>VZTE01002529.1:658899-769932 GCA_013397775.1 Eulacestoma nigropectus
CCCTCCGCCCGCCCCGGCCCCGCTCCCCGCTCTGCCTCACGGCCCGGCTCCGGGGCCGCAGCGGCGGCGGGAAGGGCGCGTCTGCCCCAAACGCGTCCCGAGCCCGCCCTGCCGCGCCCCCTTCGGCCCCGCTCGGCGGGATGTGCTGGCCCCCGCCCTGCCGCGGGGCCCGGAGTGCTGTGGCCTTGAGCACGAGCGTGTGAAAACGATTTGTGGGGTTGTTTTGGGGGGAGTTTCGTGTTGGTTTTCGGTTTGGGGTTTTTTTGTGAAACAATGCTTCCCCCGAGAGAAGGATCGGGAAAAGCAACACTTTTGTTTTGGGGTTTTTTTGGTTTTCCTTGTCTGTTTGTTTGGTTTTGGGGTTGTTTTTTTTTTTTTGTAAAGTATGCTACACTGGTTATTTGGAGGGATCTGAGAAAATCTGGTGGCTTGCAGGTCATAATGCTCACAAAGTCATTGCTGATTACAGAAACCCCTTTTTTTGTTCTTTCTCCTCTGTATGACTTTGGAGGAAGAAGCCTTTGTGCAGCCTTTTGTGGGATAGTGCTACTGTCTTGTGTCCCAGGGAAGTTCCCCGCTGCTGCAAGAGCTGTTGTTGCAAAATTAGGTTTCTTTGCAAATCTTAAGTGACGTTTTTAGTGTGCATGCCATAAAACAATTGAAGCTTATGTCAGCTGTCATTTGGTGTGAAGATACCAAGGTGTTTGTAAAACTTGCAGATGCATGTTATTTTGAGCCAACCACAAGAATTTTTGTGGAACTACATGGATGTAATAAAATTATATGATGGTTTGGATTGGGAGGGACCTTAAAGATCATTTGGTTCCAACACTGCTGCTGTGGGCAGGGACACCTTACACTAGACCAGGTTGTTCAGAGCTCCATCTGATCTGGCCTTGAACACTTCCAGGGATGGAATATCCACAACTTCTCTGAGCAGCTTGTTCCAGTGTCTCATCATCCTCACAATAATATGGGGAAACTTGGATGAATCTCTTGCACACCTTATGCACGACCTATAATCTGTCATAAATTATTTTTATTACTCAACAGATAAGTTGTCATGAATTTAAGTAATCTGAAATAATACTGGGATGTTTTAGCAACTATAGTTGCATTTCTTTTAAGAGAAGCATGATTTTTGCATTGCACAAGTTTTTGAAATAATGTTAGCAATATGAGCTATGTAAATTTTGTTACTTTTGTTGCTCTAGAAATATCAGCAGTTTCAGGAATGGTCATGGGTTTTTAAAATGCCTTCAAACATTATTAAATACTTAGCAAGTGCTTAGATGGTGTCTAAGTTGTTTTTGAATAATACCAAAACCCAGTGGTTAAACCTGGCTACTTGGGTGTCAAACTTGAAGTGGAGATCTGGGAATCATGCCTAATTACTTTTCTGGGCCTGGGATTAATGCTCTCTCTACATTGTTAGCTTGATGAGAATTGGTTCAGGATATAATTTAGAAGGTTTACATTATTTCAATTATCATCTATTCTCTTGTCTCATAAATTCATGTTCTATCCATTGTTCCATCACCACCTATCCTTAGCCACTAAAAATAGCATCCCTTTTGCCAAGCTTTGTCATTAAGTACCCTTGAATTCCAGAAGGTGCCTTTTGCTCTTTATTTATTCCATTAATTTCAGATTTCTGTATACAAGCGGCTTGCTAACATTAATACGTCTTCTCGCTAGTGCATTGCAAGACCTTGGGCAGGGAACAATGTGAGATTTGACAAAACTCCATGAATGCTTGTGAATTTTAGAGCATCCTTTTAATCCTTTTTTGTGGGTTTGAAGTTTTTTGTTTGGTAGCTTGTCATAAATATGATTATAGTATTATATAGTATGGTTTTACTAGTTTTGTATTATCAATAGTGCTTTTATGAGTTACGTTTTTGTGTGTAGTGTATGTACCAAAGAAGCACCTTACTTTGAAAATAGGTGAAGTTCCAAAGTACTGGGAGACAATTTCTAGTACCAGTTTTCTTGGAAATTCTTTTGCTGTAGATAGGAATTTTTAAAATTCCAGCAAATGAAAACAGGAATGTTGGTATTTTCAGATAAAAAAATGTTAAGGTTATAGTTAACTACATGAGTTTTTTTAAAATAAAAGTATGCTGGCACTTGGTGTCTCTTTCTTTACAATTAGAAACTTGCCAGATGAGATCTCTGTCTTTTACCATTTTAATCTTTAGAATCGGCTCCAGAGATCTTCAAGGAAATACTGACACTGGTATTTTTAGAAGAAATTACTCGTCTTGTGTGTTGGATTGCCAGGGCAGCCCTGGTGCCAGCACAGGGATTGATTCCCAGCTCTCGGTGCCTTTGAGTGCCCACACACCGAGCACCAACGTGTGTCCAAGTGAGCTTTGACAGTTGTGACTGATGACCGTGGCTGCTGGTATGTGAAGGCAGCAGACAAATCCTTCCTTAATTCAACTGCTGTATTAAACAAGATTATTGCTTGACAAATAAATACTAAACAAAACCCCAGTTAACAGTGAAATAAGTCACCTGTGTGTGCTGTTTCACAGCTGGAGCCTTACAGGGGAGGGGAGGAGGGCACCCACATTGGCTCCTGTTGCTCCAGGGCGAGTAGTGCTGCCCCTGCTCCAAATGGGGACATGCCACACGGCTCACTTCATTCTGGGTCCAGCAGCAAAACTAAGGCATGAATGCTTCCTCTCTGGAGGCTCCAGTGCTTTATGCTGTAGATAAGCCCATTGGTGGCTTTCCCCTAGCAGTTTGGAAGGCTTTTTCCCAAAGTGAAAAAGCTTCCCAAAATTGCTTTACCTTTCATAAGGTTTATTGATGGGATCTCTGGAATGTTTCATGGGTCACAAATCATTTTCTGTTGTTACCTCTTTTACCTGCTAGTACTGTTTTCTAGTTCATGTTACTTTTAACTACTGGTGTTCTTTTTACCACGTTAATGGCCCTGGCTTTGCTCCTCACGAGGCCCATGTTCCTTGAGATCACGGACAGGAAAGCTTTAACAAAAGACAGGATGTGGCACTCAGTGCCGTGGTCTGGTTGACATGGTGGTGGTCAGTCATAGGTTGGACTCGATGAACTCAGAATCTCTTCCAACCTAATTGATTCTGTCATCTCACAACCAGGGCACAGTCACAGCAGCCTGGACTTGTCATATAGTGCCCTATGACGTGGGCTGCTCCAGCCAGGCTCATGGCACCTGGCGAGCTATCTGAGGCAGGGTCTTACCCTCGGACCTCACCGGTTCCTCGATCCCCGCCAGCTGAGCTGGACACACTGAGGGAGAGGGTTCAGCAGGACGCTGGTCTGTAGCGCTTGGAGGAGGGTTCTCTGTCTCAGGCTTCCACCGAAGCAGCAGAAGTCATACAAGAGCCAAGGAGTAAAGGGTGCGGGAGGGGGTCTCCTGAGCTCTCTTCACTGGGGGTAGCAGGAGGGGTCTCAGCGGAGAGAGCCCCCGAGCATATCTGTGCACGGGGTTTTAACCGGGGGGAAACTGGGGGGGGGTTACGGGTCAACAACCAATGGGGATGAGCCAAGGGAGGGGCTCAGTAACACAGGGACGAATCACAAGGTCTGGGGGGAGGGTACGAAACACAACAACCAATGAACTGTCGAATAACAAAGAACTTTCTAGAACAGGGCCTGGCCTAGAGGGGAGTCACTGCCCAAGCTCCGCCTCCTGGGCGGGTCATACTGCAGTCTCAGAGTCCTTCTCCCAGGAGGAGTCTTTGGAGGGGGCGGGACTAGAAGCAGGGAGGGCCCGAACATCTTGGGGCCGCCTCTCTACATGGACTGCCTGCAGTCTTAACCCCTTTAATGAGCTCATCCACAGTGGTGAGCACCAGGTCCAGTAGTGCTTCTCATCTGGTTGGTTTGTCCAATACCTGGACCAGGAAGTTGTCCTCGATGAACCCCAGGATTCTCCTGGATTTCTGCTAGCTGTGTTACTTTCCCAGCAGATGCCTGGGTTGTGAAAGTCCTCCGCTAGGATGAGAGGTTGGAATGTGATGCTTCTTGTATCTGAAGCAAGAGGCTTGGTCTCTCCCTCATCAGAACCCCCCACAAGTGTCCTTTGTGGGTCCTGTCTTTGATGTTTTTACCCTGAGGTAAAAAAACAAGCTCTCAACCTTTTTTTGGTTGTTTTTCAGAGGCACCTCTTCACAATCTATCCCTTCCTTAACTTACAGCACAAAACCCCTCCCTCTCCTCCCCTGCGCGTCTCTTTTTAAAAGCTTGTAGCCTTTGACTACAGTTCTGTCCCAACATCTTTCCCTGATAGGTCATAGTTTTCTAATTGCACTGTGTTATCCAACTCCACTCGCTTGTTTCCCATGCCATGTGCATAGGCATAGAGGCATTTCAGCTGGGCTATGGGCTGCACCACCTTTTGGGAGGAGCCCTCCCTAATTCCTTTGGGACAATTTACAGGTTTTCTAGATATACTGCTGTTTTCTAGAGTGTCGGTATCTTCTGGTTCTTCTCTGTCACTCAGAAGTACATCTGCTTCTCCCTAATGCTTATAAAATGTATCAGGCCAAAGTTGAAGCTGAGTCCAGCTTTTACATGTCCTGGACAGCTCTAACCACAATATTTTTTAAAGAGAGAACACTTTTTTAGGAAAACTGATTAAGTCCTACCCAGTCTCAAAAGGTGCAACTAACCACACTGGGGAGAAGGATCTGTAAGTTACTTATTCCGGTCTGTAACTTTTTGTGGATTTAGCGGTGTGAGATCTCTCAGTCTCATAGAACCCAGTCTGAAACCTAGCATTTATTAGTCAGGAAGGCCTGCAGGGAGATACCTGCTGTGAACAGACACAGGTTGGTTACATTTTCCAAGGGAGTCATGGTAAGAGTGGATTTTGCAATTAGTAATTTTTTATGAAGAAATTACTTGTGTCTTATACCTATGTGTGTAAGCTGTTTTGACATATGCTGTCATTAATTGTGATGTGCAGATACAACCACTGTTGCAGATGGCGCCAAACCAAATTAATATGGACAGTGTGAGGAATTTGACTACTGCTTGGAGCAGGTGTTTGGGAGACTAGAAGTGCAGTTCACTTTCTTCACCTCACAAGGTGAAGGAAATGGTAGAAGAGATAAATGATGAGCTGGCATCTGTTGTGAAGCAGCTGAAGATGGGATAACCCAAGAGGATGTGCTGAAATGGGAGCAGATGTCAATTAAGACGCGTGCCTGGCCATTCGGGTGCCAGTTCTGTAGCATGTGTCATCAGTACAGGCTTGACAAACAGCCTATTTGTGAAATTTGGTGTGGCTTGACAACATAATTTGTTAGAAGGTGGAGATGCTGTAGGCACTGAGAATCTGGAAAATGTCATCACTGGAGCAAACCCAAATTACAATTTGATGTTAAAACCAACGAGGTGCCATTTTAAGTTGTCATTGTTGGTTTTTTTTTTTTTTTCAAATGAGAAGTCCAATACAAAACTACTTGCTTTTACTAGAAACAAAATTAAAGTGCAACAGAATTTTCATATTAGACTGTTCTGGCTACTGCACTTTAGAACTTCTGCAGTGGTGTGCAACTGTTTTCCAAAACATTTTGCCCCAAATCTTTTCTTCAACTAAATTCCTTTCTTCTCCCCTTCCAATTTCTCTCTTGTCTTGGGTGAAACACCATACTGATGCAGGTTGTGGCCTTCAGTCCTAGGAATTAGCTTAGGTTTCTTCATCTGGGAAATTTTCCGTAAATATAGTATTTGGAAGAATCCATTGATAAAACAGGTTCTGTCCTGTCCTGCCTAGCTTAGAGCAATACTCCTTAAAAACTGATGCAAGAACCCTTAAAAGAGAGACAGGACTTCAGAACTTTTTTTCTTTTCATTCGATGGACATTATCACTGTACAAGATCAATGTGTTTAATACAAATGAAACATCAAATTTGCCAATTTGTTGCCTGAAAGTTTAAAAGCAGTTATAAAAAAGAATTTAGTCCATTTATGAGCTGCTTTGACTTTGAAGAGTCAAGTAGTCAAATACATATAATGAAGTAAGGGTTATGTTACATTATTTTCTCACAGTACCGCTTCTTTGGGTTCCTTTTTCTCCCTAATAGGTTGTGTGGCACGGCGCGCGCCTTAGTGACCACCTCAACTGCCAGCTCTGGTGGTTGGCGGCCGGACCTTCTCTCCACAAAGGAGAAGCTGGTGGAGCCTGTTCGCGTAGCGGGAGGGTTGGCGAGGTCCGCAAACGGGCTCACCTAGTCCACCGATGTCGAAGGCGCAGGAGGAGATGAAGAGATTGGGACAGGATCTTTTGCAGGGTGAACAGGATGAGTTTATTAGGGAGCAAAGGTGCAACCATCAGAGAGCAGGCAGTGCAAAACAGCGAAAACTATGGCTTGACAGGGGGTTTTATACCCCTACAGAATGGGTGGAGTAAACAGCAAAGAACCAATCAGTATAGGGCAAAGGGGTGGTACATGGGCAGAGAAACACACCATTGACCAATAGGGTACAAGGTAGGCGGGGAAGGAAAACTGGGCGCCAATGGGGTATCGAGTAACGGAGAACTTTCTAGAACATAACCATAAACAGGAGAAGCAAGATCCAATGGTTGGGGAAAAATCTACATGTTCCTGCAAGGGCTTCTGGGCTTCAAGCCCATGACCTTGCTGTTCCTGGCCTTCGGCCATGTCCCACCATTGGACACGCTTGGGTGTGCAGCTTGCTGGGTGTCTCCAAACTGAGCACACCACAACAGTTGTGCACCTATTAATCATTAGAAAAACCCGAGCAGAAACCCTTACTGCACTGTGTCTTGAAGTTAGTATTTCCGCAGTATTTTTTATGTTTTACTCTATTTGTTTTTCAAAGACATAGTAGTGTGCTTAAATATAGACACATAAAATCATAGAAATGCACAGTGAGCTTAGTGAAAGAAAATTAAGGCAGGTGTGTGGGGCTACTCTAAGGGAAAATGCAGAAAAGCCAGAAACAACCTTAAGTGTGTTTAAAATTCAGTGTAGTTTGCTGTAGAGCATTGTACACAGGTTTCATCATTCATAACAGGTATGGCTTGTGTCACTTCTGAAAACTTGTCTGAAGAAATTAGTAGCTTGAGGCAGCAGCCCTCAGGCAGGAAAGCACCAAAAAGGAAGTGGCTGGACAGGAAGGAAATCAAAGCTTCATACACAGTCATATTTAAGAAGTGTAAATATAGTAAGTTTGGGGAAAAAGGATTCATCTTGGAAACGGTGTTTCCTTTAAAACAGATTACCATATATCTTCATGTAAGTATTTCTGTAGCTTTTCTTCTGGAAGACTGCTAAGGTCCTTACAGCCCATCGTCGGTAAATATTTTGGGGATCAGAAGGATCCAGATTGCTCTGAATTTTATGGGATGTCCCTTAAGAGCTTTCATTTTCCCAGAAACCTATGTGCATGGCCTTGCCTGCTGGCTTGAGAGATTGAAGAGACTTCTTTGATAATTTCAGATATATAGCCATACAGTTCTTAGAAGTGAAAATGTTGCTAACTGCTGAGTTTACTCACCTGCTTTCCAGGATGAAAGTGCCACAAGTTAGTTGTCCGTCCAACAGTTCTGTAAATATTTAAGCAACACTGTAGTGGGATATGAAGGAAAATTCCCTTTGAAATATTTAATCTTCAATATAGAAGGCACACATAAGTTTATTTTTGGAATGAAAGAATCCTTTATATTCTAAATACTTTTTTTTCCCAAAGGATTTTGCATAGGGAGTCAATCTGGCTTCCTCCCCTAGTCCCTGTAGGCAAAGCCATCAGTGGCTGAGAGACCTTCTTTTACACAGAGATTCTTTTAAGAACAGAGGAGCCCCATCAGTGCAGCAAGAGCAGAATATGATATTTCGTCCCTGAAATTGTTCCACAAAAATCATTTTTTACAGATCTAGGCTGTACATCTGAGAGAGTTTTTATCTGAGCAGATTTAACAGGGAGGAGGATTAAATAATATTGGTACTTTTTACTTGGAGATTACTGATTTACTACCCAAAGTTGTACAATACATTAATTACCAGAACAATTGAACCTATTGAAGTTCTGAAGTGAAAGCCACAAATTATCAGATAAATTTAGAGTTGTGTAATTTTCTCATAACCCTTCTCTTGGAAAGCCTTTCTACTTCCAGTATAGGATGAGGTCTGGCAGCGGGGTTAACCCTGACCCCTGAGTGTTCTATATGGACTTGTTCATTTCTGCCACATTCTTTCAGTTTAAATTTAGATTTGCTGGCGGCTATTATGCCTCTTGCAATAAGCCTCATGACCAAACATTGAAACAAATATGCCTTTTATCACAGATGTTTTTGCTGAATAAGATTAGTGAAGAACACTTGAAAGCTGAAAAACAGTGTGCAGAAGCCTTTGGTCCAGAAGGCACTAACCTTTGAATGCCTGGAACATATTTTCTTGTCAGTGTTAGAAAAGAGCAAGTAAGTTTTTAGATGATTGAGCACAATCTTGCACCCTGTTTTACCTCTAATTTGTTATTGGTAGTAATGAAATTTCAGCTATGTAAATGAATACAGAGTCAGGATACATATGAACGTGTATATGCAACAAAGTCATTAAGCTATTCTAAACTAGGCTGTGGTTGCTGTAGGAAGCAGCAACATACAACTAAGTTTTATGTTTGACTGATTGCTAAATATGTCTTTGTAAATCTTAAAAAGTTGGGTTAGTTCTGCTATACAGTAGCTATCTTAAGCACAATAGTTGCATTTGTAACTGATTTAAGAAAGGAAGTTCATATCACTTAATTTTCTGTTTTCCACAGAGGATGATGCTTGTTTTATGATTAGGGTTTTTTTTAATCTAGCATGAGTACGTGGGACATGAGAAATCTATATGGCAAAGGAGTTCATTTTTAAGGCCAGTAAGTTGTTCTTGGCCTAAGGTATGCGATGATCTTCATTGACAGTGTTACTCCACCTTGAAACATTTGTTTGGCAAGGGATTCTCTGGTCTCACTTTTTACAACTGCTCATCTGTCTAGGATAGTACATGAGGAAATGATCTCAAATTGCACCATGGGAGGTTTAGACTGGATATTAGGAATTTTTTTTTCACTAAAAAGGTTGTCAAACATTGGAACAGGCTGCCCAGGGAAGTGGTGGAGTCACCATCCCTTGAGGTGTTTAAAAGATGCGTAGCTGTGGCACTGAGAGACATTGTTTAGTGGTAGACTTGGCAGTGCTGGGTTAATGCTTGGACTTGATGATCTTAAAGGTCTTTTCCAAACTAAGTGTCTCTGTGATTCTAAGGTAGCATGTAAAAAGTATTTCTGTAAAGCACTTCTGTCTCTATGCTTTCAAGGTTCTTCAAAAGGTAACAGCGTTCCTACGCATTGCTGAATGGCCATGGCTCCAACAAAGAAAGGAGACCTTGAGAATATATGGAAAGGAGTGTTCTCCCTGTAACCTTTTAGGGAAAAAAACCAATGAATAAAGCAGGCCATGATTCTCTAGATAATTTAAAGTGAGATTTTTTTCCTTCTGCAGGGCAAGACACAAAAGCTTCCAAAGGCACCCTGACCCTACTGCCTCTGCAGTTGCTATGGGCAGGAAACACTGGTACTCAGATCTTTGGAGCACTTTGATAGTGTCCAACCTAGTTACTGGGGCTGAACACTGTGGAGCTGTGTTCCTCATGAATGGATTAGGTAAAATTTATTCACTGGTTAGAAGTCCTACTGTGCAGGCTGTATATTGTTGAATGTAAGTAGCATCATGTTTTTTCTGTTTAGCAGGAATTTCAGGCAACCTTTGAAATACGTAGCCAATCAGCATTTGTTCCAAATGGTGCTTTTGTGCCAAATTTCCAATTAGTGAATGGCATTTGTTAACTAGGCCCATTTGGCTTTATCTTCAAGGATAATGAAACCCTATCTTTTTCCTCATCCCCTTAATAGACACAATATAGAGTCTCATTGAACTAAAAAAAAATAACTGAATGGAGAATGCTAGGAGATTTATAGTTTGGTGAAACTCTTTAGGACTTGCATTTTTTAGAAATGACTGTGGTTTGCATTCTGTTGCATTAAAACAAGAAATTTATAAAAATAAGGAGGTTTGGCTCATACAGTTGTTTGGAAGAACATTAGTGAATGCTGGAGGAATTGTTGCAGTAGGTAAATATTTATCAAGATAAAGGCAAAATTTGCTTCCCTATGTGTGGAGCTGTATTTTTCATTGTAATGCGATATCATGTGTGCTGTTGCAAATATCTGGAGTGTCTTAGAAATAATTTGAAGTCTTCATGAATTTTTATCTTTGTCTTTTCTATGGAAAATGCTAAATTAGGGACACCTCTCCAACACCCCTCAAAATACTTTTTTCTGTCATGGAACAGAAAATGTTCTGTTTGCACTTGTGGAAGTTGCTCCTGCTTCTTTTTAAACTCAGAAATCCAAACTTCTAATGTAAACTTCAGTGCTTATCACCTGGCAAGTACAATTTTTGCATAGCTCACAGAAATCAAACACACTTTACTCATTTCCCTGTGTGTTGCTTCAGAATTGTTTACTATCGGTAAGTAAGAAAACATGTTTACAGCCCCTTTTTCATAAATTGCATTTTAACTGTGTTGAGAAATAGAACATTCATTTTAGATTTTTACAGAATTTATACATTATTGTTTGTGGAATTCAAGTGGGTTTCCATGTTTTGTCCTTGTTGAGTCCTTTTTTGAGCATTCTTGGGAAGATCAGTATGTGAGGAAGCATAACCACAGGAAAATATTTGCTTTGTTTACAAATGACTGTTGTGGATATGTATCAATATGCAGATTTCCTGTGTGAGGTTGTCTCACTCAGAATGGATTCAATATAAGGAGTGTCTTTTGATACTCATTTTCTGTGGAACGTCCTATAGTTTTCTTGGAAATGGTTGGGAAGGCAATGAGAAGCAATCAAAGTAAATCTTTAAATAATTTTAATAGCTATAGAGTTGAAGTACAGCTTAGCACTTATAACAGCATTTCAGGCGAAATACTCAGAGGTTGTAAAAAATTATGAAATTACAAATAAAGATTTGGAAAACTGAAAATTGGGATATTTATTTTTCTGTGCTTTGAAACAATACCTGTGGAGATAATACTAGCCCCTCTGAAGGGAACATGCATCTGTTGCTAATATGGGACTCAGTGTCTAATTATTCGGGACCGTAGTTACTTTGGAGAAGATGAGTAATTCCATTAGTAATAATATATGTCAGTGTAATAGTGGAAAGAATCTCCTGGATTCTATTTGTAAAGGGTTTTTTTCTACAATATTGAGCCAATTACAGTTATCGTTTTGTCCCACTTGCGAAACACTCCTAAGGAGACAAAGCACCATGAAGATTTATGAGGTAAGAGTAATAACAATATTCATCTATCTCCCCTAGGTTTTGAGGAGTGTTGGTATGATGCTCTTAGGATTATGGCAGTATGAAAATGCATTACTGCTGTTTGTCTGCTCATGCTCGCTATGGAATTATCTTCTGTACAAAGATGTGTATTGTTTGTGAAAGGAAGGAAGATGAAAGAACTGAAGTAGCTTCAGGACAGAGACCTCTGGGGAGCAGTAGCTGCCTGTGATGACAGGGAGGTCAGTGTGACTGGTTTTTATGGTGAATCGTTAGAGGTGATGTGACTAAGGAAAACAAGGCATAGTGAGGCAGTATGCACAGGGACTGCCATGGAAAGATGCTTAAGGAGAGTACTGGAAACTGAGGAATGAGAAAAGTATCTTTGTTGATTACACTACAGAGGATTAAAATTTTTGTTATACAGTAAAGCTCTTCAGATTAAAAGGAAAGATGCATCCTACTGGCAAAGTGACCAATAACGTATTCCCACCATATGGGCAGAGGAAAGCTGCAATATTTGACAAGTCTGGAATTACAGTAAGCAATATAATACAGTGCACATGATGACCTTCAGTATTCTGGTTCCAGCTGACAACAGTCAATGGAGAAATGCTAAAATAGAAGTGGCTTAAGGAGGAGTCATTAAAGTGACTTTAGTTTTAGTCTTGGTTCTTCTTAGCTTGAAATAGCAGTGGGTCAACCACGATGAAGTGTTAGAAAGCCATTCAGATATAGAGAAAGTCATTTGAGTATGAAGAACAGCTATGAATATGTGTCATCAGGATTGGAGTGATAATTGAAGCTTTTTAAATGGAAAAATGTTGCTCAAGGACAGGGAAAGAGCTGGTCAGCTTTTTCCTTGGGGGCTGGAAGAGTAAATAAGCATCTTCAAGTTACAAACAGTTTGAATATTTTAAGACTTCACGTATGTTTGATTTCTTTTAGACCCAACCAGAAAAAGAATCTGAATGGCCAGACTCTATGTCATGGCTTTTGAAGAAACTGGAACAGTTGAACTTAGATATTGAAGAAGCTCTGAGTGCTGGCTCTTCTCCCTCCAGTACTCCTTCTTCTAAAAGGCACAAGCAACTGGTAAGAATGTGTGTGTGTCATATGATATGTTCTCTAACATTTAGCTACATCACTCCTCAAGTCATAGTTTTCAGATGCAATTGTGTTTCTGAATAGTCTGAAGAGCTCAGGCATAAGGATTAAGTTAAAATTTTCACTCAATGAAATGAAATGTCTAATTTCGTTAGACACTAATGGTCAAATAACCAGAACTGTGATAGCGTGAAACTTGTAAATTTTGTGGCAATATGGCTTAAAATCATTAAATGCCCTTTTTTGGGGGGGAGGGGGGGATATTTGATAGCATGTTTTTCAGAGTAAAATACTGTTAATTTAAGTGCTAGCCTATTAATATTTGTTACATTTATTTAAAGATTTAACAGCAAGAGAAACACTATCTTCATTCAGTTGAATTAATTTTTTTCTTTCTTTCTTTTATTTGAATAGTTGGTTTAGAGCTGCAGTCCTCTAGTTAAGAATATTTTGTGATGACATATGTCGTCAGTTGATGACAAATAGATTCTCAAGCTTTTTTTGGGGGGGCAAATGGGATTAAAGGAGCAATGATATTATTTTAGTAATTTTTAAAAAAGCAAGGTTTTTTATATAAGCAAGTAATGGAGAGTGACCAGCATGGGGAATAGAAGTGTTTGTTCTCTGCTTCAGGCTATGATTAAACTCAGTTCTTAAGATAGACTTGTGTGGATTTGCAGCTCTGAATGTTAGTCTTGTCTTGAAATTTGTGGAAGTTGATCTTTTGTGAATGCTTTTGCTGTCACTGCTGCTTCATTTTGTAAAAGTAAATTCTTAAATTAAGCATCTGCGTGGATCATCGCAATGTAAACGTTCATGTCTCTCTAGGTGGGGCATTCAGAATCTTGCACTTTGTAGTTTGCGTTTCCATATTCTACAGAGAGAGTGTTAGTAACAGAGTAGCTGTGGCTGTTTCTCATTTCTTTCTTCCTGTACATGTCAGCAAGTCAGAACTGGCTCTGTCCAACTGAACTAATTTTGTAATTAATTTTCCTGTTAAGGGACAGTGTTCTGTCTTCTTGCAGGAGAATGCTCAATGTCTTCTGTCAAAATACAGTGACAGTGTAGTCTGCTTTTCTCTCTGAAAGTGAAATCTCAGCCATCAGAATTAAAACACCTCCTGTTGTGAGACAGTCTGGTTACCAGTGATCCAAACACCCATTATTTTATGGCTGTGCCTATTCTACTAAGGTAAAAGCCGTGGTTTGGTTAGACATCATTCTTTTTCCAGGATGCCTTGAAGAGCATAGGATACTACTTCAAATCCTTTGCTGAAGCATTCAGTGGAGGGCATGTTGCGTGTAAACAGCAGAAAAATCTAAATAGTCAACATTTTCAAATGAACTTTGATACATAAGAACAGCATCATCAGAAATGGTTGCCTGGAGAATGCCATCACCAGCATCCCAGATGCTTGCACTTCTCTCTTCATGAAGCCTAGTGGCAAGACATCTCCTGAATACAGAGAGGCCAGGACTTTCATCACAGCATTTTTCCTGGGACATACCCTCCCACCGAGAGCCTGTGCTAGAGTGTAAGGATGTTCCTAACAACAGTGCCAGAATTAGTTTTGCTTAATATGATATTGGAGCAGTTGCAGTCCTCTTTATCAGGCCACATCTTCTTCCCGCTCTAAAGAATAGGAGAGATCTCTTCATTTTAGTTGTCTGTGGGCAGGCAAATACGTGAGTCAGCCACATTTTATTGTAGCCTTATTTGACAAACTGGAAATGACTTGAAACTTCTAAGAGCTGATTTCAATACAGAAGCTGGACAGGTCACTTAACACAGAGTCTTTCTGATGAGACCAGCAATATCAGAGCAAGAAAAGAGTCTTGGAAAATCTGTTGTGGAACTGATGATGGGATACCATTTGCTGTCTCCTGCAAAAGAATTTGTAGAACAAGGGAATCATCTGCTCTAATTTAAACATTAATGAATAATTTGCCTCAGAACGGATGGCCTTAGTCTTTCTTTCTAGTCAAAGAAGAGATAGATCCTCATAAATCTCTCCTTAAATTTACTGTGAAGAAACAGATACTGCAGATCTCAAAATGGCAGTTGCAATGGAAAAAATAAGTCTGCTTTTCATACAAGTTGTATGAGTAGTTCATATTCTATCAATTCATGCTATTTGTACCATATTTCTAACTATAGCTTGTAATTTGTTCCACACATATCAAATGTTTTATTCTCATCACTTACAATGAAACTTGATAGAAAGAAGGCCTAACTCAAACATACGTTTACTAGTAACTGTGTAAATTTTGCTTCTATAAAATGAACCACTTTTGTGTTCTTCATATGGTTTTATCCTCAACTGGGTACTAACACAAGAAATTATGACTGACAGTGGTTTTGGGTGAGCTGTTCAAAGATGTAAGGCTGAATTTGGAGACCTGAGATCTCCAAAGCAGTTAACTACTGTATGAGTGGCAACATGGTTTGTTGGAGTTGCTGCTCTGAAAGTTGGTCTCTTGAGGGTGTGGACAGTTTTTAACAGATGACAGTTATTTCTGAAGGCAAATGCTGTATCTCAGAAATATATTTTGTAATTTAATCACTAGGTTGAGCCAGTTAGTTTTCTACTGAAGGGTTTTTCAGCTATACATGGAAGTAATTATTTGATTTTTTTTTTATTCTTTGCATTTCCCTGTTGTGAAAGTATGTTTTATTAATAGTACTCATTTGAACAGAATTTTACAGAAGCCAAAATATTTGCTAATGAAAATCGACTGGGTGAATATTATGGGACCTATTGGGTGAGAGTAGGGAGTCTTGCAGCATTTTGGTGAGGAAATTTTCTAAAACATAATAACTTTTACATGAATGCTAAGGGGTGATCTGTTTCTACAACTGTGTAAACCATGAACGAACTAGTCATTTTTTTCTTGGCAAATATTATGAGGAAGTAGCACTAATTGGATTCGTCAGTAGCTGATCCAGAAAAGATGTTATAAATAATTGTCTGTAATCAAATTATTTTCTGAAACATTCTCTCACCGATGTTATAAACACATGATTTATGCGCAAGAAGCTGTACTGTCTGAATGTACTAATAGCAAAACTGCTAGGTTTTGGAAAAACACATTTAATAGTGTCACTCCTCTAAAATCTGTACCTTTCCTATGAAAAAAAAAAAATATTTCTTAGCACAATAGAAGGAGGCACTTTGTAAATGAAACATCAAAGATAAATCCCTCTTGCTGCAGTGTGTTTCCCTGTTGTTTAATGTATCTGCTTCGTTACCACTTAATGTCTTGTAGTCAGTGTCATTACAGAAAAAGCAGGAGATCTTAAGAACGAAAATCACATTTTTTTCGGTTTCAGTTCTTTATTATTCATTAATGACAGGGAAATCCTGTTTGATTATAATTACCCCATCTTATATTAGAGATATGATTTACATTGAACAAAACTTTTTCTTTAACTCAGACATTCATTTAATTCTTTTGCATTAGTCTATTGTCTTCAAACTTTTTGGGGGCTGCATACTAATTCATTTGTCACCTTTTCAAAGCCTCCTTATTTTACATCTCTGCAAAATATACTAACTGGGAACTGGGAAGTTGCTGTTAAAGATCAGCAGCAAATACGTCACCTTGTGGAGGGGAGCCTGAAAATGGACTGATTAGAATGACCGTACCCAACAGCTTGGGGCTGCTCTGCAGTGCACCCATGATCCTGTTTCCCTGATTGTCTGTAGTAAGAATTCTGCTGGACTGCAGCATGTATTGCTTCTTGCTCACTCACCCAGTTATTCCTTGGGCAAACCAGGATACATGGGGGAATGTTGTGAAGTTGGTCTCTTCCTGACATTGCATTCAGCGTGGGCCCAGAGTTAGGACATCTACCTTTTAAAAAATGATGTGGGAGTGAGAACTCCCCAGGTTTCAGGTAATAAGGAAATATGGATTTGAAAAGTTCAGAGTCTGTAATTTAAAAATGGGAATTTGCTGGGTCTCTGTTTAATATACAAAAGTAAACATGAAATAAAGTTAAAAGATAGTTTTAAATAATTTGAATAAAACTATTTCTCTTTCTAAAAAGTGATTCAGTTTATTTAAGTTTAGGAAGGTGTACTACTATTGATTAGTTCTCCAGTTATGTATACTATATGTTAAGGAAGTGACTTCCCATAATGACTGGATGTCTAACTTAACAAAATGTAAAAATGATGCAGCAGTTGCTTTTAAGAAAAAAAGATTGAAACCAAATGTTTGCCTTACATCAGAGGAAAAAAAGGCTTTGAAAAGATAAAATTCCAAAGTTTTTATCTTAGAGTTCACATTAAAAATATTTGTGGCTTGCCTTTATTTATAGGGTTTTTAAAATTCTCTTACAGCGCCCTGTTCAAGTAGAGACAGGCTTTTATGGAGATCATCAAGAAAAAAGATCTTGGAAAAATGGAAGAGGAGACTACCAGCATGTAGATTGTTTACCTTACCAAGTGTCAACTGGAGCACGACCTAAAACTGATGTAAGTAGCTGCAATATTATCTGACTCACAGGTTCAGTAACCTCAAAATTTGCTGTATATCGTTAAAATTGTCTGCACATTTCTTCAAAATATTTTATTCCACGCATATCAAATGTTTGATTCTTGCAAATATTGCACTACATGGAGAGTTTGGTTTGCAAAGGTACAGAGAAAAGTTAAGTCGGACTTCAGTTAATGAGACTCCAGGGCTATGGGATTCATCTAATCTGATTTTAGACCACTAATGAAAACTTACATCTAAACTAGTCGCTTGGGTCGCCTTCATAGTCAATGGAAAGAAACAGACACTTCTAAAGAGTAATTTATCTGGAGGTAACCTGGATGGATTCCAGGCATCAGTGCCACTACCACAGCTTTTTCTTCATGGCTTATTTTAGAAGTACTCCCTTAGGATTTTTTAGCTTGGCTGTTGGCTATGCCCAGTTCATGGTGAATTCCACACTGCAAGCCTGAGTGTTCTGCAAGCCTGAGTGTTCAGCTCTGAAGTTTTAGTTAAATCCTATTTCTAACCAATAATAGCAATATTTATTTGGTTTTTTTTTTTTTTTTCAAAGTGATGCTGTAGCCTGCAATCAAAGTCAGTTAAAATCCCTCAGAAGGTTTTCTCAAAAGGCTTTGATTTACTTTCCCAATAGCTAAATGTAAGCTGCTTTAGGATCACTGTCTTGGTTCTGAAATGCAGATGGTTTCTTCTCTCTGTTTTAAATTACTTGTTTGCCAGCAGTGCTTGTGATCATCATGCAACCTAGAAAGTGGCTGCACTGTATTGAATCAAAGGGACTTATAGCACTGTGTCAGTGGCCTGTGTTGGGTATTCAGAAAAGAAGTGTAAGGACATGGTAAGCAGATAGTAAGCCATCTAAACTTACTTTGATGTATTTATCATGCAGGCACATTGATGCCAGACACTATATTGCATTTTTGTAATTAATAGCCCCTAAGGGTCTTTTTTGCCTCTAGTTGTGTCTTTTGTTCTCACTTGTATTCATTCGTTCTTTTGATATTCAGTGTCATCTAGCAATGGATTCCAAAGTTCAGTTGTGGAGTAGGTGCTACCAACACCTTTTTCTTATTGTAAATTTGTTACTGGATTACTATTTTGGCTGTAATTCTTGTACTGGTAAAAAATGAATCTCAGGCATCTTGTAGGAAGTAGTGAATACCTGAGGCTGCTTTTTTGTTTTTTTGGTTTTTTGGGTTTTTTTTCCCAGCGAGTGACTGTATTTATTATTGAATTACATTTTTCTGCTTATTTTACAATCATTCAACAGCATGAGGTCCTCTTGCAGCAATATGCAGTCCGTTTTTGTTTTTATTAACCCTTGTAGTTGAATATCATCTGAAAACTCTCTCTTTTTCTTCTTCCATTTTCCAGTTAATTTGTGAGTGTACTGAACATATGTCTATGAGACTATCAGGTAATATCCATCCACTGTAAAAGAAAATAATCAATTATTCTTAACTTTCTTTTTTCACTTTTAGTTAGCAATGAAAATCCATTTTTATTTCTTGACATCTTTTTTGTAGTTCCTCCTTCATTGTATAGTTTGAGTCTGATAGACAACTTCATCAGAAGCTTTTTGAAATGGAAGTATATCAGTCAAATGGCCTGTATCTGCATGATCAGTCAAAGAAATTGGCCTCTAAAATCCCAGTTATTCTAACCCATTATCCTGTGTTACTATCCATGTGTTCTTAAGCATGCTTTCTGGCAATTTTCTGCCATGTATATCAGTTCTACTAGCATCTCTTCCCACAAATGACCTCAGAGGCATTTCCAGACATTGGCATCACCTATGCCACTCTCTTTTCCTCCTATCCCTAAGCCAATAGGTGTTAGCAGTAATTACACATTAAGCCAATAGCTCAGCAGTTCTCTTTCTCTGAATGAGGTGCTTATTTTAAGCTATCTAGGCAATTGTGATTAAAGCAAAATCTATTTTATTAAAGGTATCTTGAACACTGTCGTATTCATCTACCAAAGAATGACATGCATGCCACCATAAAAATTCTCTCTTTCATTAAATGAACCTACTCCTGTGCACTGAAAAGGAAATTTGAAGGTTGGCTCCACTTGCTTGCTGATTGAAAACATTATTGTCTTCCCACTAGCTATTTCCTTTCCTTGGAAAATAAGTTTGCTATTTCTGCAAAAGCACGAGCATTTTTTCTGATTTGTTGCTTGTTCTAGTTGGAATAGATAACAGAATTAATTAAAAAGAAACTTGCCAACTTTATATTTTTTTTATCTTGGCCAAACATTCAGGCATGTACGAGTATCACAGCTTAGCTGCCTTCCCACTAGTACTATGTAAATATTTTCGAAGTGGTGTTGCAGTAATACTGTTGTTTGGCTGGTGGTGTGTGGGAGGAAAGGCAGAGAAAGTAAGTTTTGGGTTTTTTTTTTCGTTTCTGAAGTCTTCTTTTCTCTTTTTGTTAAAAATCAGGAAATACTAGTATGATAAAAAGCAGTTCTATGGATCGTCATCAGTACAGTCCGTGCATTGTATCAATTAGTTTTGTAATACTGGAGTAAGAGCAGGGTAATGCAGAAAGTGCAAATGTTTCTTAGGGCACCTGCGAGTCTAGAAACTTAATGAAGGCAAGAATTTCTTGAGAAATTAGTGACCTGGTTTTTAATTGGACAGTGCTTTAAATTAGGAATAAATGTTGAAACTGGGTGTTTGCAAATGCTATTCGGGAGAGCTGATCATTTTACTTCCTTCAAAGTGCTGCTTTTGGTGCTCTTTTTCAGGCAAATTCAAATAATGCCATGTCTAGTTCCAGGCATGCAGTCTGCATGAGTCTCTCATATCTCTCCAATACATAGATTTTCACTGCTTATTCCTTAAGATACAGACTTTTCCATAATTTTTAAAAAGGGCATACTGAAGTTGCTTTTATTATAGTAGAAGGGATGGGTCCAAATGACAAAAGGTGTAATTCCTTCCATGTCACACCCAGGCAGCATCTGTTTAACTCCCATGATCCAGATGGTATAATGCATAACGTGGGAGTAACACAAAGATAAATCAGACCTCTTGTATTTTGATGATCCAATTTTTCTTCTCTTCCAATTTTTTGTGAGTTAGGAGGTCCAAAAGAACTTACCTGTCTCCACTCCCCAGGAGCTCATATACCCCAGATATTTACAGAAGACAATACTCCATAAATTATTGAGATTAGCAAATATAACAGAGAAGACCAGTTCTAGAAATAGCAGGAATGCTTCAATTCAGGAATAATATGCAGAGATTAGGTGGGACACAGTTGTTCTATTCTCAATACAAGGCAGTCATGTTAGCTGCACACTTTCATGGATACCAACTAGACCAACAGTCTAAAGGGTGCAATGATGGGTTCTTTGGCAAACTTGTCACAGTAGGTGTGCTGTATGTATGCCTGTTTGTATGACTTGCACTTCTTACAATATTTTGGTAGAATAAAAAAGCAAATCATGGGTTTAGGGCTGATGTGTCCACTCCTTCCTTCTGCCCACAAGGCTGCTTCACTGAAACTTTCTTTTTGAGGTACTGAAGGAAATATGTACCTGAGGCAGCAGGGAAGTCAGGTGCTTGAGAGACAAACAGCAAAGTTTCGCCTTACAATTGCTGGTGAGTCCATGTCTACATTATAGAGCTTCCATTAATGGAGAGGAAAGAGCCCATCTACATCAAGATACACTTTTCCTTGAAGTAGTTGCCTGAATGTAGGTCTCTTGTTGAAGTGCTTTGTATCCCCAAAGTGCTGGTGTTGCTTGGTCAAGTATTTGAAGAAGTGACTGCCCAAGGAATCAGTGCTTAGATCTGTATAAGCTAAATACCTCCCAGGGCATATAAATTACAATCTGACATTTGGTGGGCAGTGCCTGCCTCTCTATGCTCTGAGCAGAGAAAACTTGGTAGTCTAATTTAGGAGTCTAATACCAAGTGGTGTGAAAAACCCATCAGTAAACACCTTGCAGGTAACACAGTATCCTCTGCACTATGCACTCTGTGAATGAGCAAGGAAACAAAACTTTGTATGTTGGTAACAAGGGCTTTTTCCTTTGTCTGTCCTAAGTCTGTTTTTTTGTTTTCTTTTTAAGGAGAGTTCAGGAGTGCAGTTTTGATATCTTATGCTTTGGTTTGACAAATGGCTTGAGCATATTAAATCAATAGGGCTAAAATTATTTATTTTACAGTTTGGGGGCTTGTTTTAGCCTGGATTCTCAGTCTGATTCACTGCTCAGGCATGATTATGTAGGCTGGTGTAAGAGAGGGTCAGAGTGGCTGGAGATGAGGCAGGGCAAACTGCTTCTTTCACATCAGTGTCAACTTGTGGTAGTTTAAACTGTTTGTGAACTATAGTTTATCTGTGCTAAAGCCACTTGATTCAGAAAATGCACTGCCTTGTAACCTACATGACTGAAGTGTTTATGATTCCTTTGAGATGTTTTTTTCTGAGAAATGCTAGTTGATGCTATAAATAGTGTTTCAGAGTTTAGGTCAGAGGTTCCAGAGATGTCTGATATCTTCTGACATTGTTTAGAAATATAAAACTAATAAGGTAGTAATCTATGGCTATAATACTCATTATATCTCTGTAGTAAGTCTAATGCTTGTCTGACCCTCTGACATTGTTTGAGGTGGAGAAATGAAAAAATAAAAACAGCTGAAACAAAGTCATAATCATTGTGTTTCTCATCACTACTTTTTCAATATTGCTGGCTCTGGACCACCAGGGATCAGAGTTTATTCCATAAGTGAGCATGTGTGACAAGCCTTTTATCAGATAACTGCCAACATCCAGGGCAGAAGAGGTTATCATGTGGCAACTCATAATAGTTTTTACTTTCGCTAGCACTCTTTGGAATTTTGAGGATCTTAAGCTATTTACAAGCCTTGAGCTGACCCTTCATGTCTCCACAAAATATGTAAATAGTCTTAATTTTACATCTGAGATTAGAAGTGCCTAAATCTGACACTGAAATAAGTTTCACGCACTTACAGTCATAGATTTATTGGTTCACGGTACAATTTATAGCAGCAGTTACATCCATTATCTAGTAGGATGTGTTTCCAAAGGTGAAGATTAGGCAGATCATGCTTTACTTTGACCTTGCCCCCCATTGACAATGTTGATAGTAAAGCCCCAAGAAGACTTGTGCAATCTCTGGGCTAAGGTTTCTTATGCCCTTCCTGGTTTTGGGCCACTTTATATGACCCACAAAGTGTAAGAAGCCTACACCTGAGGGATCAAGACACAGCATTTAATACTCCATTTCCTCGAAGAGTTGGTGTGCTTAAAGACACAGATATTTGGCTTTGTTGGAGCTGAAGATTTCTGTCTATACTTCAATTAAATGCACTTGTAAAAGTAGTATAGCTCATGCAGAAGAGGTGTAGAAATTTTAGCAAAAATCAGGTTTTCAGTGACTTTCTCAAAGTTTCAAAACCATCTGATTGGTTGCAATATGGTCATGAGCAAACTCTATATACAGTCTCTGGTTTTGCTTACCAGACCATCTTGCCTCATGAAGAATGCTAACTCCTACTGTTCCCATTCTTGGAAAAACAAATTTCAAACTGTGTCCTTTAGTCATGTGAATTGCTTTCTTCTTTATCCTTAATGTTGCTATTAATTGTGTCAACAAAATAGCTTTCCAGTGCAGATACAGGTAGCTTGAAACCTTGTCTTTGCATAATTTTTCTTCTTATGTTCAGTACTTAATCCGACCAGTATCCCACTGGGACATGCTGAACTAGTCGGGTAAGGTGACCCACTCCACTTCCATCTGTACTCCAATATGGTGAATTTTCTTGCCTCTGAACAAGATGGCTGCCTTCCTGTTCTTCCCCTGCTCTGCCCGCACAATGAGGACATTGAGACACCCTTCTTTCTCAGGAGCACTCTAGACTTGCAGTCATTTCTGGGATGATCAAGTGCTCCTGGAAGACAGAATCTTCCCTGCTTTAAGACTAAGTAGTTTCTTGGTAGTAAAAGAATATTCATTGCCCGGGAAGAGCCTGTGCTAACTGTAATGAAAATCACTAATAGTGAGTGAAGGGCAGATGCCTCCCTTCCTTCCTGAGAGCTATATATTCCAATATCTATAATACTCCAGGCTTTCTCATCCACTTTGTTTCCAGTGCACTTGACAGCACTCTGGCCAAAGTCTGCTCCTAGCAAGGACTGGCTGCAAACATAAGAGCCCAGCATAGCCCCTTCTCTTCCCTTTTGTCTTTATTCCCTCCTCTCAACAGTCAGCTCCTTCAGTGGGGAAATTAGATGAGAAAAAACCCGTGGGTCAAGATAAAGGCAGTTTAATAAAGCAAAAGAAAAGATGGTGCCTCCAGAAGCAAGGGAAAACAAAATATTTATTCTCTACTTCCCATTAGTGGGCAATGTTCAGCTTGGGAAGCAGGGGTTCAGCACATGCAATAGTTGCTTTGGAAGACAGATGTGATAAATAACAAAGGCCCTTCCCTGCTTCCTCCTTTTTTCTCTTAGCTTTTATTGCTGAGCAGACATTGCATGGTATGGAATATCCCTTTGGCAAGCTTGGATTAGCTGTCCTGGCTGTGTCCCCTCCGAAGATCTTGTCTACCCCCAGCCCACTGGCCATTGAGAGTCAGAGGGTAAGGTTGGAGAGCGAGCCTCGTGTTGTTCGAGGGCTGCTCAGCAGTAGCCAAAATACTGGCATGTTGTCAACACCTTTCTAGCTACTATGGGGAAAATTAACTCCATCTCAGGCAGACCCAATACAAATTTTTTTTTCATTAATTGCTTGATTCCTTTTTTTTTCTGACAAAAATGCTGTCATCAGCTGAAGATGATAACCCTAATGTAGCTATGCAGCATTTAATATTACTTTGAACTGCTATGGTTAAATCACTTGATCTATGAAAATATTTATTTAATTTAAAATTACATTAATGGTATCCTTTTAACACAGTATTTTGCATCAAATTATTTATTTTAATTTAGTTTTCATAAGGATTACCTGGAGGCTAGGGAGATACTTTGTATATTTTATTTTTAAAAGTCGTTACCTATGCAAGAAAGGAAAGATCTGTCTTACTCATAAAACACCATTGAAAAATAATTGAAAAATATTTAATTATTCTCAGATGGATGTAGACAAGATAATTTATATGCATTTTTTTTGTGTACAGTATAAAGTAAAATTGAAGTTTCCAACTCATTTTGGAGTAAAGTTTATTTAATGTAGTTCAAAAGGTATATGAAGTCCAAATTTGTATGGGGAGGAGACTAGGATTGGTTGTTTTTATTCCTCTGCATTACATGGCTATTTATGTAGTTCAAACTGATAATGTCTGTTTATATTGCAAGAAAAGCTTTGAACAAGGGAGGAACCATGGGAGTGGTTGGGAAATAGAGGTCACCTACCTCTGCAAGGGCAGCCAGCAGGTCCACCAGGGATGGCAGTAGCAGCACAGCAGCTGAGCTTGGTGGTGATTTTGCCAAAATCCCGTGAGCAGCGACTGCCAGCAGAATTTATTGAGTGAGCACTTTTCTGACCCCGGCCAATCCCTTTCTCATTATAACTGTCCCAAGCTCACACAGTGAGATTTGCCATCTAGGTCCAGCTGTAGTAACAAAATAAGACCTGCAGGCTGACACTGATTAATTGGTATATACATCCCAAATTAACCCTACGTGTGCTATGTGACTTTTATAGACATATTTATCATATGTAAATTGAAATATTCTAGAATTACGTTTGTTGTTATGTTAATTTTCAGATCTTCTGACGGAATTCTTTTGTGGAAACACTTCAGTGTTGTATTTCTGATAACACTGACTCTTTGTATGAACACAATTTCATTTCATAGTAGTGCAGTCGTGCTAATAATAAACACTAAATTTGCTGACTTACATTTCAGTGTTAGCACACAGCCTCAGAAATGTGTTGCTTTTCAAGACAAACTGAAATGTCCTGATTCTTTGTCCCTAGATATGAGATTCAAGTTGTGAAAATAAGAATCTCTATACATGCATAACCAGAGGTGATTGGGAACCATACCAGTAAATTATACCATGCCTATGCAAATATAACGAGAGAGAACCTCACTTCATGCAGTTAGCTTTGTACTCAGTGAAGTGCAGAAGGGAAACAATTTCCCTCTCCTTTCTTCTCTTTGCATGTTTTATACTGTCCGCTAGGCTCATGCTTTTAGATGCAACGCACGGTTTATATAATCAGGTGACAGTACAATTTTCTACTGTGTTTTATAGCAGCCACAGGAAAGAACAGATGATAGAGTACACCAGCACCCATGGATGAGAATGGCAGGAATGTGCTGGATTCAGCTCTATGAGGCTGTCTCTTGTATTTTTGTTTGTGGGGTTGGTTGAGCACAATTTTCTTCAGGGAAGTAGGTACAATCATACCTACTCTGTCTTCCCATCTGGTCAGGGGTTTGCATTTTCTTTTTTCTGGCCCTGTGATATATTTGTTACAACAGCATGAAAAAAAAAGAGTGAATATGTTCTATATTATGGTTTTATCATAATTCCTTTTCTAGAGTAGCTATTACTCATTTTCTTCATCTTGGCCTCTGTTTTAGTACTTCTGTAATTTTTATTCAAGCAGGGTTTTCCCAGCTATTTCACATGTTGATCAGACGGCGCATGATTGAGATGGAGCCTTTGACTTTTACAATTGTTGTTCACAGCAAGAGCAAAGCAAAGGGATTCAAATATTACCAGAGACGTATAATTAAAAATGTGTCCTGCCTGTGCTGACAAAGTGCTTCTCTGGCATTTCAGAGCTTGGGCAGAGTCAGACCCCTGGTCCCACTTAAACAGTGGTGCAAAGGTCTCTCATAATACCAGCCTCTGGCTCTTTGTACTCTGGAGAGCCTGTAGGCTGCTCTTGCCTGTTTCCCACGCTGAGGAAGAAGGAACTTCCATCTGTAACACACCAGAGACAGAGGCCCGCATAATGCACAGGGAGAGCATTTTTTATGCAAATGAATGGAGCAAATTGTGCATCCCATCTCTCTAACAGAGATAATCCCTCTCAAGGTACAACTTTTTCTTGTGCTTCTACTGGGAGGAGGCAGCTTTGCCCAGCTGCCACTCCCTTGTCCTGGGATGTATGTAGCCCTTTGTGAAAGTGATGTGCTCTTACACAAGGGAAGTACAACTTCAGAAAAATTACTTGGTGAAGTTTTCTATCTTGCTTCCACTCACAGGGCCTTTTTTTGTAAATTCCCAGAACTGAACACAGAGTGATAAAGTAGTGATTTTGAGATGAATTGTTAGATGGGGCTTGCTGATAATACACTGTAGGAGAAAGGTCACGTGTTATCTGAAGCAGCCAAGTGTCTTAATGATGACTTTCTTTAAAATGGTATTGCATGCATTGCATTAAAATTTACAATGACCAATCATTTGATATAAAACCAAAGCACTCAGAAACAAAAGTGGCTGAAGCTTCTTTATTACAAAATGTCCTAATATGAATTTTCAGATGAACCACTCAATTAAAGCTTGAGAATGTTTTGGGTTAGCCAGCAGGCTGCAAATTGAGCTGAAAATTTCTAGAAGGACTTGTGTGTCTTAAAACTTGAGCTAACAAATTGGAGTTTGCATCTAGGACGGGGAGTCTCTACTGAAACAGAGTTAGCGCAGCCTCAGAGAGGAACTGGAGCAACCTACAGTCTGAGAGACCTCAGGAGGACTCCTAGGCTGTTCCTCTTTACCACATCAGACTCACCTATACCTGTGTCACCGTGATGTAAGTTTGTCCAGCATCTTTTTTAAGACCCCCACTGACAGACTACAGAGCCTGTTCAAATGATACATTTCAGTACCCCACTGATCATTAGAAAGTTTTACTATGTTTTCTTAGTGTAAAATGCCTTGTTGTGTTCATCATCAGTATGCAGAACAAGTTATGTTCCTGTTCTTTGCCTTCTGCCTTCCCCCTGCAGGTCAATCTGGTTCATCTAGCTTTTTCTTGTAGGTTCTGGTTTCCAGACTCCTTGCTTCATCTAGTGTCTCAACCTGCACATTAAATATTAATTCGAGCATGTTCAGAGCTAGTTACATGTCTCACAGGTTCGTCTGGAAAAAATACCGAAAAGACTTTTAGCAATTGAGGCCATAGCAGAATCTGGGCTCTTTGTAATGCCCATGAGACTGGAGAGTTGCACAGACACTGAAGTGAATGTTATCCTTCATGTTCATTTTCATCTTCTCTGCCATCATGGTTGCAAAAGTTGCAGTTCCATTAATGGTACTAATTCCTGTAACCTGTTTGTCCTTGCTTCTAGAGTATCCGAAGAAATGTTTCAGTTTATTTGTGTAAACTGACTAAAATTAATCCATGGTTGTGCCTACACTACAAACGATCCCTGTACAGATAAATAGAAAATTCATCAAAACACAGTTCCTGCCAGATTGGTTCCCAGGAGATTTGCAGCCTGATTCAGGTGAAAACGGAGTCCTATTCTCTTTTAAGTTCCTAGGCTGAATGCCTCCTCAGTGCCTTCAGTAACTCCAGCACAGCAGGAAGCTCTGTTGATAGAAGGCACGTGGTACCCCGGAGCAATCTGGAATACCACACGGGCAGAGGAGGGTGCGATGTGGTCAGAGCGACAGGGTTGATGAGAGGACTGATGCAGGAAGGCTGGCAGGACCTCAGCAGGTGGCACTCTTCCCTCTGCATCGGGGTGGGGAGGGAGCCGCTCCCAGCAGTGCACAGCATCACTCTGCTGACACACCAGCTCAGGATGCAGTACGAAATCCAAAGCCTTGACCTCTTTTGATCGCTGGGGTTTTTTATGGAGTCGTCCTTGATTCATGTATAAAAATAGTTTACTAAAGGTTCTTGAAATTTCAACTCAGATAATCTGCCTAATGAGATATCTATCTATAGCCATGGCACTGTAAATTATTCCTTGCTCATTGCTCAAGCAGTGCAATCCTAACACAACTGTGCTTTGATGTCAGACATCACTGTCTTTCTAGACATTGGTGATCCTGGACTGTACAGCTGGAGCATTTTGAGATGCAAATCCTTGTATTCTTACAGACTGTGTTCTGTGTTGCACTGGCATTTCAGCCAGTCAGTCAGTCTGTTTGCAGAGTGAACTTAGTGAGAGCTTAAACAACTAACATAAACTCGAAGTGTAACATGATGTGATTGTACCCTTACTTTTTGATGAACTCTTTAAATAGGGAACCTGATTTGGATGATTAAGAGTCTCTTGTTTACCCTAGCCCTTGTGGCAAAATAAAGAAAAAAAAAAGAAGTTTTGGCAATAAATGGTTATAATGAGTTTTAATCCCCAAGCTGTACCTGTACCAAAGCCTCAAGGATTTCTTGCCTGCTTTATTTAAGTGTTTTTTTGTGAAGGTATATCTAAAGTTTCACCAAGGACTTGCCTTTGATTCCTTGTATCACAGCAGGTATTCAACCCAGGGTCAGGATTGTCTGATTCTTCGCTGACAGAGGCTTGCAGAGTTGTTGACTTTGCTTAACTGAGGAGCCTCTTTTTGTTACAGTCTCTTCAGGAGTTTTGGGTAGTAGGTAGCTCTGAGTCTATTTATTGGCATTTCTCTCCTCAGGGTATATTTTTATTAAGACATATCAGAAGAATGACTTTTTCTGCTAACCACTGTTTTTTTATATGCACCTCTTTGAGAGGGCTCCTTAAGACATTTAGCTTGAGTATACTTGTCATGTTCTACTGGGTGGCCTTTTATAGTGAGAGAGACTGATTTTGATGCCTAACTGTCCAGCTGTGTATGCCTCTGTGATGTGGAGTTCCAGCTGCTGTGAACTGATTGAAATCCCATCAGCAAGAATAGCTTGTGCCTCTTGGGAAAACAAAACGTTTTTCTGCTCCTCAGAGTCCTGGCTAGTCTGCATCATACCTGTGGCCATGTTCCTCTTGGCTGGCATGTGTGTCACATGCTTACTGTCTTCCTGCAATGCCATTCTCTTAGGATGTTGCAAATGAGAGTATGGTGGGTTTTGTTGGTTGTCTGACACAAAGTACATTGGGACAGTGAATTTTTTTTCTGTTGTCACTCCGTTAGAAGTTTGTGGCCAAGCTGCCCACACAGCCACTGCCTATTGGACAAGACCGATCTTTACTGGGGAGTCGTACAAAGATGGTTGCAGAAGAAGTAACTCAAACTTTCTCACAGTGGCTGAAGTGGTGGTGTCCCGGGAGTGTACATCCCTAGTTTGGGTGGGCTTCTTGGGGAGTGCTCTCAGAGGAAGTACTTCTGCTTTATTCACAGCAGGTATAAACATGATATAATCTTTTCTGAGAAATATCTATAATATCCATTAAATATCCATGATTCTCAGATCATTTGAGATACAGGCCACAGTGGATCAAGTTGAAGATTAATTTTTTTTCACAATATCAGAGGTTCAAAAGGTTCAACAATAGAAATGAATTCCAAGACTTAATGTATGATCTCAGACTAAACTAAAAACCTGCAGTAAGGACTAGAGTAGGTCCAGATTCCCCTGACAGTAAAGTTGTCTGGGCCAATCTTGATATCAAATCACATTGATAGGAAGTGCATGTGCATGATAGACATGCTTATATCAAACAAGCCTGTGGGTAGGTTTTTTCCCCTTTAAGGCATGTAATACTCTAGGATACTAAAAATTATGTTTAAAAGGTTCCCTCAAGCTCTTAAATTAACTACTGGTATCAGACATTCTCCACCTCTGAAGATATCAAGGTCATTATAGGGTAGACAAAAATTATGTGGGAAACTAAAATCATGTACCATATGGTACATCTAAAATACTCAGTAATTTGAAGAGAGGGTTTGCTGAAAACAAATTTTACAGCAAACCAAGCTGTAAATTTTCTATAGCTTTGAAAAATCACCATGAAAGAAATAAGAGGACAAAACACTGAAATGTGTACCCTGTCCCGCTTTTTGAACATAGGTTTGGCTGACTGTATTATTTTCATTGTACATAAGCAGACATGAGACCTTTTCAACTATAAACTAACGATGATTAGCATTTTAATGTAGGGACCTGAAAGCATTCTGTAGACATGACTGAGTTCACACCCAGCGTTTCCTGACAGGCATTTCTGTAATAATACATTTCATCTGATTCTGGAATATTCGCCTTCCCTGCTTTGTCAGGAGAAAGACAGCCACATGCAAAGAGGTGAATTGCAATATTTAAGTTTTCAGGCCTAAGAAGGACACTTTCTGGTCTTCACTATCTTCGTTTTTCAGCTGGAAGGCAGAAGGTCAGAATGCAAGTGATTGCTCAGCATTCTCCATGAGGTCTCTCACCATACTGAAAGGATCATCTGGGTCTTTTGATCTTCAGTCCTGCACCGTCAGTCACAAGATTGTATTCCCTGATGTGCCAGACTCCCTTGTGTACTCCCATCAACACTTGCTTTGTTTCTTCCTACCTAACCCACAATATACAAAATACTATTATTTGCAATACTATTTGCTCCTTCAAATTTAAGATACAGTAAGGTACATCTTGAACCTTGCTGTCTGAGACGTTCAGGGTACTGTGATAGATGTCCCATTAAAATCAGTGCACTTGCACTTTTTAGTGACTCAGCATCCCAATAACATGGTTGACAGCCAGTAGCAGCCTCCCAGTTTATACCCAGCTCTATCTGCAAAGATTACATTTGCAAAGCAAAGTCTTCTGGCAGCTAAGAAGATCCCTCACTCGGATGGAGCACATGGCTGAGGGTCTTAACGGTAACAGTTCCCCCAGTCTGACTGACAGGTACACATTTGTGGTAGACATTTCAACACAGCAGATCCCAGGACATCCTGATTTCCAGTGTGTATCGTCTGGCAGTTCTCATTCAGTGGATCAGCAGTTCATCTCCTGGAATGGCCTGTTCTCTTTTCGGTTTTGGCTGGGGTTTTTTTGGTTTTGTTTTCTGGGGGGAGAGGGGGCAGTGTTTTGTTTTTATTACTTGTTTTGTTATTTTCATTCTTTAGAGTCTAAAAAAGGGAAAGTGCAAGTATAAATGAGGCTGCTGGGACCCACACATTTAGTTGCACAGATCAGCCATCTGCTTTGCATGCTCTACCATCGCTCTTTGTTATGCACTTATTATGGGAATATTTATTCTGTGAATGACTAGCTGTTTGCTCTTCATATGCTTCCATCTGCATATAAATTTGTTAAACCACTCCCCTTAGGCATATGAAAGTTTGGCTTTCCCTTTAAGGTGGCTATAATTATACAGTTAGATTTGCCATATCATCAGCAGCATGCTTAGCTCTCGCATCCACTGCAGGATGCACATGTGGAAGATGGGCTGGGAAAAACAATTTGCACAACTTCTTGGGTATGAAAAAGGTTGAGTTTTAGAGTGACAGCCAGTAGACATGAAACCTGTTTAGGAATTTTGGAAGCCTTAGAGGTAACAATATGGTAAAAATAACTGGGGATGAGCCATAGACACATCTGGGTGTAAATAAGGGCAGTGGATTGCTAGGAATGACGAAGTGGCCCTGTCAGATGGTGTGTTCCCCATACCTGTCAGATTTGCCTTCATTGAAACTCCAGTGAGCTATGAGGGGAGCTATGTAAGGAGAAGACCCCATATGGGCCTTCCTTCTGAGAGGATCCAGGACAAGACTGAGTTGCAGTTAAGGCTGGGAAAGACAGGTTCTGATTCTTGAATTATTTAAACTTTTCGGAGTTGCACAGTTCATGCACCATGCGTGCAGGAGAGGAAAAGCAACCAACGTAAAGATGGCTTGGGATTTAGGGTTTTGTTTGCTTGCTATCTGCTGGTTTGGTTTTGTTTTTCCTGCAGCAAATGACTCAAAATTACTAAATAGTTAGTATTTTCTCACTAACTCTGCTCCTGTTAAATTCTAACTGAATCCTAAGAGACAAGGCCAGATCCTCAGCAGAGTCCGTCACACTTAGCACATGGTACCACTTTTCTTGACTAGCTCGAACTTCCATTAATCATGTGCTTTTGAAAATCAATTATTATCCTTCTCATGCTAATCAATATGGTAGCATTTTGTCTTCAAAAAACTTTATCCCAAAAGCATGGATGTTTTAAGTGCTTGCCAGAGACCCAGATATCCCTGGGGAAATTATGTGTTCAGACATATTTCACTTTGAATAATTTTTAAAATAAACACTTTGCTTTTTCTTATATATGAATTATGACCGTAATGACTTCTGATTCTGAGTTTCCTTTCTCAGAGTTTCCTCCCCCCAGAGTTCTCCTGATGATAATGCTGCAGTGTGGGAATGAGCCTACGTATTTACCTGACATTTTGCCAATGTGCTGTTATGCTGCTTTTTATATTGAAAACTAATGCCCTGAATCTCTTATTGTGAAGATCAAAACCAACTCGTCAGCAAAGCATCAAAATCTCAGTTTCGGCATGGATATAGCCAGGCAATGGGCACTGGGCTTTTGGGGGATGCACAGGTAAAACATAAGGCACAGTGGCTTTCTGGAGGCAGTTCAGTCCCTGAACATCCTTCAGCACAATGAGCTCCAGCAGGCTTTGGCACAGAATTGCAAGAGCTTTGAAGAATGCAGCAACTCTACTGATGGCTGTGGTGAAGACATTTATTTTCTCTGTTTTGCCCACCTTATCCCAGGAACTCTCGTTGAACTTTGAATGTTGAAAGACAGAAGATAGATCAGGGATTTTCAGGCATAATGACTTTTATTGTTGAAGATTGTCTTTTTTGTTGTCATTGTTATTTTTTTACCTCCCAAGAAGATGTTGGTTAAAATTGTGGCTTGTTTGATTCATGGCTTTTGAGGGAGTACATTGATGTTACACGGCATCCTATCATTAACTGTTCATCTGAAAGTTCTCTGCAAGTGTTTTGCAAATCATTGCTACATTATAGGCTCACTGTTGGGACCAATAATTTAAGACTTACACTTGCAACTTAAAAGTGCTTTGCACGTAATGGGAAAGCAGGCAAAATTGTGGCTACTTGAATATTTGAGAACTGTGTTGTCAACATGGTGTAAGAAGACACTGTGCAAATGAAGGCTTTAGTTCTAGTCCTGCAGGTCTGGGGAAACACTTGTTCCCATGGAGCTTTTTTTTTCCTTCCACAGGAATTTCTTCAAGGCCTCAGAGCACAGTGCCTGGGGGAAAGTTCAGCAGCGTGGCAAGCACCTAGACCATAGGTTTCCAACTTTTAGATAATTGATCCCTCACTGGAATATATTGATAATGTATTGTGTCTTGTTTCATCTCTTTACTTAAATATCTGTCTGGTCTACTGTATGTCTTCTTTATAATTTTTCTTGTTCCATGACTGCTATCACATCCATTCTGCATCCTTACTTCTCCATTGCCAGCTTTGATGACAGATCCAGGACTGAGATTGAGGTTAAAAGCCTGACTTTATTTGGCTAACATCACACAGAGCCACTGGCTTGTCTCTGCACCATGCTCTCATGTGATTATGATGTAGGAATATATAACACAGACATCCAACGTCGCTTCACAAGGATCTGTATGGATCTGATTTCTGTACTTCATCTGTGACATGGTCATGAGTCACCACTCAGGTCCTCCTCATCCCTCAGAAAACTCAGAACAGGAGTCCTTCACATTTTAACTCCAGTGCAAATGATTTCATGGCTATTTCAGTTTATTCACAGTGGAAAACAATTTATTTCTGTTTAGTTAATATGCTGCTTCAGAGAAATTAGAAATAATTGCAGAATAATCAGAAAGAACTTGCTGGCAGATGAAAAAGGTAATTTGTGTGAAAATCAAGAGCAAAAATATTGTTTAAGTAGGCTGTATTTTCTTTGGATACATGTACCTCAGCATAAGAATTTCATTTATAACGCTCGATATAAATAGTGTGATAACACTTCACAGAACCTCCACTTATCAGGGGAATTCCAACTTCTTACAGAAACTGAAGCATGCTGGTTGTCATGCCATCCTTGTAAATATTTTATGTTGGCTTAAGACTCAAGGGCAGACGTCTATTTTTACTTAGTGTTTGTGAAGAATTATGAACCTAAAAAGCTTTTGGTATAAAACATTTAGCAGTAGCAAAGCCAGTTCAAAGCTGTCTCCGGAAACAGAAATTGTGGAGCAGCTTTTTTGTGTGTTTTTATATTATATTTGATGTTTGCCGTACTTCTCTAGCAAACATGTCTGTAATTAATAGTTGTTCCAAATAACAACATACATTCAACAAAGTAGCTTGGAAGTCAGTATTCAAAAAGTGTAGCCTTCCTTTTCCCTGAAAGCAACTGCTTTGCATTGACATCTTCAGCAGTAACTTGCTATTTGCATTCTTTTTTTTTTTTCAGCTGCAGCTTAGTATTGCCTGCCTGCCAAAATGATGAATTCAGACTGACAGAGACAGTGCATCCTGTATTGTCTGAATTTCCTGGATATCTACTGGTTTCTCAAATAAATTATATAAAACTTCTATTTGGGTCATAAACTGAAGTTCTTAAAACCACAAAAAATGTGTCATGTGCTCATGATTAAAGTGAGAAAGTTTAAGAGCTAAAGACTATTACTGTGCAGATTAGCAGTGTAAATGTTGAGCTGCCTGAGCCATATGGCCTGGCTCCTCAGCTGCATTCGTGTGTTCGCACACAGGCCAGAGAGATTCATTCAGACACATTTACCCAGCATCAATAGTGATTTTAAAATTCAGATTTCAATAAATTCATGCTCTTTCTGTATCTCTGGCAGGCTCTCAAAGCCAGGCACATTACCAGTGTGCATGGCCATACCTACTTGTCAGCTTCTGCCTGTGTGAGCGCCGGGCTGGACTCGGTGCTGCTGCGAGAGGCCAGTGTGTGACATCAGTACTAATTAAGTTTGAATACAGAGCTATGTTTGAGAGCCAGAGGAAGTGCAGGAAGGAAGCTGAGTGTCAGTGAGTCATGTCATATGAATGCATGGCAAGCAGTTATTGATAACATACAGCCAAACCACAATGTTGATTTTGGAAGATTTGGCATGGGAACTAAAAGCAGCATCCTGACCTCAGTTGCGATTTGTTTGTATTTAGATTTCCAATAATGCTGTTTTGGTTTATTTGGAAGAATTGTTTCTTTTCAGATACTCTGTCTTTATTTATCTCACAGTTCTTGCTGGAATAAAGACCCTTGGGGACTGGAATGTTTAATCTGTGTGAACAAGGCCTCAGCATTTTTCTGAAGACTGTCTACCATTTTCTGTGTGAAGGAAAAATGTCTCTTTAGTGGCAGGCACCCTGCCTTGTAATTTCCGTTGTGTGAGCTTGGACATCTGTGTGATTACCCTCTGGGAACACTTGCAGCTTGACACACATGCATCTAGTCTAGCTATTTTTAATCATTGCTTTTCAAGTGTCTGTAGTGAGTTTGGTGACATGAATGGGAATAGTGTTTTCCAAATTTGAGTCCTTTGGTATTTGCTTTTTGTAGTTCCTCAACCCTACTAAAATCTCGAAGTATCATAAAGGTTAATCACTTCCAACTGTCCAGGAAACTTCATTTCTTGAAAATATTAGAGTGCCCACAGAATTTGAATGTAAAGCTGCACTTGAAGAAATAAGAATTATCAAATTTCTGTTTTAAGTGTAGCCATAGTTATTTAAGAACATGACATACTGGGAACCAGGTAGTCTATGGGCTTTTTAAAAGTTATTTTCAAATTAAAATATTATTGTTTATGGTTTTGGCTTAATTTGTAGGAAAGATGATAGCACTTAATCAGCAACAGTTACTATGATAGTGGTTCATCTTGCTGGAGAGTGTTTTCATTTTACTTTTTGGGACAAAACTGATCCCAGGTAACAATCTTTTCCTTACTTACCCTATCCTGTCACAGCTCCAGGGACTATACCTTTACATTATTGCAAGAAAAACTTCTGCACTGCATCTCCCATTGTCAATGTGTGAAGTAGTTGTAAAGCAAGACCCGAAGAGTAATGATCTACTTCAGGTCTCAGCTTTCTAACTGACTCTTATTTTAATCAGTAAAAGACTCATGAAAAAGCACAGGACAGTATTTGGACTCATGAAACAGTATTTTAAGTAAGGTTACAGAAGTAAAATTTGATGATATAAATCTCATCATACTGATCAAATCAGGAAGAATACCTTGTATGAAAAGTTATAAACTGGTTATTTGAAGGTTGATAGGCCTTAAAGAATTCCTGTTAACTGTATTTCATTTCCTTGGCCTCAGTGTAGGATCAGGTAGATCTATGTCACTTCTAAGACATGTTTGTACACTCTCTTCTTGAAGACCTCTGATGATGGAGACCCCACAATCTCACCATGCAACAATTGTTTTGCTATGTTTTAACATTAGAAAGTTCATTCTTTAAAGTGTAGTCTGAAGTTTCTTGCACATTAAATTCATTTCCTCTTGTCCTCCTCAGCTGTGGAAAAAAGATTTTTCCTTTCTCGTTATAACAGATGTTTGGAAACTACTCTCAGGTTTCAGCCTGCTCTTTTCTAGATTAACAGTCCTACTTCACCCAGTTTTCCTTTGCAATTAACATTTTCTGTATCCATGATAATTTTTTGTTTCTCTTCTCTGGTCTGTGCTCTTTTTGACACACGTTGCCCAAAACTGAATTCTTCAGATAAATCCAGTTCAATAGGAAGCACGCAAAAGTTCATGGAGCTCTGTCTGACACAGGAGACTTAACTCACTAAAGTAATCCCTTTGGATTCAGCAGAGACACTGAGCTAAATGCTTCTTTGTGAGAAAGGAGTGCAGTCCTGCCACTCAGATGTACCAAACTTTACTGCAGGGATCATTTTCCTCATCCATCACTTCAGTCATATTCTTTTTTCACTCCCCAAGCCATGCCTGTGTCTTTTGTTGTATTAAATGTAAGGACTTTATTTTCACTTGCAACTTCTTTAATAGCCTGTTCCTTTCTTATCATGTACACTTCTTGGCATACTCGCTCCCCTTCCATCTCTCCATTCCCCAATCCCAAATTCCTAGATTTAAAAGTTCCTTTCTGATCTCTCTTAGTTGGGGCCCCACGCTTTAGGAAAGTTCTTTGTAAACAGCCAGAGCACAGTAACAACCTTCCTTTCAAAGCCACCTTAAAACTCTGTTTCTGCAAACCTAGGTGGGAGCTGGGCCACTTGTACACCGCACAGGGCAGTGCACCAACCCAGCACAGCTGTGATGCTTCTTTTTCTCTCTGGTTTGCTTGCATGTTGTCTCTTCTCTCCTTTACACTTACAAGAAAAGCTTTTTGGAATATAGGCCATGATTTATGTGTCAAATGAGAAGTACTTCACACAATAGATTGGTCTAGAGTTGATATGATAATCCTGACAACAATACTGGTAAATGTGCTAGAGAGATATGGCCCTTTACAGATCCTGCTGTTCCTTGTACAAGGAACCAAGTATTTCCGAGACAACTCTTGTATCTTCACATATGTTTTTCCATCCCATAGAATTATGCTTTAATGGTATTTCCACAGGAGAGCAGGGTGAGCCAAGGACCGGTCATTACAGAGGCTTTTCCATGTAATTGAGTGTTTCAAGAAAACTTTATGAAAGATTATCTTGGCAAAGGATGTAAATGTGAAGAACAGCTGGTAATCCCATGAAGATCCTGCTCATCTCTAAATTAATACATGCCACTGGGGATACTGACAATTTGTCTTGGAAGTGAAATGGTTGAGAAGAGATTTTGGCACTCAATCAGCAAAAGATTTGACACTCATAAAAACAGAACTATATTTATGAACAGTACAACAGTTAATTGGTTTTGGATATATTTATATTTATAAGAAATCAAGCATCTATTTCTGATATCTATGTGTGTGTGTAAAAATGAAATTTCATTCCATCAGGAGAGAGAGAAAACTTCCTTTGTTAACTTTTCAGAAGAGCATGGCTTCTACCAAAAGAGCTCAGTAAAACGTATTTGCTATTTTGAGGGGCTTTTCATTGAACAAATGGTTTTCCTACAGCTCTCCTCCTCCACTGCTTCAGTTTTACAGCATAATGAAAACAAGATGCAGCAAACTGTAAGTGAGGTAGGATCAGAAGAATAGTTTTAGAGGGGTAACAGTTGAAGACATTGTTTAACAGTTACATAACTGGAAGGAAGGCCAGAAGATATAAATGTTTCTCGTTTATCCATGCATATGTAGATATGCACATAGACATAAAGAAAGAATGGTTGCTAAATATGCACTGGTCCCATAAATATGTGTGTGGATAAATAGGTAAGAAAATCAGACATCCAGAAAACTAAATTTGCTTTATGTAGTTAAATTTAATGTAGATTTGTTGGCAGTAGACTGACAACTTTGCTATGTGTGTACGGGAGGATTGACACTACCTGTTTTATTGTTATATGGTACACAGCACCTGTGTGCATCCTTCTATCCAGGGATTCCCAAACAGAAATAAGGTAGTTCTATGTATGTACTAGTGAATCCCTTCAAATTAATACCCATCTCTGTACTCCCTGTCTCACTTCATCCTAGAGTATGTACTCTTCCACAGAGAAGCCCTCTCCACTTATTTGATGCAGATCCCATTTTTTCAGCTTAGGAAACCTGTTTTCGTCACCAAATTAGGGTTCAGTGCTCTCACTCTTGCTTTTATATAGGACTGCCAAAATCAGAGTTTTCATCTCTATATTTTGTATCTCACCTGTCTTCAGATCTGGTCTTCCTCATTAGCTCTTATCCCAGGTAACAAATGACAGGATGAGAGGAAAGGGCTCTAAGTTGCACCAGGGGAGGCTTAGATTAGGTGTTAGGAAAATTCTTTTCACAGAAAGGGTTGTAAAGAATTGGAACAGACTGCCCAGAGAAGTGATGTAGTCACCATCCCTGGAAGTATTCCAAAAAATGTGTATATGGATATGGCACTTGAGGACGTGGTTTGAATGTGGTGGTAGTCCAGGGTTGAACAGCTGGACTTGATGATCTTAAAGATGTTTTTCAACCTTAACGATTCTATGATTTGTGTTGTTTCTGTTAATGATGGTTAGTTTATTTTAGATTTATTTTGTCTTATTTTTATTACGAGAAAAACAAGAGTTTGGTCACTGTTTTTTTTTATGGTGAATTTTAAACAGTTAAGTTTTTGCAGTGTTTTTATGTGTTTGATACTTTTTTAATGTAAAAGCACCTTTTTATTGAGTGAGGTGTACAACATCTCCAAATGTTCAGGCTTTGTACCTGGGAAAGAAAAGGAACATCAAAGGGAGCACTACAATTTTCTTCTAAGTAGTTATTTTTTTCCTACTCCAGATTCTAGGCTATGACTCTAGACACAGGCTGAATTGTGATCCAGATTGTGACTGTTTCTCTTGTGGTCAAAGGCAAAGATGCTTCTGATTGCAGACCTGCATCCCAGATTCCATCCTATAGCCTCAGGAAAAAGGGAAAAGACAGCCTTAATTTTACTCTTCCTTCCTTTGAATATCTAGTGGCATTTCCAACGAAGACAATCCATTCTGTACCTGAGAGGAGTATCATCTATCCCTACATGTGCTATTCAGTTCAAATAGCCTGGGGGCTTTCAAGAGTTACTGAAATCATTCTGTGGAAGCCCTCCTGATGTCTTTTGATACAGCATCCTAGATCAAATTGATATGCTGCATCTGCCTGCATATCAATCTATTTGTTAGTTCACTTGCTTTAGCAAGCACTGGCTTAAGTGCAGCTTCTGCTGTGTGTAATGGCAGATGCTGCCAAACGTGACTCACATTTTCTCTTCATTCCCTGGTACAGCCAGCTCTCCAGTTGCTTCTCAGCATGAGGAGTAAACTTATTTCTTAATTAAAAAAACAAACAAACGAATGGGCAAGAGCCCCAGACATCTAGATGTTTTGGGTAAAAGGCTGTGCTCATTAACATTTCTCCAGTAGAGAATAGCAAATTTCTGAACCATGCTGTCTGGGACAGGATCCTAACCCTATGAAACTATATGGCTCTGAAGACAGTACCTCTCCAAGAATAAAAAGCTTTTCTATCACATTTTCCTTGTCATCTGTTCTGGATGTATGACATACCATAGAAAATAGTGTAATGCTTTCCTTTTTTAGAAGGAAAGACTGCAATTATAGAACTACTCTATGAGATTTAGTTTACCGTATGAATTATCTGTAGTATAGGATGTCCATTCTTCTGGAAAAGATTGTCTGAGTAGCTAGTAGGGCTACCACTGCCAGAAACTTTGCCCATATCTATTTACCACATTTACAGTTTCCAGCTTAGCCTCTCTGAGGATGTGCTGGAAAGATGAAGAATTCCGTTCTTTGCAGTATCTTTCTTCTCTCTCCCCTTCTTCTGGAGAAACCAGTCTGTTCTTTTTTGCTCATCTTGTATAGTACTGCCCAAATGGGATAGAACTCCTGTAATTTCAGAAATATAAGGTGCAGAAGTCTGTTCCAGCCACCAGCAAGGAAGAGGGATGGAGGTTCTGTTAAGTCTTTCCTTTTCATCCAGAGCCCTCATACAGTTCTTCTCTGGAAGGTTTCAGAACCCACCACAACAGCCTTCAGGAAGCACATTGTTGTCTGTTTGGAGGAAATGTGAATGTAGCTTTGCACTGAAATGCACTTCAAAGTATCTGCTGTGCTCTGCTTTACTGAGCAGTGGTAGAAAGGACACTCCTGCATGTGTTTGAAAGTTGAATCCAGCCTAAACTACTTAGTTTGCCACCATCAGATTATCTCATGTGAGCTCGGAGTGTAAGCGATTGAACTAAGCTGTCTCACACTTGATTTTGTTTTGGGTCCATGTGAAATAACAGGGAATACTAACTCTTCTGCTTCAGAGCCAGAGAGTGAAACATGAAGTCTGTTTCCAGGCTCTCTATTTGTTTTGTTTTCATTGGGCCACCTTGCATTGCAAATATGCATCTTCTTAGAGACCTGAGAAAGCTAAAGCAAAATGGTATGAACGTGATTAGGATAGTCTAGCATGGTCCCATAAAATTCAGGTTGGCAGCCACACTCAAAGTGTTTCCTTATGCATCTTACCTGCCAAGAACAGAAAGTGGCTGGAAAGACAGTTCAGTCAGGGCTAGGATTTGATTTCAGAGTGGAGCCAATAAATCTAAAAGCGGTTCTATTTTAAAGAGTCTTTGCTTTATATTTTTTTTGTTTCCCTTTCCAGTTAGGTCTGCTTACATAATCTCTTCTTTGTCCTGTATTCAATCCTCATTAAAGCTCTGTTAGATTTTTATTTATCCTTTACTCATATCAAAATATGAAACAAAGTTTGGAGAAGTAAGTTGGGAGAAGAAAGCTGTCATTTAGGATCTCTTCCCATTTCAGTCTCTAGCTTGGGTTCCTCATTGCTCATCCCCGCATGCAGAGCCCTCATGAGCTGGCAGCTATTGTGGTCCATGCATCCCAGTCACTCATGCACTGATCTGAAAATTCCTGCCAGTTGCAGGAACTGACGGGCAGATTGGCTTGTTATTAGGTCTGGAGCTCTGTTATAAGCAGTTGCCAGGTTTGTCTGTTTCTGCAGTGAGTTTTGGCTCCATTTCCATCTCGGAGAAATTTTAAATATTATTTTTCAAAAGTTGGCATCACTGATACCAGAACAGAGTACTTTTTGTAGCACTTGATTTGATTTCTGTACTTTGGGTTGTTTTCTTTCCTCTCAAATGACTGTACTCACCTACTGATAAAATTCCTTTTCCACAGTCTTTGATTAATAAGTAACATGGACTGTGCTGGCTTGGGAGGAGAGGATTCAGAGCAAAGTGCTGCATTTTAATATGAAATGAAATGAATCTATTTGCACAAAATTATGTGGAAAGAATACACTGCCAAGAAACCACGTTATTGAAATACACTCTTCTGCTTCTATTAGTTTGATCTGCAGGCTTGCTAATTCTTATTTCATGTAGGCTTAAGGTGACCTGTTTCTCAATGTAGAGATACCCGTCCTGCATATGACACCATTTGAATGTAAAGATCCATCCCTGGTGATGATGATTCAGTACTGTACTGTTACAGGTTTTCTCATCAGTGGCAGAAAACCATGACATTATTTAGTTGACTTTAAAGAGAAACGATGTGTGAACTGGAAGGTGTAGAAATTACAGAGATGCTGCAAAGCAAAAAAGAAATTAATTAAAACGAATGAAAAAAAAGTAGATCAATTTTGGCCTAACTTTGTTCAAGTTGTTCCTTTTAAATATGAAGAGCAGAGAAAATAGGCAGATGGGAGTACAGAAAAGGGAAATAAGCCAAAGTGATTAGCCTGGTGACCTTCCCTTATTTCTGGTGGATTTTGTATGTATGTGCACTGTGCCATTGTTTCTGATGAATAAAATTAACATATTCAATTTATATCCTAAAAGAAGCCTAAATTCAGTAATTTTCTCAGTACTGCAGTTCCAATTTAAGGTGCAAGTTTTAACTTTGGAAATTATTTGTGGTACTTACTTTTTTATATTTTGCATATTTATGTGTTCAGATTGAAGATACCTAAAAAAGAGAATAATAGTTTTATAAAATAGCATTAGGACTAATTAAGAAAAGAAAATAGCTCAGAACAATGGCATTCTCCTGGGGTTTTGTTCATATGCCATTTTTAAACAATAGAACATTGAGTCACTCAGTAACAGATTAGCTTATTCATCAGCTTTCTAAGAGCTAAATTTCAATGGATTTCTTCCCTTTCTTATATTCTTTCAAATGATTTATATAAAAGAAGGTTTCACTATGTTGGTAAGGGCTTCCCAAGAACTTTCCAACTAATGCTTAGTTAAACAGATTGAGTAGAAATTTATACTGTAATTAGTTTGATGAGTGGATTGTGTTGTACAGACCACATTATCTAGAATTTTCTGCTAAGGAAATAAGGAAATGAAAAATGAAGGCAAAGAAGATTAAGGTACTTCACTTGTGGCTGTTATTTATTATTTTAAAACATGATTGTAATTAATGATAACGTTAAAGCACCTTGTAGTGTTCTGTTTAACTCTTCTTTGAATGTTTGCTAGGCATTTTGGGAGGCTTGTTATTTGGATGAGATCCACAGTGTCATTTTTCAGGGAGGCCAAAACCAGAAGTTTCAGAGGGCATCAATATAGCCTGGTGAGTAGGCTTACATGGAATATGCTGCTAACAATATGGGACTTAACCTCCACCCATAAGACTTGGCTCCTGTGTAGAAATAGGTTTATTTAAACAATTTCATTTCAAAAATGCAGTGGCTTGAAAAATAATGAATATGGATATTTCTGATACTCAAAAAAGTGTCTGAGTTCTTTTGTCTCTTTGCCAAACACTGGCATTCAAAATGTAGAAATGTATGCCATAGTATAATTTCCTGTTGCATGAAAAATCTGTTTCCTGTTCCCATTTTTAAAATTCATGGCTTTGGAAGTTGGAGTTCTGGGGTTACAAATCAAGACAGAGGTCTTGGTCTTCTATATGTATGCACTTCTGAACATCTTCCATGCTACAATTTCCTCCTAGGAGCAACCACTCCTTTATTTTCATGCTCTCTCCATAGTTTTTTACAACTGTGAGTGGTTCCTCTGTGAATCTTCTCAAAGTTTGTGATCCTTTTGGGAGATGATCAATGCTTCCATGATGTCCTTCATGACACCGCACACTAATTCACAGAAAGACATTGCCTTGTTACCAGTGTTGTTCTCCTTTCCTCTCTGTGTGTATCCTAACATCTTACGAGCTTTTTTTGGCTTGAGCAAGCCAGAGCAGAGTATCACTGAGCTGTCATGGTGACAGGCTGCTCCATTTATTTAGGAAATAAAGAGACTCTCTTCTTGCTGTTGCTATCCCAGCTGCAAATGTTTCCATATTGTCCTACACTTCACCGCGTGGCCAGTTACTACTTTCCCAAGTCTCATTTTTAAGCTGCTCATTTAAGATGCTGTAACCTGTTTTGGCTGCAGTGGTTTTAATGGTAGGTCTTGGCAAACCTGCTGCCTTTTCAGTGGAAGAGGTGATGGAGGTGCCTCCAAGAACCGTTCCAACAGCAAATTCTGGGGAGATGAAGGGGGGTAGTAGGGGTACGTATGAGGAGGGCAGGGTCTCAAGGATAGTGTCTGAGTAGCAAGGACCAGGACCTGCAGGAAGAATGTCAGAAAAGCAGAGAACATGTGTCGGCATACCGTGGCCATTTACCAGCCTCTGTCACGTTATTTCGCATTACAAAGCATCACCTCTTATTTATCAACATCTTTTCTGTCAGTTCCTCTGGAATTCACTTGTTGAGCACTCAGTAAATATGTTGGTAATGCTGCTACATTAATCCAATCCTAAATTTCCGATTGTCAGAAATATAAGTGTTTTGAAAAACTTACACAAACGTCTGCTGTCTCCTTGGAGGCAGCTTTGATACCAGCGATATGTTTTTCACTGAGATGTATTTACACTGAAGAAAGCAACTTGGCATGAGCGACTTTGTCTATTAGCATCTACTTTCACATAGTCTTTTCACACCTCTCATGGCGCTGTTACATTTTTTTGTCTGGTTCAAATTTTCCACATTTATTAGGTACCTTCTCTAAACCTCAGTAGTGACTCAGAGAGGTCAGGAAGTACCACTGCAGACTTTCATGGGACTATTCAGTGAGGCAAGACAAGTGCTGCGCAACTGCAGTTCTGTGGAAAACGCTGTTTCTACAAAATGCATGTGATTTGTTTTGACTTCTTATATGTAAGGAGAGGTGGTCATCCTCTTTAAAGGCAAAACCAGGCACATTTAGAGAGTGCTTTATTCAGAAGTTTATTCTGTCAGATGACCAATACCCTATACAGAATGACTGGCTCAGCTGTAAATGTTTGCATTGTAGACACCTATTACTAGATGAAATCAATCCCACATGTGCAATCTACTGTTAGATTAGCTCAAAGTTTTGTTACAAGTGCCTAAATCTAACATCTTGATGACTTGGAATATAAAAGCACTTATTTTCAGTTAAATATACAAATGAATCACACATTTTCAATATTGGTTTGGAGTTTTTTCATACCTTCCATTATTTTGATTCTTTGTTATTTATGACAAAAATGTTGCAATGGAAATTCTGATTTTCTCTTGACTCCTCATTTTCTTTTATTCTATTCTGGTTTTGAACTGAGTCTCTTCTGTGCAACTGCCTCAGCCACTGCTGAGGACAGTCATGTTCTGTAACAGGCATCTCCCTGGGAATAAAAGAGTTTGGGCTACCAGGAGCTGTCCCTTTGCAGTACAGATTTTCAGGTGGCCTGCACTTTATGTTCCTAGCCCCCTTTATTTTTGTTTAACCAACTACTAAAAAACAATATTACTTGCTATATTTCATATACCTTCTCCAAAACTAAAAAGGCAAAATCTTATTATCTGCAATTACGAGCTTTATGCTTTTGGTTTTGGTTTTTTAACCAAAACAAAACATGAGGAATAAAATTAAGCAGTAAATAGCCTTAGCAACCTGCTTTGCTAATTCCAATTAATAATGTCTTCCAAAGTATTACTGCATCAGTATTGTGTTTGTTCAGTATTTTGAACTTCTCCAGTAAAGCTAATTGATTCTAAAATGCCAGACCAGTAAGATTTACTGATTGTTTTCCCTGCAAAACTGTTAAGGTAGCCGTGCTTTTTTTTACAACCATGTCAGCATCTCAAAACAAATTGAGAAGACTCTCAGGGGTGACATATTTAGCTGCATAATGTCAGCTATTAGATAAAGGCAGTGACAAGGATAGTGCAGTTCAACACCTACTATCTAATTTACATTCTCTGGGAAAATTAGAAGTGTATGAAAATACAGAAGTTATTACAGTAATGTACAAGTTTAATGCTCTTGATTACTAATATTAAATAAGCTTTCTGACAAAGCAAGATCCTTAGACTCGACCTTTCTCTTTGGCTCCTGGAAAAAAACTTAAAGGCAAACAACAGATAGGTCTTCTCTTGAAAAGAATTTCTCTCTTTTTATGTATACTTTTGCCTTCAAAGTGTATAAATCAGAGTCATAAACTATATCCATTGCTTGAACACTATGCAATATGTTCAATATGCCTTGTTCTATAAATTAACATAAAGCTTGCATTATAGTATCTTCAGAATAATAATACTAAAAAGCTAAACATTGCAAATATAACTTTAAAAAAATCTCATTTTGCTAATGTCTTAGGAGAACAGTTGGTGTTAAATTATTCCTGCTACCAAATGTATAAATCTTTCAAAATAGCACGTGCATGTTACATGAATAGCTATCTTTATTATTCTACTAACAGTAACTACATGATGCTATTATTAAACTATATTACTAGACTATTACACTCTTGTTTCACTTCTATGCCAAAGATCTAAAATCTGTAATGTGTTGAATGGAAATAAAACAAATCCTTCAGGTAGGTGCCTGAGAAATGTACCTGATTTTTGTTGCATTATTGTAAAATATGCTATAGAAAAATCAACAGAAATTACTAGTGGCACTGTTTAAAATATCCTGACTTGTAGTCTTTCTGTATTGACCTTTTCCTTTATGTTTCCCAGTTTTCCCTTGTAACACCAGAAGAACAAGGTCTGTAATTGTAATTAGATCAATCTGACAATGAGTCACTCTCTGGCAGCTAAAGAGGAATCGGGAGAAAAATAATCTAATCTTAAACATGAGTGGTATTTGCTGGAGGGAAGGGAGGAAGGGAGGGTGTATGTAATTTTTTTTTAAAGGGGAATGTAAAACTTGCCAGGAATTCATTAATTTTTTTTCTTAAATTTTTTTTCATTATCTTGTGCTTCATGATCTAGAGTAGCTGCTGAGTATGTTGAAAAATCAGTGCAGTGTTGAAATCGCCTGTAAATACGTATTTCCTTGTATATGCAAAATGGCATGTTTCAGTTTTTAATTACATTGTTATGGGCAGAACTAGTGGCAGAAAAAAGGGCCGTGTCTATTTTTCATCCATTATCCACTGGCACCAGTTCAGAAATTGTAAACATCTCTAGTAGGCACCTGAGCATCCTGATCATAGAATGGTTTATATTGGAAGAGACCTTAAAGGTCATGTAATTCCAATCTCTCTGCCATAGGCAGAGATGCTACCCACTAGATCAGGTTGCTCAGAGCCCCATCCAACCTGGCCTTGAACACTTCAAGGAATGGGGTACCCACAACTTCTCTGGGCAACCTGTGCCAGTGCCTCCCTACCCTCTGAGTAAAGCATTTCCTCCTAACACCTACACTAAATCTCTCCTCTCTTAGTTCAAACTCATTGCCTGCTCCTATCACTATGAAAAGTGGCTCTCCTTTTCTTTTTTATAGGCCGCTTCAAGTACTGCAAGGCCACCATGAGGTCTTCCTGGAGCATTCTCTTCTCCAGGCTGAACAACCTCTCAACCTGTCTTTATTGGAGAGGTGCTCCACCCCTCTGATCATCTTCATGGCCCTCCTATAGACATGCTCTAACAGGTCCATCCATGTCTCTCCTGTGCTGCAGACCCCAGAGCTGAACAGAGCACTCCAAGGGGGGTCTCATGAGGGCAGAGTAGAGGGGCAGAATTACCATCCCCCGCCCTGCTGGCCACACTGCTTTGGAGGCAGCCCAAGTTGTGTTTCACCTTCTGGGCTGTGAGCACCCACTACTGGCTCATGTCCAGCTTTTCCTCCACAAGAAACCCCAAGTCCTTCTCCACAGGGCTGCTCTCAATGAGTTCCTCTTCCAGTCTGTGTTCATGTCTGGGATGGCCCCAACAGGTGCAGCCCCTTGCACCTGGATTTGTTGAACCTCAGGAGGCTCTTGTGGGACCACTTCTAAGGTTTTTCCATGTCCCCTTGGATGGCATCCCATCCTTTTGTTGTGTCAACTGCACTGCTCAGCTTCGTGTAATTTGAAAACTCGCTGAGGGTGCACTCGATCCCACTGTCAATGTCACTGATGAAGATATTGAAGAGCACAGGTCCCAAGACAGAGCTCTGAGGGGAGACCACTTGTCAGTGGCCTCCACCTGGACACAGAGCCATTGACCACAGTTCTCTGGCTGTGTCCATCCAGCCAATTCCTCATTGACCAGATAGTCTACCCTTCAAATCCACATCTCTCCAGAGATGAGGGTGTCATGTGGGACTGTGTAAAAGGCTCCACAGACGTCTAGGCAGATGACATCTGTCAGTCTGCCCTTTTCAACAGTTGCAGTCACTCCATCATAGAAGGCCAACAGATTGGTCAGGCAGGATTTGCCCTTAGGAAGCCATGCTGGCTGTCTTGGATCACCTCCTTGTCTTGCATGTGCCTTAACACTGGTTTCATGAAGATCTTCTCCATGTTCTTCCCAAGTACAGAGATGAGCCTCTCTAGCTGCTTGTGTCTTCCTTTCTTATTTTTTTAAAATAACATTCTCTTTTTCCAGTGACCATGGACTTTGCCTGACTGCCATGCCTTTTCAAATTTGATGTAGAATGTCTTGGCAACAACATCAGCCAGCTTCCTCAGAATCCTGGGATGCATATCATCAGATCCCATGAACTTCTGGCTATTCAGCTTCATCAAGTGGTCCTGAACCTCCTTTTCTCTTATAGTGGGAAAGACTTCATTCCCCCAGCTCCCACCTGGGGGTTCAGGGACTTGAGATCCTATCGTGGTGAAAACCATAGTTCTTGAGAGGCGTAAGTACAGCCTCAATCTTGGCATGGAAATCTACAGCTGGCTGTTGTGAAATGCTGAGCTCTGGGGGTTTCTGAGTTCCTTGTCCTCTCTGGAACTCAAATGCCTGACTAGACATTTTATTCTCCGTCCTCTCAAGATCCAAGCTTGGAGTGCACTTTTGAGAATAAGCACACAACTGAGCAGTGAGTGTTCCCTTTGCAAGATGTCATACTCGCTGTAGCATCTAGAATGAAAGGCTCAGCTAGGCTGTGAGGTCTTTGATCCAAGGATGATCCTTTCATCCTATACATATGCATATTTTTTCATATATTGTGTGTTCCCATATAAAAGTGACCTTATTTTTGGTTGAATCCTAAATGTGAGGCGCTTTGTAACGTAAGTAATAAAATAACATAACACTACAAAAAAGGTAAATTGCTGCATTCCCTATGCTGCTGTCTTGAATTTGTACTTTAATCTCATATGGATAAAGCTCTCAATATGTGCTCCAAAACACTGTGACTATCAAAAAACTGACAGGTTGTGTACTGAAAATTTACAACTCAGGATCAAAAACTCTAAAACTTCTGGAGATACAAGAGGTGGGTACATTCTGATACCAGATGTGGAAAAGCCCTTGTGCAGAAGGTGGTTTGGGTGTCTCTTTCTTTCTTTCAGAACTCTTTAAAATTAAAATCACCATAGAAATGTCATTGTCTGATTATTTACTAAAATAAAAAGGTTCATGCTAGAATGCATTTTAGTTGAGAGAGCTTAGGCTTTCCCAAGATTAGATATGAATTATATTATATTTGACATGGAGTGAAGGTGAATATTGTAATACATCATAGAAAAAAACACAGCAAGAAATCAGACTGTTATCTATAAAAAGCCTTAAGAATGTTTAGCATGAAGACTGGAGGAACTCCAGGTAGTGCATCATGGTGCTATGTACACCCCGTGTTTGCTGCCTGTTTGGGCTTGCATAGCTATGAATTCAAACTAAAGGGGTATTAAGATCCTGAAATTGAAAAAAGTCAGCAAAATAATGATAGTTCCTTAATCACAGTCGATTAATATGTAAGGCCTCTTCTCCCCTCTTAAATCATCTGCTTAGAGTTACATATTCTCATTCTTTAATCATGTACGTGATAAGGAGGCTTGGCACTGTGCATGGCTGTTATACTTGGTGAGCTAAAATATGCTGTCATGAAGTACGTCCTTGAGTCTTATTTGATACTGTCCTATTTGGCTTGGTGTAAACATTAATGTTTTAATTGATTTTTTCTTCTTTTCATCAGCTGTAAAATATTAGTAGGTATTTCTAGTGATAAATGGGTTTTAAAGACAGCGTAAAATACTGGAGGGTCCTGAATGTGAAGGTGCAATTGGACATGAAGCCACAGCTAATTGCTGTAAGGGATGAAACATTTGAAGTTACGTAATAAGCAGATCAAAATTCCAGATATTCTATAATTAACTCTAGCAGCTCACAGTAAGGTTCTATGTATTTGACAATCTCCTTCAAGCTCTCGTGAGTGTTGTAGGTCCTAGATTAAATCAAGACCTAGCCCCCAATCCTGAGGTACAGCTAATTCTGGGAGAAAGCCCTCAAACTTTTTTCCATCAGCTGTCAAGAGGTCAACAAATTTTGAAAACTCATTTGCATGAATTTACATGCTTCTGTGGCTAAAGATACCTATAATTATGTAAAGGTCCTGTCTTACTGCAAGTGCTGTAGGGACAAGTCCTCAGATATGTGTCACTATGAATTGTAGCACAGGCAGCAGAATGACTGTAATGTGGCACCTCTCCTTTCTTCTCATGTCATTACCCCATGAAGTACAAAACGATTGCTCCAGCTTCTGGAGGAAGGATTTGTGTAGGAAATCTGTTTAGGACATACCACAGCTGAGAATCTAGTCCACCTAAGTCTGCTAAAATAATCTACTGCTAATGCTTCTGGTGTCTGCCACTCTTGCTGGCAAAGCTGTTCTCTGGGCCTTTTCTTGGAAAGACATTTAAGTCCCATAACAGAGCAAACTGAGCCTCTTAATAGGTGAGAGCTATTGTTCTTTGTACAGACAGTGTGGAGGTCCCAAGGAATGGGGACCTGGTTCATCTTACAGCCATGAAACTTAGGGAGAGCCACCTTCACTTCCCTCAATAATTATTAAAACAATTACTAATCAAATGTACATTTCCATGCTGAAACAGAATTCAAGCTGTAAAGGTAGAGAGACATCTCAGCATCCAGTTTTCCAGCAGCTGGTATCACCAAGGTTGTTGCAGATGTGCATTCTGACAATAGTCCAGAAGCCCAGCCAGAGGGAATAGGAAGCAGAAGATCATTTCTTGCATTAATTAGTAGGTTTTGCCCACTGAGAAGCCCTTTTCAAATGTTTCCATTTTAATTTTTTTCCTGGAACATTAGCGTATACCAGTTAGGAAATACTTTTTAAAACTCGGTAGCAATAACTGCTTTCTGATCTCAGATGTTGCATCATGAGCTACATTATTTTTAGTTGCTGTGACTGAGTGAGTAAAACTGTACAGAAGATAGATGTGGATCAGTAGGTGCACCCTTTACTGTGGGGCTTTTCAATTTTCAGGGTTGACACAATAATTTTCAATTTAAAAGTTTATTCTTGTTGGATCTGAACTGTAGTTCATATAAATCAGACCTACCTTGATTTAAGATCAGCTGAAGCAATGATGTTTTTTGTAAAATCAGTGCTTTTTGAAAGATGAATAGTGCCTTAAATCTAACTGTAAAACAAATTTTAAGCAGTGGTCATTAACTTGAATTACAGAACAGAAAACAGAGAAGGATGATATTTGCCTCACAGTGATTAAGGACAAAAAGGTAAAGGTATGCAAGGTGACAGAAAAATCTCCATTTATTCCATCAGCATTTAGTTGTAGTCCATGATATGCATGTGAGTGGTATAAAAATTGTTCAACAAACATGTCATAAATGTTAAGCAATGCTATGAAATACTTCTTTTTATTTCAATTGCCTGAAACTTGCTTAATACCACATTTTATAATTCTGTAATTTTAAGTTCAGTTTGTTCCATTTAGAAATCATACTGATCTGTGAGCTGTGGAGCACAGTAACACTGTGAAGAGATCGTGGAGTTTTCACTAAAGGATCCTTGAATATTTCTAGGAAAGTCATAGTGCTTAGCTACTTAAAAAAAAAAAGAGAGAGAGATATTAATTGTCTGCGTTGCAGAGAAGCATAAACAGGTTATTCATATAGGAGCACAAGGTATGGAGATAGTTCTGTTAATATATTTGGTTTGGCTGTCCATGACGGCTGAGAAATAATACATGCCAATTTTATAACTCCTCTGCGAGAGTGCAAGTATTTCACTTCATTTCAAAAAGTAAATAATTTTTTTTTGCTTTAAAATAGCTTTAGCCAGTACTGCATATATTGAAATCAGTTTGAATCTACTTTAGGCTATGCAGGAACGTGTGTGTCTGTGAGAGGGTGGGGGAGTGGGTGTGGAAATTTGACCTAGTGCCTAACAAATTTCTGCTCTCTCCTGTTGTCAGAAAAGGATGCATGCAGGTGACTTTTGCCAATGATTTTAAACATGATATGATGCAGAAAGGTTAAGGTCAATGCTTCTGTACAGACATTTTGTGATCTCTGTAAGACAGTAAATTATAAATTATAAAATATGGTTATGGTTGTGGAAACTAACATCTCTGACTCTCAGTTAGACTTGTGTATTAGAAGTGATATAAATGCAGAAGTTAGAGACCAAACTACTTAAGGGTTTGCTCTGGATAGCAGTAATCCAAGGGTCGCTGTAGCAGTGGAGATGTTCGTGACCAGCTGAAGAACATTCATTTCTTTGTTCAGTCAGTGCTGCGCTGACTTGCTGGAGGTCACAGATTAAGCCAGCAGCCCCTTCAGTATGTGAGCACACAGATTTATGCTCTCTCCCACCTCAGCAATTTTTGAAGGCAAAAAATTAGAAGGGTGGGTGAATCAGAGGCACACACACATATGTCTAAATGTGTGTGTCTATATATGTGTGCATATACTTACCTGGGGAGGGGAAGAGGGGGTGATTAGGATGCATGATGTGTATGTTGTAGAGAAGACTCCTAGATCTAGTCTCTCCAGAGTGTGTTGAGTCAAATGCAGCCCAACACCACAGTTAGTGTATAAAAATAAATGGATTTAAACATAGGATGAACATTGAGTATGCCTAATCTAAATAATTTCAAACCATACATGTCTGTTTGTCCTTTGGTGCACTGCAGCTCTCGTGTTCTTAGTTCACATGTGCATAAGGGATTCTCAACTCCTAATGCAGTGTAATTTCATCCAAGTTTTCGCACCATGTGCATAATCTTGGCAGATAAGGCAAAAAGTAAGGCAAGCAGCTGGGAACACGGGGCTTTGAAGTTGTTTAGGTGTTTACGTGGCAGTTATCTGAGTTGCACCTGGGCATTTGCTGGCAATGAACCCCACTGCAAAAGGAAATGTATGCTTTTCTATGAAAATATTAACTTTGCAAGCATCACACAAATGCATTGTCCTTTATTTGTATGGGTTGAAGTGTTCATTTTGAAAATAAACAACAGCAGTCAATATACTTCACAAGCATTCATTTTCCTATGGGCTACACCAGAATTGGCAGTGAAGCAGTCACTTCACAGTAATTTCTGACTTACCTTGTGTGCATTTGCTGTGGAGGTGGAGAGGTAGGTTGCATCCTCTTACCTGGTGCTGGCACACTGAAAGGCATTCTATTCTGTCTTAGAAAGGCAGAACTATGAAACCTCCCAACGGGAAACCATGTCATTTGCATGGGAAAAGGTTTTTCTTTAAATCTGGCATAAAAGCTCTGATAAACAGAGACAAAACCACAGAGGCAGTCAAAGAAAAATGATCACAGATTGGAAAGGATTTACAGCAGGTTTCCATACTGAAATGTTCTATAAAGACTAAAATCTATAAAGTAATTACAATATACAAAACAATCAGTATGTCTGCTTCTCCTAAGGGCATTGGCCCTTGCTGGGATGCCAGAAGGGGCAGAGATGCTACCTAACATTTCCCACAGGTGTTCTCACGAAGACTGTTTCTGCTGTGCACAACTTCTGTATTTTCAGTAACTCTTTGAAACAAAATAATTTATTCTTCACTTATCCCTGCTTTACCTTTTACTGAAAAATGACCACTAAACAAATCTCTGTTGGTTTTCCTCAAGAAGCCTAAAATGTTGACCAAGATTTTAACTGATTGCTAATACATCAGTTTACTGTGAAGAGTGCATTTTTGGTTGAGGCTAAATTACAATAATGAGTTTTATTGACTGTGAAGGGGAATACCTGATATCCACTTAGAGCCTAGCCATCATGAAACATTTCTGTGGACACTCAGTAGTGAAAACAAACAAACTGCTGCTAATGGCAGTCTGAAGTTCATTCCCAGCTAAGTACTGCTCTGGGCCAAGCTAAAATAACACCACAGCTGTAGCCAGAGCTCACAGGGCTTGGTTTTCATGTTCTGCCATGGATTACTGCAAACTGCTGTTTGCTTTAGCAGTCACTCATTTCCCAGAGCAGGATAGCCGTCCCCAGCTTTCATGCCTCTCTTTGTTGTTGTATGACCTCTTGTACCTTTCCCACTTCATTCTATCTTTAAAATAGATATAGCACTTCTTCCTACTCAAGAGGGTAAAAATGATAGCAATGTGTGACTCACTGCATTGTTCCCAGATTGTAAAAAACTTAGAGGCTGCTCTGGCCTCTCCCTTTTGTTCATCTCTGTTTGGCAGTCCTTGCTCTTCTTTTTTGTCTTTCTTCCTCCCACCTCCGCCCCATCACATTTCCACCTGACCCCCACGCACATGTTGTGACAACTACATTATCTCCAATTTTTATTCATGTCTTTGTTTATACAGAAGCATGGCTGGTTATCTTAACACAGGACTGAGCACTAATTGATATTTGCACAGTTCTGAGCATGTTGATGTTAGTCCTGCTGCAGAGTCGAGAGTTCAGAATGACTAAGTGCTTCTGGGACTTGATAAAGGTAAAAGCATAATGAAGAGGACATTTTTTGATTTTATCAGGATAAAATCTGCTGATACGTGGCAGAACTGTATCCTGTATGGAAGTGATCCCAAAAGGTGTGTGTTGGGAATTGGGCAGGATGAACTGAACATTCAGGACACCATGCAAACCAAAAGTGCATACATGTTCCACGAGCTGTTTCCTTGGCTAAACACTTGAAGTTGCCTGTACCTGCTTTGCAAGAACATAATACCAAACCGTCAGGTTTAAATTTTTATTAGATTTTAAAATATTGGCTACTATTAAAGCATATCTAAAAGCACAAAAGTGGGAAGTGCTATGGAGAGTTTGTGTAAGTGAAAGAGAATGGGGGTACATCACCACTTTTTACCAGGTGGAACCAGACCTGTTTGGCTGCCCTGGTCACCTTGAAGGGCCAAGGGGCATCTGTTTCTGCAGTGAAACATCTGTGTTCTGTCTCTCAGGTATATCCAGCTGGCCACAAAGGGCAAAATAGTGACAACAGAGAAGCTGTTCTTGCAACTTGCTTTGGTTAGAACATGGACTTCCACAAGCACAATATAGAATCCCTGAAAATTTAAGAAAATTACCATGGATATATTACAGCAAAGTAACATTCTGGATTTTAAATATCTACATCTCAAAATAATATGAAAAAAATAATAATTTTCCCTGATCAGAACTATTTTATAAATTAATTCCAGGGACCTCCAAAATCACAGATATGATAAAATCCTTAAAGGTGAAGAAGGTATCTAAACTTCTGATACCTTGGTGCCCTTTTTTCATCGTTTCAAGTACAAATATTGGTAGAAATAGTCTTTCTGTTCTGTGAAATGTTTTGCCAGTTTGTAAAATTCTCTCATCTGGTTCAAGACTAGGCTTTGCAAATTTCTTATGTAATGTAATACAATGAGTTAAATATTAAAGTAAACACATTTTCAACACAAAAAGTATTTTTTCTTTCAAAGCTATCAAAATGAAACCTTTTAACAATTTGCTTTTTTATTTGATAATTCACATTCTCTGTTGAAAAGTCATGTCAATTGAATTTTTAAATGGAAAGAAAGTGTGGAAAAAGTCCTCAATAATTGCAAGCTCCAACTTACCACTTTTACTGATTCCCATATCCTTACGCTCATCCTTCAGTGGGATTTGTGGATCAGTTGCAAACTACTGCAACTTTTTTTTTACCCTAATGTGAATGGTGGTATCTGAGCATACCTGCATATGTGGTATGGCATAGTCAGCAACAAAGAGGCTCCTGTCAACACAGAGGCTTTTTGCTATCCATTAAATAATAGGAACATTTTCATGTTCAGACTTTCACTAGTTGTACTGGGGCCAAATTTAGGAGACCAGATAGTTCACTCTCCAAGACCACAGAAGAGCAAACACAGTCATTTTATCCCATAAGGGAAATCATAGGAGAAGGAAAGGTAATGTACAATGAATGACAGAAAAAAGTAAACAAGATCAGAGTATTAAACTAAGTGCTTGCATTAGAGCAACATGTGAGACAGAGGAAATGGAGCTGCAATGGAGCTCTTCTGATGAACGCAACAAATTAAACAGCAGAAACTGTTTGGGGGTAAAATTAATGTTCTGCTGCTTTTGATTCCCATTTGTCAAGATGAGTGCTAGTGCTGGTGCAAGATGAATAGGCATGGCCAGCTGAGCTACAGGGATGAATGGCATCATCCAATCTGACAGCAAAATGAGCAATTACCATGGTTTATTAAAGTAAAAAATACCACAGAGGCACACCCTAGCACTCACCACAAGTGGCTCCTCCTCACGTGTTGGAACTGAATCCTCCTCAATAAAATTTGGTTATAATGCCCTGGGCTGTAATTGCTTGACATTTGGAAATCATATTAGCGGCTGCTGGAGGTAAAATCTCCCTGGTCTGTTAATATAATAAATTCTTTTAGATAAGTATGATAAATTACACTTACTGAAATGCATGTTCCTTTACTGTTAGTCTTTTAGCTCATTTTCTTCTAATCTCACTTGGAACATTGTTGAAATGGTTTTCATTTTTATATACTCTATTATTGCCCTGTTCCACTTACTGTAAACCTTCTTCTTTAGTGTCATTCAAAAGCTTTCACTGTAAAATAGTTTCCAGGGAGTTTTCTACTTGATCAGAGCTTTCAAAACAGCAGCCACAAGAAATGTCACATTACTTTCTAAGCTTTTATCAATAGGACATAGGCAAAATAGATACAAATTTGTAGCAAACAGAAGAAAGCAATTGAATAAATCTTTCTTTCTATGACAGTGTTTTTTGAACCAGCACTGATCTTGGTGCAATATTAAATAAAATTAATATTTAGACTAAAGTAAAATGCATACTTAAAAACAAGTAATTTTGCCAACTAAAACACTAAACTAGAGAAAACAATTTTCAAATGTTCATCAAGTGTCCTTTAACAGCTGTGCACAATTATTAAATATGCTTTTATATCTCCAGGAAGTATTTACAGTATCTCACCTTTTTAGATTACAGCTCAGAATATTAAGTTTGGGGTTTTCAAAAGGCATGTCTGTGTCCTCTGAATTCTTACAAATGCTTGAAGCCCCCCTGTAAGTACTGAAAGGCTGCAGTGAAGTCTTCCCAGAGCCCTCTCTTCTCCAACTCTCTCAGCCTGTCTTAATAGGAGAGTTGTTTCAGCCCTCTGATCATCTCTGTGGCCCTCCTCTGGGTCCATTCCAACAGGACCACGTTTTTTCTGGGCTGGGGTCCCCCGAGCTGGATGCAGCACTCCCAGTGGGGTCTCATGAGAGTGGAGTAGAGGGGCAGAGTCACCTCCCTTGACCTGCTGGTCACTCTTCTTGTGAACAAGCAAGGACTTCCTCGACTGCAGACTGGGGAGCTGTTCAATCTTCTTTCTTTGACCCCATCATGAATAGTTTTCAGCACAGTAGCTCAGGTTCAGTGGAAGAAATGGAGAATTTCCCCTTCACCCTACTTTCTAACCTGGTTAGGAGGCCAGCGTGTTGTGATGCAACAGGTATGAGGCAGAATCCCATCCAACCAAGATCTGTCTTCCATGCCGTAAGTGACTTCTCCAATAGCACTCAGGCCTTATATTAAATATTGTCTCTAATGAACACCTCTGCAGTGGTTGTATTTAAAGGGAAAATTATGAGCCCTGTTGTCAGCCTTTGAAGATATATCATAAGTACTAAAATCCAGCAGCAGTTTCAACCCTGTACCAAAGATGGGTGCCAAGTCTCTGAGAGAAATCAAATTTCTGACACAGCAGTCTCAACAGTATTTTCTGTGGAATAGCTTCAATATTGCCATTATTCTCAGCTGACTAATGTGCTCTAGGGAACTTGCAAGTGTTGTCCAGACTGAAGATCTCATTGCAGGGGCCAGGCAACTTCAAGTTAAGGCTGACACTGCTGAGTGTCATAATATTACTTTCCTTTTTGGGCTGTAGAATTTTATTTTGAAGTAGTACCTAGGATTTTCTTTCCTTCTGTCAACATCTTTCTGAAAGGATCTAATAAACCTGCTAAGCAGATGATTGAGTTTTGCATGTGGATTGCTGTTTTCCTCCTTTAGAACTGCCTATATGTCACTCTAATTAAAGCCTAGCAGGTTATTAAATTGCTAGAATGAAGAACTAGCATGATTTTCAATCTTTATAGTTTGCAGGACCTTTTTCAGTTCAGAGTGCTTTCCTTCAGTATCAGTGAACCAGTAGGAAGTCACAAAGATTTATCCTTTTTCCCCTGAAAGGAGTGTCGTGTTTCAGAGTGGTGCTGCCGGTTGCTCACTGCAGAACATAAGCTTACAGAATCCAAAGCCTTTTTTATTAACAGCAGATGTAAAGTAGTCCTGTCCAAATGCTAAGGTTTATTTGATAGCAGTGATATTTTTGATACCATAGCTATGTTGAATAAATTCTCTGGCTTTTTTATTAAATGTCTAGAAGAGTTATTTGCATGCTGAACAGATACACTAATTACCTTTTTTATTTTTTTTGGAGGGTGTGATTTCCTGAAAGTGAATGATTACAGTTTGACAGGTGCTCAGAAATATCAGTGGAAGATATGGGCATACTTGAAATGGGAGCATAAAGGAGCTAATAACTAATAGGGGTTGATGGGGCAGAGGGAAGCAAAAGACTTGGATGCAAAATGGTTTAGTTTTTGGTTTTTTCTTTGAAATGCTGTATGATATTATGGGATTGGCTGGAATTGCAGAATCCCTGTGCTATTGCAAATTAAAATGGTTTTGAAGTTTTTCAAGTCAACCATTTCATAATCTGTGTCAGAAAAAAAAATCTTTTATGTGACAATAAGCTTTCTGGGATGTTATTAAGTCATTTAATCCAGTTGTTCAATGAGTTCCATGCCCTGATCGCTTATAACCATGGAAGATTATGTATACATAAGAGAAACTGTTTTTGATGTATATGTTTATTTTCCTTGTTGCCTTTATAATGCTGGTGTTTTGCTTCTACCTTCACTTCCACTTCATCCAAGGAGTTCATTTGAGTAATTTTTTTCCACACAGAATGCCTTTCAGGAAGATCACAGAATCATAGAATCATTAAGGTTGTATAAGACCTCAAAGATCATCAGCTTCAGCCACTGTCAAGTCCACCATTTAACCATGTCCCTCAGTGCCACATCTGCATCTACATACTTTTTAAATACCTCCAGGGATGGTGACTCCACGCTTCCCTGAACAAACAGCCTGTCCCAATGCTTGGCAGTAATTTCTGTGAAGAAGTTTTTCTTTAAGTCCAATCAAAACCTCCCCTGGTGAAACTTGAGGCCATGTCAGGTTTTTTTTAAATGCAACATGTCTACTTTCCTCCCCCCAGCAGATCCACAGCCTTTCATGAGCTAGCTGTGCCAACAGTGCAGTGCTAGCTGCACTGAGGGTACACTTGCCTCATTCACAGCACTGGCTCATCCTGCTCTGATGATAGAGCACAGGGGTACTGCCCAGGCAAGCTTTTGGAGACCTTTGCTCACAGAGGTGAACGTGGGATGGCCCTTCTGAAACATGGGTCTGCTGAGGGGGAGGAATGGACCCAGCATCTAAACATTTCTGGTTTCTGTGGGCTGGTTTACATGCTTCAGCAAATAAAACATGGCTGTATCAGCAGCGTGTGTTTATCTTTGGCTTCTGTTTGACACTTCCACTTGCAAAATTGTTACAGCTGGAGTTGTACGCAAATGATTTCTTTATTATTCATAGCAGCAGGTGCTGCAGAAGTCTTTTGGCTAGAGTGGTACTCTCTTGGTCCGTGGTTTCTATATATTTGATTAGCTGGTGCCATGCTGTTCAGATGGGTTGCTAGTCCTCCAATAAATGTATTTTGTTACACAATCAGTTATATAGTGCGTTATCATTTCCATAAATCACTTTTAGTTGGCAGCTTTCTGTTACCACTTGGGATCGTTCCAGCAATAATTTGCATCCTTTTTGTATGGCATCCTAAAAAGATCTTGGAAGTTAACATAGCCTGGGTATCATTTTAATAGCTTATGTCCTTCTGGCAGCACTAGAACACAGAAACCAGCTATCCATGAAGGACTGACATATTTATTTTTGATTCACATATCATTTATGTATTCTTCAAGAAGTGCTTATCCAAAGATTCAGTAAAGCAATTTAGGCATCCAATGGGCTTATGCCAGAGTTGTGATGCTAAAAATCAGATGCCTGTCCCCAGGCAGGGTGATTAACAACACTGCAGCTCGCTGAAAAGTACAGGGACAATACGATATGCCTCATTCAGAAAGGCATCCCAAAAGCCTGGCACACTTATGTGGGACCTGCCTGTCCCTTGCCAATTGATACAGCCTGTGCCTGAATTTCCTACTCCTCTATGGAAATGAGATGCTTTGCCACTAATGAAACCTGATTTGGACTCAGCCGCTCGTTATCTTCCCATCAGAAGTGACCACTTCACTTGATCCCTGCTGGCTAAAGATAGGTCAATTTCAGCTGCTGCTCAGGCAGACCTCACAATGGAGCAACAGGCTCTTTTAGAATGAAATTGCCTTGCAGAAGGGAAAAAAAAATGTAGCCTAGCTGTGCTTTTCCTATTATTAAGAGAGATGCCTAATCAATTCAGTTCCATGCTCAGAGGAGGAATTTTCCAGTATCTCAGTAACACTGTTCACTAAATAAAAGGTAAATAAAAAGCATGTTTTCATAGACAGTTTCCTATCAAGGCTGCAGAAGCAATATTGACTGAAAAGATAATGGAGCACTTGGTGCATCTGATGGAAAGGTGCAGGTGGTTGTCGGTGTGGGGACAAGCAGGTAACAGGAACGGAGCGTGTCACTGCAAGGCACAGGAGTGGCTGTGTTTTCAGCTGCCTGCAGATTGGGCACTTCACACTGGTACCTGAAGGAACCTGTTCACCCTTCTGTTTAATTTTTTAAAAATTAGGTGCAGTTTCACCCATTATGCTAGTTTCATTTACAGCCTGCATTGCTGAGAGAGTTGATGGATCTATGAAAGGAAATGCATTTAATCACTGTCAACAACCTCCTCATTTGGGCACTGAAAGCTATTAAAGAGAAAAGTAATGGACCAAGAAGTGCATCCAAGTATGGTGTTAATGGCACCCCTTTCATTTAGCATGGCAAACCCAAAGCAGCAAAGTGAAAAATACAAAGGAAACAACATGGCAGGTCAGTTTCCCTACGAGCCTCAGGCAGAGCAGCTCTCTCTTGGTCACAGATGAACAGGAAACATGCATGTACTTTTCCGAGTCACAGTGTCCTGTTTCTTGCCCCTTGGTAGAGCTGCCCACACAACTTTCCAGCAGCCTGTCTGCTCCCTGAGCCCCACCAGCATTGCAAGACCCTTTCAGGCATATTCCAGTGTGTTGTACCTCATGTATCCTCACAGCACATACTCTGCTTGTGCCACAGCCTGCTCCTAGGCTCACTCAATGCAAGACAGGTGAACCTGGTTTGAGAATGGGTGCCGGGTTGTCATTAGCAAGCAAAACTAGCTATTCTGCATGATTTTTATTGATAAGCTCTGGATTTTATGCCTTTTGTTAGGTGGTGATGATCAGTAATTACAAAGATTGTCATCTTGAAATGTGGAACTTATTTGAAAGAAAAAATGTACAATTATTAAAGAAAAATCACTTTCTTACAGATGCTGTTTCAGAAGCTGTGCAAGGAAAAAGCAGGTAAGGCTGCATTCCTTCTTGAAAGTTTCTTGGTGGCTTATGTAACCAGGCATGCATTGATGGAGGACCCAGGGAGTCGCTGCTATTAAATAGGTGTTCCGTGCAGTTGTGACGATCGCTTCCATGCTGCTGTTCACGACCTAGTGGTGTAGGATTTAGGTGGTTCTTAGGAAAGCTGATAATTCATCACCTTTCGACTTACTTGCAAGGTAAGTTCTGAAATAATGGGGATAAACCCAAGCATTTGTTATGGTGTCAGAGTGGGACTCAAGCTCTTGCCATGGCGCTGGTGTGTGTGTGTGAGGTGAGTCAAGATGAGGAGCACCTCAGCTTTTTCTGTCTCACTGATCACACAGCAGCTGAATCTTGTGAGAGGCTCATTACAGAGGCATATTTTTCAAAAAAATCTAACAAGCCCCTGGGACCTACATGTCCCAAGTGAGAGAGTCACAATGCCTGATTTCCACCTTAGCAGGAGCCCACTATCTGGTTAAAGCATTTGTCAATATTAACAGCATTAGTGAGTTTGACCATTATGGAGGAATTATTTAGTGGCAGCGAGACACCAAGACCAGAGCAGTGAGCAGAGCTAAAGACTCAGACACCCTGAACTGCACATACATCATCATGCCAAGAGCTAAGGAAAGGTTTGGATAGACAGATATGTACACACACACAGATCCTGATTCAGCAAGATACTTGACACACAATTAAACCCACATTTGACAAAACCAATTAATTGCAACAGGCGTAAGATACTGCTTGGATGATTTGCTTAATTGAGAGTAAATGTCCTTATTAAATTGTAATGAAGCACAATTAAGAAATACAGAGAAAAGGAACTGCTTCCCAGAATGTGGGTTCCTGGAGTTTAATAACAGCCTCACAGTTTTGCAAAAAGAAATGTCCCCAAAGTCTAGATGAATCCTCATTCGCACAAAAGTCTTTGCCAGCTTTGACTGACTATATTTCAGTCATAAACCAACTGACCTCTGGAGTCACCCATCTCTGACTGCAGTTTCTGTTTTGTTAGTCAGGATGTATGCAGTGTGTGCCAATTAAAAGGAAAGCAACTGGACATCGGTGCTGTAATTACCCCCCTGTCCCTAGATGACTTAGCATCTTTTTATTGGCCTGAAGGACTAGTTTAAGCCAGTTTGCTCACTCAGTGATTTCTTCTTGCATCTGTCTCTGATCTAAACTGCATCCGCAGTTCATTCCAAGGGCCAGCCTTAACTCGGTTAGAATCAGATGAATGCGGCTTTTTGGAGCCAACTTCACTGATTCAGTGGCTCTGCTGCTGGCAAATGTGGTGGCTTAGCAAAGTGCCAGAAACCCTGGGCTAGAAAACTCAGATCTCCGTAGGCAATTCCACCCTCATGTACTTAACAACAGGTCAACAAAATATGAAGACTGCTGGGCATAGTGTAAAATGTACGTATTTTCATTCAAGCTCTGTGTGCATTAACTTTTCCTGCCTTATGACTTGGATGTGGATTTATTCCGTGATGGTATTTGCCAGTGAAACACACTTTGGGCTTTGAGTTTTTCCAAAGCTAAACAAATTTCATAGGTTCTGAGACTGAGCAATTGTTTTAATTTTATTCACTGTTGGATCAAAACCTCTCTGTGCCACTGAAGGCTCACTTTATAAAGAAAAGGAAAATACATCAATGGCACATGCATTTTCAATAAAACTAATTATTTTAGCAGTGCTCCCATTTTATAGTATGATTGATTTTTAATTGTTTTACTTTTATGACAATATTGTCACTAAAAGAGATAAAGTTTTAGCTCACATCTTAACAGTAGAACTGTAGAATGATGATTGAAAATCTGATGACTGCAGGCATGAAAGAAGAATGACAGGTCATTTTCTGACACAGTTTGGTCATTGAGGTGAAACTTTAATCATAGAAATCTAGCATATGGTAGAGCTGGTAAGAAATTTATCATTAAAATGCTTCTGGCAGAAAATGTCCATTTCTTCAAATAGAACATTTTATAGGAAAAGGTTAGCATCCATTAATTTCTATTTCAAACCATTTCTGTAAAATAGGCACACACGTCTTAACATGCAATGATTTAACATTTTTCAAAGTGAGAAGTTTTAATTTTTATTTGACTTTGAAACTTTTGGCTTTGAAATTTGTTACCTTGAAGTATTAAAAAACAAAAAGAGAGCGATAAAAAGAGAAAACATGATTTAATTAATTACAAAAAAGGCCAAATCTATGTCTTGAACTGAGGGACAAGGGTTTCTTATAGGTTTGCAGTTGCTAAACATTTCTGATATTTTCTGTGCTTTCTGGATAAGACATTTTCTGTTTTGGAATTTCTTGCATGACAAGAAAATACGTCCTGCCTGTATCAGCCACACACAGAACACAGCACTCACTGTTCTACTCAAGTTTGTTTTCTTCATCACTCTCCCCTTACATCCCCACTTCTTATTCTTTCTCATTCTCTTTTGTCATTTATTCTTCTGACCTCTTTCTTGGTCAGAGCTCTAGAGCTCTCAGGGGCCAAAAGAGTCGTTTCCCGGAGTGACAGTGGGTCACAGTGGGACAGCACCCTGCCCTCCCCACCAAAGAGCACCTCTAACCCCACACTATCAGGAGCTGGGGATGCACAGGGCAGGTCAGAGCTGCTACAGCCGGGGTGGGAACTTCTGCAGCCCTTCCCCCAAGGCTGGGCTGTCCTCAGCTTCCAGCCGTTCTCCATGTAAACAATTTTTGTGTGAGAGAGGAAAAAAAACCTGCCCTTTGGAATGCTGTTCTTTCTCTTGTTGCATTTTATGTTACTTTTTTTTTTTTCTCAAATAAATGCAATATTTTGGGGCTTCCATTACCTGGATTTGTAATGGGTGCCTTGCAATATGTTAAGCAGATAGCCAAAATGTGTCTAAAAAATAGCTGAAGCTGCACAGACCAGCCAGCCACACCAGGGAACCTCATTTGAAGTACCAGCATTGCTGGCAGTGTCACTGCATGTTTGCCAGGCCTTGTGTCATTACTTCCAGATGTAATAACACTGCTACTTATAACAGTGCATGCACTGGAATTAATGACTATCTAACCATTAGAAAGAAAAGATTAAGTAACAGTAAGATGTGATTCTAGAGGCATGAATTTATTCTGCTTTCTGTTTTCTTTAATCATGACAGGATGCAGCACGAGCCAGTGGCTCCCTGGGGACTGGGGCAGATACAGGAACAGAGGTCAGATAGCTCCAGGATGAGGCCTGGGGACAGGGATGGGCCAAGGATGGGATGGGATAGGATGGGATGTCAGTCTGAAGGTTGGGTCACATGGCTGGGCAGGGCTGTGGCAGAGAACAGCCCTGCCACAGCATTGTGGTGCTGGGATGGACAGCTCTGGGCTGGGCTGAAATGGAGTTTCACAAAGATTTGGAAATTAATATATTTATATATTTATATAATTTCACACTACTAAGTAAGTACAATGTTATTTGGACTTAGACCTAGGTTGCAAATGTGGTGTTGCCCACACCCTTTAAGATGTAGCTAGCAAAGTGCAAGAGACAGTTGCAAGAGAGGACAAGAAGTTTGGAGTGGACAAGCTGGTTTCACACAGACAGGCTTACCTTTGGCCTGAGGTGAGCAAGTTGTTGGCTTTCTGTAGAAGCAGTAGACAGGAAGGCAATTCACACTTGTTCTGCTTGTATGTGATGGCATTAATAAGCAAGTGTTACAAATGTGTAAAAAATACCTTATTCTGTGGCTTTACCAAGACCTATGAAAACACCAGCTTATCCACTGAACCCTGCTTTCTTTGGGAATGAATGTGGCTATCCTGGTGGTACCTGTGGTTTCAGCCATTAAACCACATTCCTGCTGTCATTAATAGATGATGCCATTAATAGGACTGCCCTGGTCCCATCACCATGCAATAGACCACTCTGTTCAAGTCATCATCATCAATGCTTTTCTTCTCATATTGCCAGGTACATAACACCAAAGCCAGTCTGGACCACCTATCTCTTCTGCCCTTGTAATTCAGGAGGTCCCAGTTGTCTGCTGTGGTACCCCAGAGAACACCTTGCTTAGCTGCTCCTCTTGCTGTCAGATTGCTGCTGGGTTTGTAGGTAACCTGTGGCCATCGCTATTAAAACCTGGCTGACTGATGCTGTGCATCCTTGCTATCCCCTAGTATATGTCTTAGTAAAAAATATTCCACTCAGATTGAGCATTCTAGCTGCCTAATGTATTTTAAAGTTATCACCACATAGCTCAAGATGACTAACACAGAGGACACTTCATCACTGGTAGGGAAAATGAGCCCTTACTTTGCTGACAAAAATTTGAAGTTGGATTAAAAGCTGACACATCCTCTATTTTAGTGGTATGTATGAAACACTAAATATAGCAGCGTGCTCGTGTATTTGCTGATGCATGGTAATGTAGTCTGTAGCAGAACAGCAATGGGCTGGCAAGGAAGATGGTGCACTGCAGTAATACGATAAAATCCTCATGTGACCTTGGCCATTTCAGAAGTACTCCATGGATAATTGTGTATCCTTGACTGATACATTGCAAAATTCAAACAGAGGCAGTTGCAGTCCCAGGGCTTTAATGAGCAGCCTGATACTGCAATATTTGCCCAGGCATAATGCAAATTACTTCAAGGAGAGGTCTCCATAGTGTAACAAACAGAACTGTGCTATATAGCAGCTGTATATGAACAACTGCCAACAAAAAATGAATGGGCCTGATTCTGGGAAATGGAGGGAGCTGCAACTCCATCTGGCTCTTGTTAGAAACTGAAGGTGCTTGATTCATCACAAAATCAAACCCGAGTACAGTACTTCCAGCTGATTACATATTTTTATGTTTCCTTAGTCATATAAGGTTTTTACACTCATGGTTTTATTTTACCTTTGCTGCAGTCCCTGGGCAGGAATTATGGGCTAATCACACTCTGAACAGGGAAGTGAATGTGGCTCACAGAACCATAAGCTATTCTGGGATTTTCTTCTTGCTTGTGGCGGGATGGAGGTGATCTCTTTCAGCCTTTCACTTGCCATGGATGCCTGGCAAGTGTGCCGGTGGTGGAGCTGAGGCTGTGACTGTGAACTCCCTCCTCTCATCCTCTTCAGGGAGGAACAGAAGCTGGATAAGACATTCAGCAGTTCCTTACAAGATCTAGGCAGTACTTGTGTCTCATGCTGTCATTACTCCAGCTATAAAAGTTTACCCAAGATGAAAACCTGACCTTAAATAACTGGGGAAAATATAACATCCTCATCCAATGATCCCGTGCACTTCCCAGAAAGCAGAGCGGGGTCACTTTGACATGTTTCCAGCACGAAGTGGAGGTGCTCACTTTGGACTGAAAAACAAATAGGCTGTTTTCCCGAGCAGTGAAAGTAAACTATTGAATAAACCCAGCTGTTTGGTGGCCTTGGCCTCTTAACTAGTTATGCTCTGCATTGCTCAAATTAGAAGTGAGTTGGTGCTTGTCCTGCAGTCAGTGCATCGGAGGGTCATGTTATTTGGCTCTAGTTCGGTCTTCTCTGCAGTGCCAGTTGGGCTCCCAAAATTAGGCAGTGAGATTGCCTCTTCCTTTCATAGTCAGAAATGATGGAACAAAGACCTTCTTTGTTCTTCTAAAAAGGGAAATCTTTGCCTCTCAACTCTTACTGATGTATTAGAGCAGTTGAGGGCACACTGGGATCTTCTGTTCTCAAAAGCAAGAGGAAAATGAGATATTGCTGTTTCTCAAAAAAAACCCCTAAAACAGCCAGGTATAGATTAGAAATTTGTATGTTTACTGTTTTAGTATGTGAATTATAGACAAAAGCTTGATCTATTAAGAAATACTCAGAATTTTATATAAGACATTTCTAAAACAATAAAGCAGCAATGTATAAAAACACTTTATACACATGCAAATACTCAATGTCCTTCTAAATAGCTTTCTCTATTTCCCTGCTCCATGGTTCTTTCTGTGACTTTGATTTTTATTCAACATTTTAAATAAGAAAGAAAAATACTGAAAATAGCGATGATAAATGTTGAAAATAATATCTAGTCCATAATTGTAGAAATTATAGGTGGTTTCAGAATGAAGATATTATTAACATTTTTCCTAAATCAGTTTGGTTACAGCTTGAACTCCTAAGGAGAACTGAACACTAAGCAGCTGGTAGATGAGCTTGGGTTTGTAACTGCTCTCGAGATGTGACAGGAACCTTGCTGTAAATGGTGATCTAATTCAGATTGATAAACTGCTCTGAAGTTTTGCCTCTGTTGGAATTAGGTGGTGTTGGTTTCCAGCAACTAAATTCATGGAGGCATAGGATTCTCAAGTCATTTTTTTCAGTGAGTGAACAAATGCCTGACAAACGTTGCAGACAGACAGCCATATTCAGCTCCCTTGCTCCTGAGCAGCCAACTTGTTTTAAACTGGGGGCTTCCAAGAGTTATGGCAGAGGGTACATTTTTCCATTTAACATTTATTCCAAAAGCAACAAATGCCTGGAAAATTTTCACTGAATAATAATAATTAAAAAGTACATTTGTTTTCCGTTTCAGTTAGACCTTTCCCTCAGACCTCTCTGATAGCCACACTGCAAGCTATGTCCTTGTGTTTCATTTCCTGGGCAAGACATAACTTCAAAAGTTTGAAGGTTAGACATTTTAAAGTATAAAAGCAGCAAAGGAAATCTTTAGCTTTTTATTATGCTAACTAAGCATTACAGCTCTGAAACACACACAAACAAAGAATAATCTATATGGTAGGAACCTTTTGCTTTCACAGAAAGCATTTCTAATGGGTAGCAGTTCCAACAATTTTAGCATTTCCTATTAGAAAACATTTCCCTTGCAACAATTCTTTAGGCTCAGCTTTTGTTATTTAACTCTTTAGTATCAATTCCTAAGGATTAATGTTGAAGGTTTTGTGCTGCATCAGAGTGACATGCATCATCTCTCTGAACAGCTCAGCACATAAAATGTATTTCGCGCTGTTTCTTTGTTTGCAAGTCAGGCAGGCAAACACAGAGAAAAGCTTGTGGCTGAAACATATTGCAAAGTATTTGGGACAATAAAGCAATCGAACAAAGCAGTCAGCTTCTGACCTTTTGCAACATAGGACCTTTTGAGGGGTTGTAGTCAGACCATGCCACTGTTTCCTGCTATTGAACAACCTGCCATGGTGCAGCCTCTGCTCAGAGGAGATGCCCACGGCTCAAGGACACACAGCATCTGTGGAGCTGCAACTGGCTATGAGCAAAGGTGCCTCTTTCCACTTCCATGAGCACCATGGCTCATGTCAGAGCTGAACACAGGACCTCTAGGCATGAGCTTCAACAGCTTGCAGTTGTGTAATGAGTGCATTAATTTGAAGGAAGTAATCACTGCATAAGCCTCTCCCTAAATATAACAGGACCACTAGAGGAGGACAAAGAGCTATGAAGTGTTGATGTCAACTACTAAGAAACAGGAGGTTTGTTTTAGAAGGCTTTTCAGCTGAAAACCATCCAGTCTCTGCCCTTCCTGTTCTCTATATTAGATTCCACCCAGGCCAGCAAGTTGCTGAAATGACATATGCACATAGAGATACTGGTATTTATTGAGCACTCATCACAAGGCATAAACAAATTAGTAAATTCCACCATGCTGTCAAGCCACTGCTGAAATGCAGCCAGAGGAGACTGAGGCTGCATATGAATGCAAAAGACATACCAAAGCCATCCCGTATATAATTCCATTGCATATAATGGCATCTGTCATTTGTGATCTTGGCTCTGTATCTTTATGAAGGCAGAGCAATTGGAAAGGCAAGTTCAAGAAAACAGATGGGCAAAAGGTTGCTTTACACGTGGGTATTATTAAATGGATCTGAATCTGCTATTCCAGCCTTCATGAAGTGTGGGCTTTTGACATAGAGTTTGAGAAGGCAATGGCTGTAGGTTTTTATTTGCTATTTATTTATATTAGGTACATACCTACCTTGGAGTACTTCTTGGTTCCCGAAGACGCTGTTATAAAATGCTTTTATGACTTAATTTTGAGACATAAACTGATTCTAGCATAGAATCTTGCAGGTATATCCTGTAGAATATTAAGGATTTTTCTTTATAGAGTGTAATTTTGTGCCAGCTGCAGTCACCAGCAGTTTTTTGGGATTATGGTTAGTCTCTTAATGATGCATTTATAACTGTAGAGAAAATTATTTGTATCTGTAAAGAAAAAAAATACCCTCTACTTTTCATGGATTTCAGACTCAAACAACGTCTCTAAGTAGCTGAGGAAATCATAAACTCAGGAACATTATATTTCATAAAATGTGTGTAGTTCTTTCAGGAAACAAAAGTGCTGCTTACTTGGATTGCTAATTAAGTAATTTATTATTTTTAAATTTTTTGAACTGAGGTAGTGACAATTGGCCTCAGGCCCAGACTAGTGTCCTTGTGAGCACTGTACAGGCTGTACAAAGTCCTTCCCTCCCTTACAGCTTTACATTATCATCGATATTTTTCATACAAAAAGGTGACTTAAAACATTTACATTTGTTTCTAGTTCAGCATTCAAATAATTTGTCAGGAGCTTATTTCGTGCATATTGGTCCATGAACTGATTGGTGTCCAGGTTATGGTCCCCATCCTGCCAGGTGCTCTTTGCTGTGTCATTTATCCATGCTAAGCTTGGTGCCAGGAGGGGCTTACAATAGCACTGTGGCTGTATGGAGAGCCTCTGCTCCTGCATGGCCTAAAACTCACCTGAGTGGTCAGCATTGGCTCAGCCAGCTGCAGCTCAAGGCTTCGTAGTACAGAAAAAACATGAACTTAGTGTCTATGGCATGGGATGTTGGTGGTCCACTTCTGTCAAAGAAAAACAGAAAGATCTGCGGTACAAAATAGGAGGGAGAGATTCAGAGAATTGTTTCTTCAGTGCCTGCTTCCCAAAGCAGTGAAGAAGGAATACGGAAAGAAAGAATTATAACATCCCCCAAATGACTGGTCTTCTTTCCAGCCTTCCCCAGAAGTAGCTGCCTTACTGTCCATGCCAGGACTCCATTGAGAGAAGCCACATATTTTGATTTCCAGGCTCTTTGAGTAGGCAAAGCAGGCATAATGCCATAGGTACTCTGGCATCACTAGCAGACTACTGATACTGGCATCTGTTTGTTTGATAAACATATAGCACATAAAGTTAGCCCTTACTTTCACCGACTTTTCTTGTCTGCTGACCAACACATGGTCAAAATCTTCGATTTACAGCTCTCTGGACTCTCATGTGGTAAGAAAAATGTAAGATGAGTTTCCAAAGTTAAACTAAACTTGTGTTTTATATTTTCACCTGATGCAGTACACTCAATGGCTGGATGATGTATTGGAGAACTCAATATAATCAGTAGCGTAGTTTAAAGTGCACCTTTTCATTTGTTGCTTTTGTCGCTGTGATCCTCTTCTATGACACCATATCTCTGGAATTTTTTAAGTATAACAACAACCTTATAGGGATGGTATCCAGAGTATTAAGCTACACCTAGGTGAGTGTGTGTATGCAGAAATATGTGAGAGTGTCTCTAATTTGCTGTGATGTATATATGGTACATTGATGTAAATATAGTATACTGTGCTTCCTTAGGTCTTGATAAACCCTGTGTCTTATGAGGGCTCAGAAAGAAATAAATTTACTCTTCAAGTGTTCATTTAAAATGGCTACACTTTATTCTTAAACAACACAATCTGGATGGGAACAGAGAAGTCCTTTCCAGTGGTTTAGTTCCCTTGGGTTTGATCCTTCTTTTAGCGGAGTCTGGCACACTGTCCTTGGCGATGTCAATGGAGGCCAAGTGGAGCGATGAAGTACTAGAGTTCTGGGCTGCAGGGCTGTCAGGCATGAATTGCTGTCCTTTGGAAATGGCAGAGCCACCTCCGTTTACAGCACTAGGCTTATTTCATCACTGTTCTTTTAGATGTCATAGAGAAGCTGTTCCTGGGTTTTGGCAGGAAACACTCCCCCACACCCACTTTAGACTCTTTCCTTCTCTTTGCCTCCTCTCCTGTGAGCAAAACCTCTGTCAAGAAAACACGTTTATTTGGGCCAGGAACAGAGGCAGCCGATACTCAGCTAGTTATTTTGATTGCCTGGCTGGTAGGGGTTGGGGGAACAGATAATGTCAAGATTTCCTCTGCATTCCAGATCTGTTTTCCTCCTACGGTTAGCAGGCGGTGAGTGTGACTTTTCCCACTCAGCTTTTCCCACAGTCAGTAGGACTTATCTGACAACAGAGTTAGTGTCAACTGTCCAAAACTAACTAGGAGATACCTTCCTTTCACCACTCCTGTGCTGTTATTGCTTATCAATGTCACTCTCCAGCTTAAATGACTGGTTAATTTACAGACATACTGAGACAAATTCACTTCTGTTGCAGCTTCACTGAGCTCAGTGGAGTTACACTGAGTTGTAGGTGTCTGAAAAGCACAAGTGGTAGGAATGTGATACGAACAGAAACAAGAACATTGCAACAGTCAAAACAAAAAGGAAGCCCTGAGCTTTGGCAGGATGCCCATTTCAGATTTTGGAGTGTGATCCAACAAGGTGTTCATGTTTTACAGCTGGTGCTGCAAGAGAAAAGTTGTTATTCCACAGCAAAACAATTCCTATGTCTCCACATCAAAACACAGACTATGTTAAAAAGGAACAAAGGAAGAAACAATTTATAGGCTTTCAAAACACAAATTCTATTGAGAATCATGATGAATTTGCTTTTAGATCTATTAGAGACTAAAAAGTCTAGAGTGAAACTGAAGGACACTCAACCTGAGATTTTGAAATGAGTCCAAAAGGGTAGAATACTGAAATACTATTAGAATTCCACAGAAACAGGAAATATGAGATGGAATTGATACCTCCAGCTTTACCGCCAGTCCAAGACGGCTTTCTAAGAACCTCTTCTGTAATTGGGGGTAGAGAGGCATTTTCAAATTGTAACATCTTTTTTGGCTAGATCAAGTCCTCCTCCATAGGCCTACTGTAGCACCTCTTCTAGGCAGCTGGTTTGGGATGGAATGAGACATCCTCTCAGGGACATCTGTCTCCAAGCCACCTTCCCACCTCCCTCAGTTCTCTTTTAACAGTGGGTGCCTAAAATTCAAGGAAGGGAAATCTATTGCTTTTGAAATGTTATTAACATTTCTGATTCACAGATGAACTTAAAATGAATGAAGTGTAAAACCAAGCATTTCAAAGTTAAGTTAACTCCTTTAATTCTGTTAACCTGGACTAGCAGTGCAAACAGAAATCATTGTATCCAGAACACTTTGTTCATTGCTCTTCTCACTTCTCTACACCATGCACAAATCCCACCTACTGGTTTTGTCTCTCATAGTCTTCTGGATTCCCCTGTATCTGTTCCCTTTCTCTCCATTTCCTTCTTTTCAAAATCCAGTTTTAGTTTTCCTCCTTACCATTTCTATTCACTGTTTAGTTTCCTCTTAAAGTCACTGTCATGTTAGAGTCTGGTTACTCTCCTGCTCATGATGCCTTACATTAGTCTTCCTTCCTTCTCTTCCTTCTGCCTTTCCTGTTGCCTCTACTCCATACCTTGGTGTTGTCCAGAGCATCTTACTTCTCTCTGGTTCTCAGTGAAATGGGCAAACGGCTCTGAAAGATCTCTAAACCTATGCATAATACTTCTTCTCCACCCTTGCAATCAAAACAAATTCTTGCTTTTCTTTCTGCTGGTGAATGGACATATCATGGTCTATCATTGCATCACCCGTGGGTTATGTCTTCTTGACTGGCTGGGGATTAGCCACCTTTCTGGGCAGTAACAAACAAGGTTTAAAAACTGAGGACCAAAAGCTGAAATTCCAAATTCCTGTTTATATTCACAGATGATGAGTTGTAACCCCTTCTGAAAATTGGAAAGGGACTTACACTCTAAGACTTAGAGGCATAGTTTATAAAACCATGGAATTTTTGTGCCTGGACAGAGGATTTCCTTAAAGCCTTTCCCTTAACAGACTTAATGCCTGGATGTGAGTACATTCTGGAGTCTTTTTTGCAAATAAGAGACAAAGAAATTTCCACTGTCAGAAATGGAGCTAAAAGTGGAAGTGTTGGAACACATTCACCAGGTTCAGCTGTCCAAGGCAGATAAAATGATACCCATATTTAAAGTTGAAAAGAAGTCATTGTGGGCAACAAAAATAATTGCAGCTTCCCATATGAATTATCATATGTTTCTGAAAACAACAAAGCAATCTATAACATTCCCAAATGAGAATACAGATGTAGGATCCAGTATGGCTTTGTAAAAAGAAAAAAGAAACTGCTTTTGCACAGAAAAACAGGAAAAGATAAAACTTATCTTGGCTTTCCAAACTAATATTCTAGAGACATTCAAATAGAGATGAAATAATGTGAGAAATCAGCGTGGGAAGGAAACTTTGGTCATAGAACATAAACTTAATGAAAGATCCAAAGACACACAAATTGAACTTGTCAGTTTTCAGAATAAAGAGAGGCTAATAATAAGTTTCCCAAAAGATTTTACTAGGACAAGTATCATTTAAAGCTTCATTATCTTGACAAGTGAGTGAGCAGATGGCAAAATCTGTAGCAAATTCAAGATTTCCTAGGGTCCTGAAGATTAGAAAGATTTCTGAAAACCAAATTCAAATCACCAAAACAAGGTGATTTGACAACCTCAGTGAAGATGGGATTTCAATTTACCTAAGTGTGAAGCAATGTTCAGGAATGATCTGAAGTGTTCACTGATACTGCATACTTAACGAAGTGTTACCAGCTCAGAAAAATATCTAGGCAGCATTATGGACAGCTTAATTAAAACTGCTCAGTGAAAACAGCTGTTCGATTTGCAGCACTAGTTGTGAAAGCAAATAAAACACTGATTTATATGAACCATAAAAACCAGCATTGATATTATTATAATGTAATCATGTAAATTCAGGGAACTATATTACAGTGATGCCCAGCATCATCAACATTACAAAACTGTCTTCAAAAAGGAACATTGAGAGAAGTCAGTGAAGGATGGTAAGCAGGGAAGATACAATCATTTTATTTGACCAATGAAAAAATGTTGTGGCACTAAATTCCTATTAGCCTTTAAGTCATAGGGATATCCAATGAATGCAAGATACAGATACAGAAGAAGCAGCACTCTCATGTGCTTGAACCTTTTTCCCCAGTTAATGAGGATCATCAAATCAGCAAGAAATGGAGGGCTTTATGTTCATATATTCTTAAGAAACATGGTAAGAGTACCCATACTAGATGAAATTTTCCAGTGAATCATATGGCAATTTTTGCTATTACTTCATCAAGTCAATAACTTCACCATTAATAAGAGACTGTCACTAGTGTTAGTCTACGTTGTGGTGTTGGTTTGTTGGGTTTTTTTTAAGAATGATTAGAGTACTTCTTGTAGGAAAGGAGGCTGTCCCTGGTGATTATTGAGAAGACCATAAGTTTCAGCAATTCTGCATTAAAAGGGTAATTTATATTTGTGCAAAGCAGAGTAAGAGCCTGTTGCTACTTTCTAGTAGTACATACAACTTATTTTGCATTCATCTTGCCCAGCTGTAAAAGATAAGCTATAGGACAGGAAAGAGGTGGATAAACCCAGATCTACTTAAGTCCTAAAGGATAATGTTTCCCAGATGAAAGTTTTCTTTATGACTTGACTGGCAGCAGTGAAGTACTTTAGATCACTTTAAAACCATTTAGCAACACTTCAGAATAGAAATAGGGAATAGCCTCCAATATGAGTCAGAAATAGAAATAGATTAGTTTTTGGTTTTCCTATTTACTTCTGACACTTTTTTCTCCTTTAGCATTGACAGTCACTAAAATATTTTTAAGGCCCGAACTCTGAAACTTTGTATCTGATAACTTTGATCAAACCAAAGATTACTTAATATAAATGTTCTCTGTCAGGTAAATTAACTGATCTTCTGTCTCAAAAGCTATCACTGCAGTAAGATCCTGCTGAGTTATAATTCCTTTAGCACCTATTCTCCAAGCAATTTGCATGGGTTTTTGTAATGTAAATGAGTCAAAAATATTCCCTGAAATGTAGAACAATCTCAGGTAATTACTGCTGAACAGATTTGTGTCAGCCCAAAATGACAAAACGGTGTTGAAATGAATCTGCATGACAGTAGTGTAAGTAAACAAGATGAGCAACAGCTGTACCTGCAGCACTGTAAAGGTGTTCCAACATCATCCATAGGAACTGATTTCACTAGAAGTCATTCCAATACTGAAAACCAGCAATATGTACAAGCCAAGTAACAACCTCTTCTTGCCTCCTGGAACCGTCCTGAATGCATATCTCCTTCATTTGCATGGCACTTAAATGAAGTCAAGGAGAAATGTCCTGGTGGAGTCTCAAGAAAGTGTCTGTTAATGAGGGGGATCAGACCAGCTAGAATACAGTGCTTCAGGGGGATGCAAGGGGGAGCTGAAGCCTGCTCTGTTCTTTCTGGAATCAACTTTTCAAGTAATTATAAAGAAAACAGATGGTGCTTTCTGGCATGCAAGTGGTGGCACATTCAGTAGAAAGCTGTGGCTGTGATATCTGTCATCATTCTGGTCACATAAGTCTACACAGCAGGAGGTGATGGGGAAACACCTCCTCAAACTCTCTCTACCTTTGGTATGCTTGGCCAGCTACAGAGCAGTCCCTGCTATTGCCTTTCTTGGGAATTAAGTTGCTTTACCATGCTTTCAATCCAAAAGAGAAAAGAAAAATATCTTTATATTTTCTAGCTTTCTCCCATGGTCTTTGATGTTACTATTTATATAATAGTAATTCAATGTCACTATTAAAATTCTGTTATGTGAAAAGCAAACGAGTGCATAGCTTAGACTTTTTGCCTCTTGCATGCAGAAATTGGATTCTATGTGGAAGTCTACAGTAAGTTATGCTTTAATTTCTCACAGTTCAGTTCTTTTACATAGACTGTAATTCTCCAGCAGCACATCAGTGTTCCTATAAAGTCTGCTGCCTACTATGCAGTGACACCTTATGGCTTACCTCTCTGAGCATATGTAGTATAGTCCACATAAAAATATTACACAGTTTTGTTTCCAAGATAATGAATCTTGAATGAAATTATGCCATTATGCAAATCCCCTTACATGCAGTAGGCAGAAAAAATACCAGCAAACAAAACTAAGGTGAAGGAGCTACAAATTTGTTGTCACAAGTATTTTTAAGACTTGCAGTTCACAGTTATTCTTTTGCCTACCTGATTATGTGAAGCCATTACTGAAGCACTATTGGACATAATGTGGTAACTTTTTTCCCCAAAGCTTTCTGTAATGGTTTCAAGGGCAGTCCTACAGGCCTCTTCGTGTTTCAACCAAAAAAAGTAAAACTCAGCAACTCAAAGTAAACCGTTCTCTGCATAGCTCTAAAAACTGAAACTGCAGTTGTTACTCCTGACTTGTTAATATAACACAGACATGGACATTTCCTGGTTACTGTAAACACTGAAATGCTTTTGGAGTTAATGGAATACAGGTGCTGCCTGACACTACCAAAACGTTCTCACAGAAACAGGGACATTTTTGGACAGAAAGCTGCAGATCCACCTTGTCCAGCCCCTTCTTCACAGCGTGAATATCCTGCTTCTCAGTGGGAATACCCAGATATGTGAAATGTCATGAAACAGGCATTCTTCCTAAGCTTAAGCTCCTTTATACTCCCAGGAATGGCCGTACCACTTAGCCTGCTGGGACAGAGGGTTCTGTAATGCCAGAGCTGGGTGATGGAGTGGGCTTAGGCAGGCTCTGAGCCGGCTGGGAAACCTTCCCAATGGAGCTGTGGGAAATGATGTTTACAATCGAATCGTCACCAGCCTTCGTTTCAAATGAGACTCAGACAATACTGTGGACAGACAATTAGCCCTTCTTTATTGTGGAATCAAGAAGAAATTTAAAATCAGCTTTAGTGATTCAAGATCATGTAGAACTGTTTAGGTTAATAGGGATTGGCTTGGGCTCCAGCCAAATTTTGATTCTGGTCATTATAATCTGCCTACCTGAAATTCTATCCCCTATTGCAACTGGCCACAACATTCTTTATTTACTGGCCAAAAACATGAGTGCCATTGCTTTTTAATTCTATTAAATATATATATTTAAAATCTGTTAAATAAGTTAAAATAGTAGCTGTGTGGCCAGTGATGAAGGTTGCAATATATTGATACTTGGCAGTATGCTGCCATCAGTCAGTAGCCTGATTACTCAAAGAGTGTGTGTGCAGAGTATTTGTGTTTCTGAAAAAAAGTTCTTACTCTTAAAAGTAAATTGGTTTGGGGAACAATTCCCTTGCACTGTTGTTAGAACCTGCTGTCAAGATTGATCATGTTTTCCTGTGTAATCCAGGAGAGTTATAAAAAAAAAAGAGAAAAAGTTACCAGGTCTCTGAACCAATATCCTGCTATGGTGTGTGCTAAATTGTCGTGACTGCTGCAAGGCAAGGCTTTTTTACACAAATGTTCCAATTATTTCTACTGTGATGGTAATAACAGTTGGAAGTTTAGAAAAAAAAATTAAAAATCATGTTTTAGACAAGGTCCCAATACAGTATTAAGGAAATGAGCACTTTGAGAGCAAAGAAAGATGTAGTTTAAAACAATATATTTTTGTCAAGTGACTGAAGAGGAGGGGGGAAATCAGACACCAGAAGCTGAAACGAGAAGAACAGGGGCAATATTCTGTGCTGAGACATTTTGTGTTTCAACATAGCTGCTCACTTATTCAAGGGCATTAATCACCTCAAAATTTCAAGCTCAGCTCCAGTAAAAAACCACTATATCTACACATATAAAATGTACTCCACTTTCCCAGTTGCTTAATCATTGAAGAATTGGCTATTTCTACAGAGACTGGCTTTGCTCAGCACAAGATTTCCTATCTTCAATGTAATACATTTTAAAGATGTTCACAGAGCATCTTACGAAAGGAAGTGAAAGTTTATTGGCACTTGGTTTGTTTTGTCCGTTCTTCTCCTCTGTTATCTGAGAAATGTGCAAGGGCTCTTGTGGCCGCAGTTCTTCAGAATTTCAGCTGAAGCATCAGCTTTGCTGTCTACTGTTCCATAGAAGTGCTCTGTTTACTCAGAGGGCAATCCATCCAATCATCATTTGTACCACAGTTGCCTCCCTGTCCCCTTCTTCACCATTCTCATATAACAGAGCAACCTCCTACCTGTCACACAGGACCTTCGCCCAGAGTTTGTAATGTCCTGTGACAATTTAGGCTGTGTTAAGGACACAAGACTGGAGAAGTAGAGGGGTTATTAAAAAATAATCTGCAAGAGCTAGATATAACCAGAATGCAAGATGGAGAGAAAAGTGCACGTTAAAGCTGGCCAGAATGTGAAAATCCTGCTGTGTTAAACCCAGAAAAATAGCAGTTATTTTCCAGAAGAATGTATGATTTCTCTAATTTTTATTCTTTAAAAAACAATGGGGTTTGTCAGAAGGAGGTTTCCAGGTGAAAATTTGGGATTTTTGCTGTAGAAGATATTTCATCCCACATTTACCATTTCATTTTTGTTCTCGCTTATTCTGCCTTGATAGACACAATCTGGTCCTACTGCATTGCATCCCAAATGCAAATACCCTGGCAGTTCTCTGCTGTCACTGCTCATTGCAGTTCACCCTGCCTTTATGGTGCATCAAGTAGAGGCTGCTTCACTGAAGTCTGAAGGCCCTTTCCTTGCCTCATCTATCATCTGTTCAGTATTAAAAGCTTTCTTCCCACAGCCTGTGTGTACAGGATCTCAGCTTTTGCTGTCTACTCATTACATTTTCAAATACACATTTGCATGCTTTTGTTAAAAATGCCCCTCATTCTTGAAAGTTGGTCCTCTGAATAAAGACACCACATTTGCCTCCTTGGAGACTCTCTTGCTAACTCACTTTGTGTCAGTGCCTCCAAACACTAATTCTGGTGTGCCAGAAATACACCAGCAGTTACTAGTCTGGCCAGTACTGTTTTATTGTTCTCTCGTACTCCACCCTTCCTACCCCAATCAGGTCTTCTTTCCACCGGTATCTTGTTTTATATTTAGTTTGCAATCTCCTGAGGGCAAAGACTGTACTTCAGCTCCCTCCAGTTTTTGGTTCCAAGCGCTTTGAGAACTCAGTTTGTTATTAGTGATAACAATAAAGTACCATGCTTTGTATGAAGAGAATTAAATCTTAATTTCCCCCATGCCCTCCATGCCATTTCTAGCAAGGGAGAGGGAGCACAGTCAAACAGCAGACACTTTGTTACTATAGTCTGTATCTGAGCATACTTAGAGTCTTTTCACAGTGAATACGGCAAGAAGTTCCATTTATTTCAGCATTAATCACTGTGAACAAAAGTGAAAGAATTTGGCCCCAACTAATGAAAGCTAGCAGTGCTCTGCTGTTGGCAAAGTGCAGAGCAATCCTTTCCCAGAACTTCAGAAAGCTAAAATGAAGTAGGATGAAAACATAGATGCCAATCTATTGATAAACCAGAAAAGAGTGAAACTAATTTATAATTTATTCTTGTTAAAGCTACCTTAAAATGATGATAGTTTGTATATGTAAATAAAAAGCAAGGAGAGAGTGCCAGGGCACAAGCTAGAACATTTTGTCCTCGTTCACAGTGATTTTTATTTTTCTCTATCCAAAATATTTGTTTGTTTACTTAGATGTCAAAGAGGACACCTACTCATATGCCCTTGGTGCTTTTCACATAACTTCAACCACAGAATTAGTATGAAATTCACTGGAGTCTGCTGCTAGGAAAACAAGCAATGGAAAACCTCAAATCTTTTCTTCCCTTCCAGTGGTAACCCATACTTACAACATCCCACTCAGACCATTTAGCCTGTGATAGAAAACAAAACCAGAGCTCTAGGACCCCCAAAGAGATAAAGACCACTGCCAAAGTTATAAATATTACTTGGTGTGTTTATATCTAGGCTGAGCTACTATTTGAAGCTACAGAAGCACAGCAACACCATTTTGAGTATAGTAAATTTCAAGAAGCTTCTTTACAGTCAGTTCATGAAGAATTAGATTCATTACAAAATTTGGCATTGCACTGATTAGCATCAGACTGCATCATTGATCTTGTAGATCCTGTTATTTCCTCTTTTGCTTTATTATTACTTTCTAAGGGATACTAGTGTAAGGAGCCTGTGTCCTCTTAACAGCACATAGTAACCAAGGATGCAGTCTTCCCACATTTTCCCCCACCAGACGTATTCTGTTTTGTTCTTCTACAAGTCGACAAATATTGTGAGGTGATTAAATTACCAAAAAATCATGACTCATGATAATTAAGGACAAGAGGATAAAAAGGAAAGAAGTTGTACTTTTATCACAGTCTTTCAGTAGTTTACAAATGGCAAACCAAGATGTAGTCATGGTTCTCTTCCCTTAGGTCTGATTCTCTTCTTGCCAGGTGCATTGGAGTTTGTACAGTTACTTTACTAAGACTAGATCAGGCTGCATAATAGAATCTGTAGCAAATTAAAAACACACTGCTAATTAGAGGCCAGAATATTACACAGTATCAATTAACTTAGTGTTTCATTACCATGGTGATTGGAAGGAACTATAAATTGCTAAATATATTATTAGTGTATCAGACTTCTGTGCCACAATGGCATCAGAGCATGGGTATAACTAGTTTAGACTTCCCCAACATTTTACATGCTTGCAAGATTTTAAGACAGTACTTTCATTCCTGCCAATATTCTGTTATCAATGAGCAAAGACAAATATAATAGTTCAGCTTCTTTTAAGGCAACGGGGAACTTCCTCCTTTCTGTTCGTCATATACAGTGGTTTCATTGCAAGTACTCTGAAAAAAACCATTTTGGCAAGACTAGTATCAAGCAGGAAAACTGCATTTTCTGTGGAAAATGTGCTTTTGTTTTCTTTCCCCCAGAAATGTTAGCCATCTTGTGCTGGATGTCAGAATGTATCAAGCAGGAAACAAGAGTACTGATCAGCTAGCTACTTACTCACTTAACCAACATATGAAAAATGTGTGAGAGACCAGAATTTTACCATTTTGTCAGGTTTTCTAACATTCTAAAAGGAAATGAAGCATTTTTGACCTATGAATGATTCCTAACACATACCCTCCTTCAAGCAGATTCTGTAGAATAGCTCTTATTGTAACTGCTATATGAGGTGAAATACATCAAAAATACTTGTGATGGTAATTTGACTTCTGAACAGCTGACTATGATTAAAAGCATAAAATAGGAATAGGCCAGTTGCTGCATGAGATGTGTTCTCATTACTCAACAGCACTGTTTCCTTTGGGGAGAAAACTACAATATCTGATCTTGCCTCTGGATTTAGTTTTCCACAATAAAGTACCTGAAATTAGTAAGATTTTTGTCAGTGCCTGCCACAGAGTTTGGTCTGGGCTTGCCAGTTCAGTTCTGTTGCTGATTATGAAATACAGCCATATCACTGCAGTTTATCTTAGTAACTTGTGGTGAGATAACATGGGATTAGCAATTGCTAGTATCTAGTCACCAATTACCTGCTTTCAGTAAACCTGGAAGTCTAGGGATATTTTTGATAAAGTAACATCTTCAAAAACTATACAGAAGGGAAGATAATATCTTTTGTTCTATTGCTACATTCTGACATTCTGGCCATTGCAGACAGCAGCTGAAGAAAGGGAGATCTGTCTTCCAGACAGACTGGGCACGCTACGATGGTGCATCCAAGTGTGGCTGCCAGAAGAGCACTGCTGAAGGTTGCAGTACTGGCTGACGTGGGCTGGTGTTTGTGGGTGGTGACGCAGCAGTATGATACAAAACCTTCAAAACTGAGTTTATTATTTCACCTTTACACTGTGTGTCATGGCTCATCTTTATAGGGCAGCTGAGTACTATATCAGAAATTAATTTTTCATCTCTACCTGGCTCCTAACTGATAAAAGCCTGTGGCAGAAAACAGGCATAGTAGGTCTTATGTACCAGTAATGGCTGTGTTGGTAAGAGATTAAATAAAGAGAGGCAGAGGTCAGAGGCAGATTTACTGGGCAGAGGAGCTGATTGTAGGAACCGTAATCCTCTCTTCTCCCATTAACATCAGCAGGTGTTTGCTCTGGGTCATGGGATGTGGGAGTATTTACATAATTATGCTGTCTCCCTTCCAGATCTTGAATGCATCCATCCCTGGAAGGCATCCCTTTTCTCTTTTAAAAGAGTTTGTCTAGTCATTTGGAGGACACTGTAGCTGGAATTGCAGGCAGAGGAGTGACATATAACATCTGCACAAGTTCTGGACAAGCACATCATCTCCAGTATATCAGCTAAAGTAGAGGTGTTTAAGATGAACCTTTTCAGATGAACCTTTTAAGAACAGGAACGAAGGAAAACAAATCCACATCACAAAGTAAGCAGAAGACATTATTAAAACAGTGATAACATGGAATACATCTGTCTGTTTGCTTTTAGCTTCTATGGGTATTGCTGACATTGCAGTTACAGTTGTAATTTAAACAAGACAGGGATATCGATAATGTTTAACATGACTGCTTTACCTGGGCACGCAGCTCTTTCAGTGTAGGGCACTCACTTGCAGGAACATCAGCCTCTTCTTGCACATCACAGATACTCTGCTGAAAGAGCAAGCAGTAAGTAATTGATTGTGACTAAATGAAATGAAGCCCCTGTTGTCCTTCTCAGCTATCAGACTCTCTGCTGCAGAAACATCCAGGATATGGAAGCGGCCACTGTTAAAACAGTATTTCCCAGAACACAGAGGAAGCAGAGTCACAAAATGGCTTTCCTAAATGGGATAAGGGCCCTGCTATTGCTTTCTGGCTCGTCTACTGAAGAAGAAATCAGAATTCATTTTAGTCTGTGAAGTGTGCAAAAAATGTCTGCCAGGGTTTAATTTTGAAACTCTTTGGGAGCACAATAGCTTGTAAGAGAAGAAGTGATGCAGGGGGAAGGAGGTGGGAAGTAAGTGGGTGGAATGCGGAGAAAGTGGGAAAGAAAGGGGAGAGGCTGTGTTGCGAGGACTACGGCTTGATCTTGGGTAGAGTTGGTGAACCTAGGCCTCTGAAAAAAAAAAAAAATGCTAATTTTCTTTCCGCAAAAGTTGAAGCATGGGCGAAGCACCCATTGCAGCCTTTGGGAAGAGTTGCAGCCCGTTGCCAGCCAGGTTTTCTGTCACCTCGTGGCGGGTGACCTCTCCCTGGAGCAGCGGACGCCGGCCCTTCGCAGCGCTGGGCGGCAAGGCTGGGGTGGCGGCGGGCAGCTCCCGGTCGCTGTCCAGGGAGCACTGAGGCGGCAGCGGGAGGCGGCTGGGTGCTGACAGCAGGGCAGCCGCGGGGACTCAGCCGGACAGTTCCCGAAGGAGGGCCAAGGGCACCAGAAGGGTCACGGAATTTAGGCGCGGGGCCGCGGGACGTGCGGGGTCCCGGGCCGTCGGTGGTGCTTGAGCCCGAAGGCCGCGGGGTCCCGGTCAGGGCAGGAGCTAGGCCGGAGGCCGGGGCACCTTCCCCGCCCCGCGGGGGCCGAGGCGCGGGGGAGGGAAGGAGGGCGGAGGGCGGCGAGGCGTCGGGCGTGGGACGGGGCGCTGAGGGAGGGAGGGAAGGAGGGAGGCTGGCGGCGGCAGCGCTGCCCCGGGGGCCGGGGCGGGCGGCGCTCAGGTGAAGGAAGGGCCGCCCGCCCGGGGCGGCGGTGACGCGGCTGCGGCGCGGCGGGGCTGCCCCGCGGCCCCATGTGGCCGCCGCCGCCCGTCCCCGGCGAGGAGAGCGGCCACGGGCGCTGAGCGGGGCTGCCCGGGGCGGCATGCGGAGCCGCCGAGGATGAGCAGCCAGCGGCGCCCGGCCAAGGCGCAGCTCCGGAGGTCGCTGAGCGAGCAGCTGCGGGACTCCACCGCCAAAGCCTGGGACTTGCTGTGGAGGAATGTCCGGGAGCGGCGGCTCGCAGGTCAGTCCCCGCCGCGCCGCGGCCGCCGCTACCTGCCCGCGGCCGCCCGAGGGGACACCCCGGGGGACGGCCCGGCCCCAGCGGTGCGGAGGGGTCCCGCTCCGGGGGGACGTCTGGGGGGCCACCAGCTCCGCTGCCAGCGCCAGAGCGAGGAGACCCCGCGGCTTCGGCCCGGCGGGACGGGGAGCTCCCGGCAGGAACGCGGTCGGCAGTGTCCGGGCGGGTCGGGCTGCGGGCAGGAGCCGGGTGCAGACAAGTCCGACCCCCCAGCCCCTGCAGGCAGCACCTGCCCGGGTGCTGGCGGGCAGCGCGGGGGTGCTCGCACAAGCAGTCGGGCTCGGGGCTAAGCCTGGCGGTCGCTCCGTGTCGGAGGCGCCGTCTGAGCATCTCCGAAATGAAGAGGGTTGGCTTTGCCTCCGGGAAGCAGGCTCACCTGCTTCTCTGATCAGTTTTCCAAGTCTGACCAACCAGGTTAGTTCCTCATACGGTTTGCATGTGAGAAGTACCATAAGTCCCAAAGAAATATGATCTGTTTCATTTCAGGCACTTTTATAGCTTCAGGTCACCTACCTGCTCTGGAAAACCGGCCTCCTGCAGCCTTTCCATCCCCAGGTGGGGACATGAAGGACACAGAGCAGGGCAGGTGCTCCAGGAGGTCGGGTCTGATTTAGAGCATTGCTATTGCAGTAGCACAGTCCCTTTATGCACACAAGCATACATGCAATTTGTATTTGCAAAATACTCTGTGAATTAGAAGATCTGGAGGGTACATGCAAGTGCAAGGTAGAGTTATTATACTGGAAAACAATACATCAAGATTTATGAGCAGGATCATGTATAATGAAGTCTAATTTGTAAAGATGGATTCCTCTGCCACATCCTACAGCACTGTTAGGAGTTTGGTGACCTTGCCTAGGGCACTGTGACATGCTGGTATTGTATAATACAGAGGTAAATGATGCAGGTTTTCAGACTATGTCTACAGCACATTAGTTCTTAGGTACATACAATTAAAGTAATAGACAAAAACTGCATGTAGTTTTTTTAAAAATTCATCTAAACTGAGTAGCTTCAATAATGAATTACTAACACGACTAATTTTGTAATATTATAGTTAACCAAAATACTAAACTTTTAATTTTTTAATTTACTTTTAGTTCCCTTTTTCCTATATTGATAGCAGATTCCAGCAGACATTCAGCAAGGATACTGTTGGCTATTTTTTTCTTTTTTGGTCAAAGACAACTATTGCTTGATTGAGCAAAGAACCTGGGCAGGCTGCCATGATACTGTAGCCAACTTCTTAAAGCAACTGGGTATTAAAATTGATGGAGTCAAAACTTTTTATTTAAGGTGGATAGAATACAAATATCCTGGGTTTATGCACTGCCATAATTTAAGTGCTATTCATAATACTTTGGTGAGACGCTGATGCACTTGCCCTTTAATTAAATTACTTTTCTGACAACGTAATGAAATGTGGACAAATATCTGTTGATGCCAGATATGTTCTCTTGTTCTGATGCTTTTCTGTCTCTGGCATTTTTGTCCTTGTTTTTGTATTTGTTTGTCGTGCTGACCTGCATAGCTGCAGTGTGAATTCCTAGGCCTCTTCTTCCAGATTTTGTTAATGAGAAGGCAGGGAATTTAAGCTGATCTAAATGTGTCACTATTTGCTGGTTGCCAGACCAGCTTCTTCTCCATCACAATAGATCTGATCCCAGTCAGGTAGACAGTTGTACAAGTTCTGTCTTTTTCCTCAAAGTTGGCATTGTAGTTCAGCTCTGAATGGCAGTTGGAGCAGCAGTGTAGCTGGTACCTAATGTTAAAGAGCAATGACCAAGACAAAATGTAGTTTTAACCATCAGTGTGCTGTCATGTTCCAACCATCAAGCCAAATAAAGATTTGTGATTAAATCCTCGCTGTGACAATGGCTTTGCAGGCTCATACATAGTTACTCTTTTGGTCTGCTTTACTCTTTAATCTATTTGTTAAGGATCCAGACACCAGTTGCCCAAGATATACCTGTAAAGAAAGTAAGCACATTTTTATAGTTCATAAAAATGATATAATTGTTAGGGTTGGATGAGGTGTTGGGAATTCTCTGGTCTAGTCTCCAGCTCAGAGCAGGATCAGCACCGGGAGCAGAGCAGGTTACTCAGGGCTTTCCCCAGGGCTCCTTGGGAAGAGTTTCTGCCCTGATGTCCATGTGCTGGAGCAGAGGGCAGCAGGACACTGTGGGCAGCAGGGGTGTGAACTGGAGAAAGGAGCTGAATCTTGGCTAGAGCAAGGAGAAAGCTGAACTTTGACTCAGCTGCTCCCAAAGAGGCAGAGAGCATGGCTGGGTTGCTGTGGAAAGTAGGTTGTGCATAAAAAGACTGCTACAGTGTGCTCCTCCCCTCCCTCCCTCACCTTTTACAGCAGAGGTGATGAGCAGCAGCCTGGCTCCTTGCATGCTCCTGGGCAGGGCTGCTCCGTACTGTCTCTTATTCAGGACAGAGCTATGGTGCCCAGCAGCTCTTAGTCACTTCTTCTGATTCACTGACTGGGGTTTGTTTTTTAAACAATGGGTGTACCCTCTACAGTGCCAAAAATTGCACCCTTAAGGTTTTTTTGTGCTTTTCGTAATTTTTGCAGAGGTATTTTACACTGTTTCCACTATGCTTATGGTTTAAATTGGAATTCACAAACTGAATGGGAAATGTACCAGAATTTTAACTCCCTGTTACATAGGGACCTATTCGCCTGAAAAGTTATCTAAAATACTGTTGGTTTAATTTAATCCTGAACCACTTTGCCATTATTGAAAACCATCATTTAAGGAATTTTAGTTAGGTATTTAACAGATTCTCCAAAAGTGATGACCTAAGGTAATTCTGAGATCCCTGCTCAAATCATGATCACCTGTTACAGTAAAACACAACAAGTTGCAGTTCTCACATTCCTTGTGTGTGAGGGGAAAGTGCCACCCTCTATCTGGCATTCTTTCAGTTACTATACACTAAAATAAAATTAAATTAAAATTTAGTTTTTAAATTCAGGAAACAGAATTAACTTTCAGGTCAGGAAACAGCAGAGGTAAGGATCCCTGTTGCTGTATTGCACAGCCTCCTGGTAGGGTAGGATTGTCATGACTGACATGACTGACATGATTGATTGACATGATCACTCACCCTTTTTTTCCTCAGAATTTCTCAGCCTCATTTACTGCAGAAAGTGATGATTCCTGTTGCTGAATTTCTTAAACTAGAGCCTGCTGTACTTCAGCTTTCTCAGATCCTGGACTGAGCACAGAATTATGAATTCCTCAGGTGTTCATGAGCCTGGTGCTTAGGAGCACTGTCTTGTGTATGTCATACCATTAATGTTTTAGTTGTATTCCTAGAAGCTGCAAGGTTACATTGTTCCCATTTTACAGATAGAAACAAGAGGCAAAATGAGGCTAAACTCCAGGAATATCAGCTCTTGTGAGTTAGAACTTGAATTCTCTACTTTAGTATTCAAATTATGGCTTTCAGTGCCTGCTGTTGCACAACATGTTGTGCAAATGAGCATTTGGGGTCTAACTGTACTGCACCCAGGGAATGAATAACTTGCAGTTTCTGGTGGTCTGGTCAGATTTTGTTTCAAGTGACTTGGTGTAAAACAGAGAAGAATGGCAGGTGCTCTGCCACAGGGGCACCATTTACTTGTCATAGTCTCAGAAACCTGGGAGTTTTTTGTCTCCCACCTGCAAGAACTGCAGCAGGGCTGATACATGACCATTGCCCATCATCAGATGGGATCCGTGGAAACTGCATGTGCAGGTGAAGATGAGACTTTGTTTTAGTGCCTAGTGGGAGGAGGCCTGAGTTAGAATTAAGCAGGTGATTTCAATTCTGAGAATTACTGAATTTTGTGAACTTAATTTTGAGACCCTAGCGTTCTTCTAATAAGAGAAAGCTTTGTCTCTGATTTCCGAGGTTTAGCATTTAGCTGTGATTTAGCAACCTTAATGGATTGCTGCCAGGATTTTTGCTCTGTAAGGCTGCCTCCACTGTGTTTGTGGCTGCCTCCACCCTCAGTCTTTTTGACAAATCTCTTCTCACCTAAGCTTCATGTCCCACAACCCTTTGTATGTTCTGTGTTCTCAAAGAGATTAAATCCCTACTTGACCTCCTCTAGCTCTTCCAGTACAATTCTTCTTATCTCTCCATTGACATCCTCTCTACTGCCTGCTGCGACAGCCCTATCAGACAGGACACCCTCGAGCACTGTCCCAACTCATACGGAGCGACAGAGCTCTCCAGATGCAACTGCCTGGGGTAGTTTTGGGGACCAGTTTCACACGCTCCCACTCTTTTTTGGGCTTGGCCGTGCTTTAGGTAAAAGGAATTTGGGATCAAGTTCACCACCACACCTCCAGTGGTTTGCTCAGACTGACATTTCAAACTTTTCTAATGTGTCCAGGTTTGGACAGATTTTTCAGGCACCAGTGCTAAACTGACTCTTTAACCTTCCCTGCAAGGTTGCAGGGTTTTGTTCCAAAGGATGAAGCACTAATGTCTCAAATCAAGTACCATGAAAATGTATGGTGGGGAAACATACCATGGACTATTTTTTTCTTAGAAATTGATTACCTGAAGCTCCAAACCTGAAACAGGAACATGAGGCAGGCTCATGAGTAAAAGAAAGTCTTAGTCTAAAGAAGCCAAAATTGAGACCGTTAAATGGAAAGTTTTAGAAGTCCTACTCTTAGGCGTCCTTAACTGTTCAGGAGGACCTTATAAATTGATTGGCCGCTACAGGTATCTCTTCGAATGTGACCAAAATGCATTTATATCACAGATGAAGCTGAACATTATCTGATGTAGGTAGAAAATGGAGAATAATTTGTCCAGCAGAAAGTACCTGCCGCATTCGGCATGTGGCAGAGATGACAAGGCAAAGCACCTGCTCCTCTCAAAAGTAATTTGTGGTTGGTTTGTGGGTTATTGTGGTTTTACTGGGTGCAAATGAACAAGCCTAAGTTTGTAATTGCACCTCTGACAGCAGGGTGCTCCTTGGCACATCTCTTGATCCCGGGGAATACAGAAGTGAAAAGTAGGTCTTAAAAAAGCAATGGTCACAACCAGAATTATGTGAATTTTAGCACAGTCTTCTGTCATGCCTGTATGGAGGCAAGAGCAGCTGTGTTTCTGCAGCCTAATTAAAGAACCATCAAATCTATAGGTTCCTCATAGTTTCTAGTTTTCATTTAAAATGCAACATTTTCAAGAACTTGCTTTTGAAGTTTTTACTCTGCAAAGCCAAAGTTTATTTTGGGGTGAAGTCATTGGAAACTCCAAAAGAAATACATGTACCAGGCTCCTAGGTCCTCCGAGACCCCCTGAGCAAAGGCAGGTGTCCCAGTATGGGATCAGCCTTGGGTCTGCTGCATCTTGGTGTTATTACATTAATGAAATTTATTCTCAATTAAGACCTTTGTGTACAGTGCAAATGTAGCAGATTAATCTACTTTAAAGCCATTCATGAAATGAGTGGACTTTTTTTATAAAATAGTTCTGCAAGGTCAGTTTTCATTAAGGAGTGTGGGAGATGTACATGTGAAAAAATATGGTATTTGGTGGGCATACTTTTATGTTCTATTTTAAAATCATGCACATAACATTTTTAGAAAGCAAAGTAGAGATGTTGCAGTCTATGTCCCCACCAGTGCACTGGAGAGTACAAGATACTGATTCTCATGTATGTTGATAAGATGTATATGTGTAAATTCCTCCCTAATCCAGCTCCATCAATGGGAAAAGACTGTCCTTTGTCAAGGAGAAAAGTTATGAAAGACATTCTTTATTCGTGATGGAGTGCTTTAGGGAAGAAAGAAAGTGACTTATGAGTGATTCATTTGGCCAGGCATGCCAGGAAATTTTCTGCTCTCAGTCCTAAAGAAAATGTAGTAGCCAAAAAAGTAGTCATTGATCTCATAAATTAAATTAATCGTGCCATACATTCTCTATTAATGTAAGGAGGGGTTTTAGATTAGTTTAATTAAAGCATGAAGAGGCTTTTCTTTGCACCTACGTTTTATGGGTTATGTCAGTATCCTGTAAGTTCCATCTCCTTCCCCAGGCACTCCTTGAAGGCCAGTGGTTTGAATCTGAAAAGGGGGCAGTGGTGGCAAAATACCACCATTGTTAGTTCTGCTGCTGCCAGGCTCTCATGACCCTCAGCAACAAGAAGTTAATTCCAGAAGTACAATTACAAAAATACCAATATGCTTGACCTGCCAAATATTTCTGTATCAGCATGAGACTGTGAAGGGGGGTGATGGAGGACTCCCCACTGTCTCAAAGTCCAGAGAAAGATGTATTTTTCTCATTCTCATGGCTCTGCTGCAATTTGCCATGTAAGATTTGGAGTGATCACGGAGAAATAGCAGAGGTTCCTAGGGTGACAACACTCATCTTCTGGTTTTACATTTAATACATAGATTTTGTATTTGAACGAGTACTCTTTCCATCAGAGAGAGTTGTATCAGGGATTATTTTCCTAAAAGAAATCCAATTTTGAATACTTAATTTCCTGACGATATGAGATACAAATCTCAGTTGATAAAATGGGGAATCAGTGCTGGCAATAGAACTGGGTACTACTTGAATCAGTCAGTTTCTATTTGATAGCTTTAGAAAAGATTCTTGATAGATCTCCATCTTTCTGGAGCTTGGCTGTTCACAGATTTCAATGACACATTAATCTTTAGAAAATACACTTTTTTTCCTAGAAAGTTATGATGTCAGTCCTTTTTATAGTACAGTTTTTTGGTTTGTTTGGATTTGTTTGGTTTAGTTTGGGTTTGGTTTTTTTGTTTGGTTGGGGTTTTTTTGCTACCAGCTTTCTGTGGTTCCTTGAGCATTCACAAGGTTATTTCAGTTCTCAGTAAACAAATATTTCTCCTTTTCTCTCTGCACATATACATGACCTCAGCTTATTCCACCTACAGATGCTTCTAGGTGACTAGAAGGCGGCTGATACCTTGTCAGTTCTGTACACTGTGCCTTCATGGAGTATTCCTGTAAGCATTGTACTTCTTGCTGATGTTTGCAGACCATAATAGTGGAAACAATTCATAGTACTATTTTTCCAGAAGCAGTAAATATAATACAATACTGTTTAAGTTCCTGTACATTTAGATAGATGTGTTTATTGGTGGTCATATTTTTCTAAGATATATAGGAGCTTATATAGACTGATAAAAATACTTAATGTATTTGTCTGACGTATAACTGGGATGATGATTTTCCATTCCAAGATTGCTTCTTTGTATCAGTCATGGCATATTAAATAATGTATCTTCTCAGTTATTTCCTACTAGGTGTTTTTATATTTATATGACTGTAATCCTATAGGCTGCTTCCATATCCCCATGCAAGTGACTTTATTTATAATAATAACTATGCCAGAACATTTATATGGAACATTTATATCCATAATAAACTTTTAGCTGTTTAGTGAACATCAATAGTCTGTTGGTGGCTGGCCAGCAAATTCCAAAACATGTGAAATTTCTGGGCTCAGGAAGGCCCTGGAGACTGGACTCCTATTCTGCTTTCTCAGCTATAGTAGGATGTGGTGTTTAGTTTCAGGAATCATGAAGTCCCAGTTCTGGATTTTGTCTTACTACTTTTTGCTTTAATGAAAAAAACCATCAAAATGTCCTATATTGTCATATTTCTAGGGATTCCAAGAACTCAGATGACTTAACAATTTGATTTGTGTAATACTTGCCAGGCATTGGCCTTGTTTCACAGCAGTGCTTTGACTCACGTTGGTCTACTTGTATTTTGTAGTTCTTGGATTTCTTGAGATAGTTGCTCTTCCTTATTTCTTTGGTTTTTCTGTCATACCATGCCCAAATCTTGTGCTGCTATATATCATAACTCCTTTGAAAATAATTTCCTTGAGTCACAATTCATTGAGAAACCCAGCTTTCACTTCTACTTAAGCATATTTGCATAGCAAATTTAAAAAGAAAATGTGAAGTTCAGAGTCTGAAAAGCTAAGAAAAAAACTTATTTTGTAAAATGTCAGTTTCAAGCCAACCTCGTGATTTTAAAGAAGTGATGCCTGTCTTATGATTCTTGGAAATTTGGGGTTGGGAATATTATTTTCCATTAATTAAGAATTTGTGATATTTTCTTTTGATTATTACAGGCTTAAAAATCTGACAGTGTAGAAGGTTCCTTGACTGACACTAGAGCGTTCACAAGAAGACTGCACTTCTGTAGCTCCTTTGCACATCCTGTTTACAGTTAAAAAAGGAAAATATTTTGACAATCAGACCAACCTGGTGCACCTTGTACTGCAAATAAGCAAAGGCTGAATGCACACAGATACGTGTGCAGCAAACAGCTATGCTCCAAGAAGGGATTGGGAACAACCGGAATTCATGGCACTTGGTTCCATAGAACACCAGACTTCAACAAGCAATTTAATTACTTTACATAACAATCCATTTCACGTGAAACATTCTGCCCGTCATTCCAGTAGAGGGCAGTAATTTACATACAGTGATGTCAATTAGTGTGCGTACACATCGTGCGTCACACAGTATTAGATACAATAGCTGGCTTTGTTAAGGCAGTGCGGTATTCTAGGTGTTCTCTGTCCTCAGGGATAGAGTGCCACCCAGAAGACTTATTTTCTGAGCTTTTGCAGCAGGACACCTAGCAAAGTAGAACAAAATTTATGAGAATTAAAAAATAAGTTGTTTTCTGCTAGCGTGGGGATCAAAACTAAACATACTCTGCTGCATATAATCACCAGAGTGAATTGCATTTCAACAGATAATTTCATAGTGATACTGATTTTTTTCTTTGTTGCTGTTGAACAGTAAGTATATAGAAAAGATTTTCTATAAAACCTTTTTTACAGAAATCATTTTTACAGGTCCAGCAACATGCTATAGTACAGTGGAAGAGGAGGCACTGAAACTTAAAAATGTGGTGTTTAAGCTGTAAGAATTTGATTCCTAATCTATTTCAAAACACTGCGACTTAAAATTTCTACTTAGCAAAAAGTTGTTCAAACCGTGGGTATTTCTTCGGCAGCAAGATAAGTTTGTTAACTTCGAAATAGCTTGCTTAATTTTATAAATACTTCCCAAATGTTACTTGTCACAGATGTAAAATAATGTGGGGATAATTGGTTTCTTCTGTTGCTTGAGCTAAATGAATGGCACTGGTGCTCTGATAAACCAAGGAATGTTTTCTGGGGAGGACTGGTTTTCCAGGCCATGATGATGCAGAAGGGCACTGAACTTTCACAGGTCATTTAATACAGAAGCACTTTAAAAGACAGCCACAAAACTGGAGTACTGGTTTTGTTATAGAAAGAATTTAAGGGGAAATTGACTCAGGACAGTAGCATAGTTCAAATGTACCTTAGATCATATGTAGATATGTCTGAATTTGAGCAAAAATTAGTTTGAAATATCTTTGTATACAGTTTTCTGTTGCTGTAGTTTATGAAGAAATGTAGGGTAGCTGCCAGCTCCAGAAAAGGATGGCTTAAGAGAATGTTGAAAGATGTAATTCAAAACCAAAGTTAGAAATGTAACTTCTCTCAGTCAAAATACCAAAAAATTACACATAGCATTACAAAAAAAGGGTCCGTAAAGATTTAGGAACCTCCTGCATTGGTTCATAGCTTAGACTTCCCTAAAACCTATTGCATACCTGTGTAAATTTATGTTGGATTCATTGCATGAAGGAGCAAGGACCTAAGCATTTGTTCCAACCCTTAGGTTATTTTTGATGTGCCTCTCATTCCTCTGCTAAATACGCCTCTTTTTTACCATCCCTGTCCCCCTCATCCTGATCTGAATGGCATGCTCTTTCACAGCTTATCCAGAAAAATGCTGTAGTAAATTTTTTGAGACTGAGTCGTGTATGTGTCAGATGACTGCTGAAAGGATATGCGAATGGTGTCTCATGGTCTTGCTCATTTTAAGAGGTGTCTTTAACATAAGGATAGATTTTTATTGAAATAAATCAATTTTACAAGGGGATTTCAGCCATTGGATTTATAGTAAGAAAGAAACTTTTTATTTATTACATTAGAAAGACCACAGCTGGGAATGCACCCATTAATAGACACAAACAGATGGATTCTGACAAGTCTGTGAACTATTCACACTCTTTTTTAGCAAATATTTTGCTACAATCCCAACTTGCAAATGTTACTTCAGAAACAAATATGTAACCATCTATCTCAAGGCACAAAACTAAAGAGTCATGAGTAACATTAAAATGATTGCTTAAGTTCATTATGCATATGATACTCATTTGAAATTTAGTAAGTGGCGTTTAAAAACACTCCTAAAAGCTTGCCTTGGTTCAATAAATGTTTTTAATTATAAATAAAGTCATAGAATCATTTAGACTGGAAAAGACATCTAAGATCATCGAGTCCAAGCATTAACCCAGCATTGCCAAGTCCACCACTAAGCCACACCCCTCAGTGCCACATCAACATGTCTTTTAAATACCTCCAGGGTTGGTGACTCCACTACTTCCCTGGGCAGCCTAATGCCTAACAACCTCTTTGGTGAAGAAATTTTTCCTAATATCCAATCTAAACCTCCCCTAGCGCAATTTGAGGCTGTTCCCTCTTGGGAACATTTGGGAGAAGAGTCCAATCCCCATTTTACTACACGCTCCTTTCAGGCAGTTGTAGAGAGCAATAACGTCCCCCCTGAGCCTCCTTTTCTCTAGGCTGAACAACCCCAGCTCCCTCAGTCACTCCTCATAGGACTTGTGCTCCAGGCCCTTCTCCAGCTCCATTGCCCTTCTCTGGACGTGCTCCAGCACCTCAGTGTCCTTCTTGTAGTGAGGGGCCCAGAACTGGGCACAGGATTTGAGGTGTGGTCTCACCAGTGCTGAGTATAGGGTGACGGTCACTGCCTTGGTCCTGTTGGCCACACTATTGCTGATACAGGCCAGGATGCCATTGGCCGCCTTGGCCCCATGGGCACAGCTGGATCATGTTCAGCTGCTGTTGACCAGCACCCCCAGGTCCTTTTCCACGGGACAGCTTTCCAGCCACTCTGCCGCCAGCCTGCAGCACTGCCTGGGGTTGTTGTGACCCAAGTGCAGGACCATGCTCTTGGTCTCATTGAACCTCACACAGCTGGCCTCAGCCCTTCAATCCAGCCTGTCCAGATCTCTCTGCAGAGCCTTCCTGCCCTCCAGCAGATCAACACTTCTGCCCAGCTTGGCCTCACCTGCACACTGACTGAGGGTACACTCAATCCCCTTGTCCAGATTGTCGATTAAGCAGAACTGGCCCCAGTACTAAGCCTTGGAGAACACCACAGGTGACCAGCTGCCAACTGGATGTGGCTCCATTCTCCACCACTCTCAGGGGCCAGTCATCCAGCCAGTTTCTAATCCAGCAAAGAGTGCATTTGTCCAAGATGTAAGCAGCCAGTGTCTCCAGAAGGATGCTGTGGGAAAAGGTTTCAAAGGCTTTCCTAAAGTCCAGGTAGACAGCATCCATAGCCTTTCCTTCATCCGCTAAGTGGGCCACCATGTCACAGAAGGAGATCAGGCTGGTCAAGCAGAACCTACCTTTCCTAAGGTAAATCAGGCTGGGCCTGATTCCCTGGTTATCCTGCACATGCCACATGACAGCACTCAAGATGGTCTGCTCCATGACCTTTCCTGGCACTGAGGTCAGGTTGACAGGCCTGTAGTTCCCTGGATCCTCCTTCTGACCTTTTTGTAAATGGGGGTCACATTTGCTAACCTCCAGTCAACTGGGACCTGTCCAGTTAGCTAGAGCTACTGGTAAATGATGGAAAATGGTTCAGTGAGCACTTTTACTAGCTAATACTTTTGGGTGGATCCTATCTGGTCCCATACACTTGTGTGTATCCAAGTGGTAAAGCAGCTCGCTGTCCTGCTCACTGTCCCTGTCTTTCACTTCAGGGGGCTGAGTACCCCATGAACAACTGGTCTTACTATTTAATACCTGAGGCAAAGAAGGCATTAAGTACTGCAGCCTTTTCCTCATCTTTGTCACTATGTTTCTGCCTGCATCCAATAAAGGATGGAGAGGCCAGTATTCTTCAATGTCTTCGTAAACAGCTTGGATGTGGAACTTGAAGGTATATTATGTTTGCTGATGATGCTAAACTGGGAGGAGCTGTTGACTTCCTCAAAGTCAGAGAGAACAGCTCACTAAACAAAGTAGCAGAAAATTAATTATACAATATAGGCAGCTGCTAGAGGAGTTGATCGTTAAAGAGAAAAATACGGGAGGTGGCTGCTGGGTAATAGTATAACTAGTGACTCAGATCATGTACTTGGAAGTAAAACCAATGTGTAGCACACATTATTTCTCTTCAATTGTTAAACATTAATTTGTAGATTTAAAATCGTATTGAACATCATTGTATTTCTGGTATCATAGGAAGGTAAAAATGACAACTGATTCCTGTTTTCTGCATTATTTATTACTTCATTTACTTTTACCGTATCTTCTCTTACTTTTCTCAGTTGAGAATTTTCAAGTCCCATGACAGCATTGAGCCCACCAGCTTCCTTTGAATAAACTGGGAAATTACATAACCAAAAAGACACAGTCAACATTCAGAATGTCAGTAATCACCCTTAACATGCATAACCAAACAGGCATACATTGAGCCTCTACGTGAATTTCTGATGCATTGTGAGATGTTTGGGACTTGCCCAGTTTCTTTTGTGGGAAGAAACTTCTACAGCTTCATTATCAGCTAAAGAGTTTCATAATTTGTTTTCCTGCCAGTCACATTAAGAAAAATAAAGAGCTTCTCTAAAACCAGCAGAAACACTCTGAATTCTGATGTAAGGATGGCTTTTATCATCCTGATTTGACTCATTCCATCACTCCTGAAGATAAAGAAACATTAGTTCATAGAGAATCAGAAACATGGAGTTTTATATCAGGTTGGCAGATGAGTATTTTGGTAATTACATTTGCGCTCTCTGTATATCCCTAACAGCTCCAAGTGCTTTTGTTTCAGAACAAAACTGATAATTTGATTATGGTCTGAATTCAGCAGAGCACTTAAATGCAGTATAAATTTAAATTATTAAATGTTTGAATAATGTGGACTAGTCAGTTTTGTTATATTTAACTTCTAAATCAACAGTATATTCTTTTAAAAAGATTATCTATTAAATCAGTATGGTTGGATTTGTGAGTTCATCAGAAAAAGGAAGGTACCAGAACATCCGTATTTCCAACATGTAACAGAAGATACTATACCTAATCTGATTCAAATAGAGGACAAATACATTTCAGAATCTAGGTTAGACAAGACACCACCAAATAAAATTAACTCTGAAACATCTGGTTTGTTTTATATAAAACCATAAACGTGTAATTACTAAAGGGCCTAAGCTGTTTCTTTGGAAGGCACCCTAAAGAACATGAACAGCAGGACAAGTGTTTACAAAGACAAGGCACATATATTAATCGTGGCGTGGCAGCATTTTAAAGAAACTATCAAATTCAGAGGGATTATAAAACAGCTGGGATGAATTGTAGGTAGGAACTGTTTTAAATCTCTGGATTCTAGGTCACAATAGAGGCTGTAACACAGGGCACTTGCTCTTGTACTCCTTTGTGTTGCTTTCTCTTAGGGAAGAATCATGACTTGTAGAGGGCTGGAACCATTATCTCTTCTTTTATGGAAAGCATCAGTTGGTGCAATCATTAGGGATCTTGAAACTGGGAAGAAGTTTATTGTTGTGACAGATCGGGCAACATATGGAAGGAAGTAAGATGTTCTCCAGAGACAGATTAAGTTTTTGCCAAGGCATTTTAGTGAAATTTTGGAAAATAAACAGGTCATTAATTGAGTCCAGATTTAGCTACTGCAAATTGTGCAAAGATGTTGCAAACCAGATGCTTTCCCCTATTTGTTTTTACAACCCTTTCTATTTATAGATGCCCTTATTTGATGACTTACTTCTTTAACAGAGGGCATTGTTTTGCACCGGAAGTCTCATCTCAGTTTTGCCAGTAGATGCCTGACTAAAACATACATGTTCACACAATTGCAGGGGATGAAACATTCAGCAATAATCTAAGTAGGAAATAATCAGTAGGAAGAAGTTAACATTTACTTCTTCCCTGGGTTTCTTACACATAACGGTTTTCAGCCATTCTCTATGCAGACCCTGCTAGTGAAATGGTAGAGACAAAGAAATCTATCCCAAGGACAGCATCCTTAGACTTGTCTTGCCATTGAAGGTGTGAATACAATCCATGTTGGCATTTCCTTAGCTTCCCAAGTTGTGTGACACAGCCGCTGATATACCTGTCAGCCCTGTGGGAGCATAGCTTCAACTTGAACTCCAGATTAAGGTTGGATCCCGAAATGGGAATGTAGCAGCTAAGTTAACGAAGCTGTACCAACTGACAGAAATACTTGAGAAAAGAAATATTCATTCCTTTTCCACTTAGGTTTCTTTTAGTCTTCAGAATGCAGGCTCTATTTTGTGCTCTATCCACACAATCTTGATTCATGTTATAAATAACATACTGAGTGAAAAGCATCTGCCCTGACTTGAAAGCAGTGAGTCTAGTGGGGATGCCTTCTAAAAGGATTGAGCTAGTCACACCAGGTCCTTTACAGTCAAGACAGAAATAGATGCCTCTGAAAGCGAGTCTTGTCATCCTGAAATAGATGTGTGAGACAAGGGTAATGAATTGCCCTATGGTGGTGCTTATTTCTTGCCATAATCCTAGCCAAGTGACAGCACCAGAGACCTGCTTGCAGTGACAGACTGGGAAAAGCCATCTCTTCAGCTGCCACCTAAGTGCCTTTGATGTGGAAATCAGTGAGCCACTAGCACTGCAGAAGTTTAATTTTAGATATTGCTGCCTATAGCATCTCTGGCTTCATTTTAAGGTACCTGCTCAAGTAAGCAAAGCAGGAGATGGAGCTGACGAGGCACCTGAGACTTCAGTGGCACTTGAACGTGCACTTAAAGGTACATGTTCTGACAGTAACCTGCCAGTGTACCTGAACCTTGCATAAATGTATTTCTTCATTTCCAGTTTATTCTGGGGAGGCAGATTGTGAATTACACATCTTTAGAAGACATTCTGAATTCACTGTAATAAAAGCTGTGTGATTTTACTTGTGAACCCTGACAGGCTTAGCTAAGCAACAGGGGCAACAGCCATGCAGAATTCATAATGCATGTTTTAAAGTGCATTTTGAGGTTCACTTTTCAAACTACTAGGCAGTTATTCGATGTGTGAATATTTATTTTACTGTGTCCTTAGTCAGCACAAAAGTCCTTCAGGCTCAGGTATTCTGTTTTTCACAACTGCTGCTACTGAATGCCTAGGAAAGAGTATAAGAACATGACAAGTTTATGGTATGACCTCTTAGCTTCCAGGTTTCAGTAAACAGTTCTTTGCTGATGTTGTTAACAGGGCTGCCAATTAGGAGCAAAGTAAACGGGAGGTTTATGATGTGACTGTGCACTTCCTAGCTGAGCTACACCTAAGCTTGTGAGACACACAGACTGTTTCCCGTTTGAAATGTTCTGCAGACGTGTAATCCCTCACATCACAATTGCTATTTTAAAAAGTTATTTTCATGTCATTCCCAGGTGTCATGGTCAGAGTTGCCTCCCTGTCACTAGTCTGAGCAAAGTGAAGTGCCACTAATCTGAGCAAAGTGGGAACAAAGTTTATATTTAAAGCAATACAGGCTTGGTAGTGGTTTGAAAACAAAACATTCAGAACTCTGTTTTGTTTTAATTTATCATCCAACCTATTATGTTTGGTAACATATTAGGAACCAGTGAGTATATTATCTGTCATAAGCTCACCAGGACATAAAAGGAGAAAAAATAAAGTCTGAAATACATTAATCTCTGCTTCATTCTTTTGCAATCCAAGAAGAGAGTACATACGAAGTACTTTAAAGCCAGTTCTGGTCTCAGCTACATACGTGCAATTCCTGAGCACTTACAGGGTATACAATGAATTCTGGCTTGGAGTAAAAGATCTCCACAGCAGCACAGTCTGGAAACTTCTTTCTAGACCCAGTTTTGCCTTAATTTCATGTCCTTATAGCTAGGAACAGCACTTGCCTTTCAAAATCTGATTGAACAAGAGGCAAAAAAATTGGCAAACAGGACCAGCCTTATTCACAGGTCAGGTGCAACTTCAGTTTAGCAATATTTTGTTGCCCAACTTGAGATACTTCAAAGAGGTCTTGTGTCCAGACTGAGGAAACCAACCTTCCCAGAAAGTCAGAGCTTTTCAAGTGTCATGGGAAATAGACCCAAGATGAGTAGTTCCTTTTGAAGGTTTTGGCCAAGGAATTTTTCCAGTAAAACTACATTCCATAAACATGGAGCAACACCTTAAGTAGACAACAACAAATGAGGAACACCGTGAGGTTGATTTGAAACAGAGCTGTATATTCAGACAGTGGGACAGGGAGAAAGCCTGTGAGAAGGATGTGATAGCATGCCAGGATAAACATGAGGGCAGACAGCAGTATTTTCATCACTCTATAATTGAGAGAGTAAAAAGAAATTCACGGCTGGAATGGAACTTATCAACCAACTCTCTTGGTGTGCCTACTTCGAGCAGAGGGGGAATCAACAGAGGAAGAGTCTTGGTAAGTGGCTGCTGAAGGAGGGTGTGCAAGGGAGTGTGTGAGCTAGAGGGCAGAGAAGGGAAGTACACCTGTTTTGGGGATTGGAGGAGAAGGAAGGAATGTCTGCTGGAAAATAATTCACCTTGCCTGCATTGCTGCAGGTTCTAGGCTTTCTCTGGCCCTTCCTGCACACTGGAAGCATTCTCCAAAGGCAGGCAATGGGGAAGGAGAGCAGCAGGCTGCCTGCCCTTTTTCAGAAGGAGCAGCGTGATAGCTGGAAAGGGAGTTGTGGGAAGCCCTGTCCTCTCTGTTGCTCCTGCTATTTGGTGGGTTTCCACTCTGTAAAAAATAAAAAAATCACCTGCAGCTTTATCCAGTGAGACACATCAGCTCTATGGTGTGTATTTAGCACAGTGCAAAATGTGAGTGAAAAGAAGTATGCAAGAAATACAGAGTCTAAAAATGAAATGCTTAAATTATGCATAGAGCAGTTGGTTGCTAGAAGACAGAAATCCTGTCCAGGGACTTGTCCCGTTCATAAATATCTATATTGTAGACTGTCCCACTACTGGTTTATTGTGGAAGTTCTGCCAGGGATTATCGTGGGGGTTTGTTTGGGCTTTTTATTATTTTTTTTTTAATTAAAAGAATTATATATGTGTAACTTATACTCCTGAATTTTATGATATGAAGAAAGAAATAATTTGGGATTAAAAACTATAGGCATCATGCATTCTGCTCCAGACATACAGGGCAACTAATGTACTATACAGAACACTTGGCATGGATTATGCTAAATTCTATCTTTTGGTGAGGAATGAGAGATCCATGCATGTCTCATATTCCCCCGGCTTCTTTATTTGTGAGGTTGCTAATCAGACACCAGTATGGCTGGTGTTATGCAGCCAGATAAGTGTGCAGGTGTGTTGGTCACACTTGCTGTGAGGTGGTGGCTCAGCCTTAGAGCTGGGACAGTGACCAGATTCTCTGCTCATCCATACTGTTTTCTGTACTGGGCCTTCGTTCTGCTTCTGGTGACCTGGGGAAGGGAAGAAAATGTCGTGTGCACCCTGTTCCACAGGGCATGGAGAGGCGAATACCCGCGCATCATGGGGATGGACCTCAGCTCTGTGCTATATTAGTGCTCCACTCACCCTTGCAGCAACAGCACAGAACTGCCACGTGTCAGGCCAGATGTCCCTGCACTGCACCAGGGACACTGGCTGCCACAAGGCTTAATTCAGTTTGCTTCCTTAGGGAGATGGAAGAGTCAGAGGCAGAACAGGTCACCAGCCTCTGCAGAGGACATCCCTCTCCAGGAATTGTTGCCGCCCCACCATAACCTAAACTTCCCCCATGCGTCAGCCAAAGCCACAGCTTTCCTGGGTCTCCAGGAAGAGTAACCAGCAAAGGGATGGCTTTGCTGCACCTAGCGGCTGTCCTGGTGGTGATGGCTTGGCGACTATAGAATTAAAAAAGAGAAATTCCAACTGTCAGTGAACAAAATGCCCTATTATGCATCCTACAGAGTACTTCCCTGCAGGCTAGGCTGCAGTCCAGCCCCGGAATCCAGACTCAGCTTATTGGTTAGTGCACGTTGCTCTGCAGAGCCACAGGTACAACCCTACATCCTTGTTACGCAGAATTTTTAAGATCCAATAACATGCATTTAATAACACATTGGGAAATCTCTGGCATTCTGCAAGTTTAGGCACTAGGTGTCTCATCTGAAGGAATCCACTGCAGGTGTAGGATAAAGGGTATTTTAAAGGATATTTATTTTCTCCTACACTCACGCAGTTACAGTAGATTTTAGCCTGCCTCTAGTTGACTGATACTGCTTGTAAGGAAAATTAATCTTCCTACAAAATTGTATTTCTTCTTTTTTACATATAGGTACCAAAATAGTTAAGAAAGGCAAAGATTACTGTTATCAGTCAGGAAACTGGTCTACAAAGACAGGTTATACAACTTCCCTGAAGTCTTCAGCAAGTCACTGTCAGCTAGTCCTGTGCCCTAATCATAGTGTCTGTCTGCCTCACCAGGCCAGAGCCTGAAATCATGCAACAAGTATTCATTTATTTCAAGGAGCCTGGAGAATTTCATGTTCCCATGCACCAGTCCCCTGCTGCTGTATTTGAAATAGTGTTGCCAAGAACTATTCTGTTCTGCCTTGTTGCTTTTTAAAAATTTTTACGAAACCTAACTTTGGCATTGGTTCTATAGCACAGAGAGAGGGAAAAAAACTTCTGTCAAAACCAGATCAAAATCTGAATATTTCCTCTCTTACCCATTTCATCACGGTGGTACTGGAGTCCTGTTGAAAAGAAAATGAAGAGCAAAGCCCTCACCTGAAGTCTGCAAAGGCATGAACCTTCAGCTGAGATAGGCATGTTTGTCTGTGGCTGAGTGACACCAGCAGTAGGGCTTTGTGGGGATTTACAATGTATTTGGATAACTATAAGAAAGTAAGTTTATCTAAACACTTTCTTATGTTATCAGTGTGTTATCCAAACACTTTGTTAGTGAGACTGTGAGATCAGGATATGTGTAAGCCCACCACTACTTTGATACATTTACAAGAGTTCCTGTGGGTTTAGTTTTAGGAACCTGGGTATAGATTCAGCAGATGGAGTTGCACTAAGGGTATGGAAACTACTTTTAGCTCATTTCTGTCATAATACTCTCCAAACACTTTGGCAGAGGAGGTCTGCCACCTGAAATGTCTTCCTGTCTTTTGAGCTCTATTTATTACCCAACTGTTGGGTTTTTTCCTTAATTTACTGTTGAGAACCACTGTCTTTAGGGACTTTACACAGTGTGGGATGCTGGCTATTCCTGGCTTGTGAAGAGTTCAGCTAAGGCCAGTGGAGTCTCTATTCATATGCTGGTGTGGTTTGACTGAGAAAAAATGTTTAAAAACTGAACAGGAGTGAGACCATAATGCCCAAATTAGCAGTCAGGCACTGGATGGAACAACTGACCCCTTCCAATGATTTTACTAACCATCCAGGAACTCCTGGTCCCTTCTAAGCTCCTGGGAGAGCAGAATGGACAGAGAGGTCACATCCTCTGAGCCCGACATTGTGGCCAACAGACCAGCAGCTTACACTTCACCAGCAAATGTGACAGGAGGGCACGGAGAGGCCATGCCCGGGAAAATATGTCATTCTGCAGGCTCCAGCCACAGACCACAGGAGCAGTCATTTTGATGCATTTATGCACTAGCAGTGCTGTTAGGATCCCACATTTACATAGGCCATGGGCTGGGTACAGTCTGGTTAGCTGAGGTAAGAATACAGACTGGCCACTCCCACTCAGAACAGCCCCAGTGGGGTGGCCACTCCAGGTCAGACCAACCCAGTATCATGTGTCGGCCAGTGGGCAGATGCAGCTTTTTTGGGGAAAAATATAATGCTGGGGAAAAATATAATGCTGAGATAGGCATATGGTGATTGTGTACATGTATATCATACCTGCATTCACGTGATTCCAGGAGGTCCTGAGCCACGACCTGGAATTTTGTGCTTTATGGCCCTTGCTGAATTCTTCTTCCAGGGATTTAATCCTTTTTTGGACTCTGCTGACTTCTGGCAACCACAGTATCGTCTGACAATGACTTCCAGGGGTCAGCTATGCATATATGAAGAACTATTTATGTTCATTCATTTTGAACCTACCCCTACTTACTGTTCTCAGTTTTATCCACTGCAAGAAAAGACCTCATAATTACCAAATGGTGGGCAAACCTTTTAATAGCATAACCATGTTTGTTGGTTTGCACTCAATTACTTTTCCAAAAAGTTTTAAAATCCTCTTTGCTTTTTTTTGTTCCTATTGAGCACTTGTACTGGATTTTCATAAACCTATCCAAGATCTGTTTCCTCAGTGATAACAGTTCCATTAAATCTCATCACTGTGCACTGGGTATCTTTAGGGTGTTTTTTATCCCGTACATTTATCAGCCTTCAAAAGCTACAGTTTTAAGGCCTTCTCAATCAATATTGTAGGAACCTTCAGTGTTTACAACCAATTTCTGTTTTGACTGACAGACTAATTTGGTATCATCACTATATTTTGCCAACTCATTACTCAGTCCCATTATAAAAATCATGTATGGATAGTGGACAAAACAGGTTCCAACACTAATACTAGTTATAGAGTGAGTCCTCTGGGAACCTAATCCCATTGTGAACATAGATTATTTATTTCTCCTTCTATTTCCTATCTGTAAGCTGCCATTAAACCACAAGTGGCTTTTTCCTTTTTAATCTGTGATGGCTGAGGTTCTTTATGATTGCTTGCTAGAGGATCTTGGAGGAGCCTTTTTCAAATCAGTTACTATTCATTTTGCTTATTTAACATCCCAATCCTCACAGGAGAATTGATGAGATGAATCACACTTTCTTGCCATGACCCTCATCCTCCTGGCTTTTTGCATGTGTCCTTATTTCCGTAAGGTTGCCTGGGTGGCTGGTGGGTCAGTCACCTCCCTGCCATCCTTTTGTTCCCTAAAAGATACTGTTGTACTCCTGCACATAAATTTCTAATCCTCTGCTTCTGTGCTGTGGCCAGGCCTCTGATGTTCTTGTAATCAGGAGGTATTTTATGTAGCAGTACTATCCATTGAATAAGTGGGTCTTAAAATGCAAATGGATAGTCCTCTGATGCTGGAACAGGGACACTGGAACAGAAGAAAAGGATATAATGTACTATTCAGAAGCCTCATCTCCCAGTTTGAAGTTTATCTTCAAGGGTGTGTGTAAGCCTGTCTCTCATGCATAAGAATCCCTGCGTAGCGATGTTCATTTTTAAAACTCACTATCAGACAGTTGACACAGCAGCTGACTTTCCTCCAGAACACATCAGTATCGGGCTCTCCAGTGAAACAATCCTCTCTTGTAATCCTGTGCAGCTATTAGCCGTCTCCATCTCACTTCCGGCAATGCAGAAATCTCACAAAAACTATTTTCTTTTTGCACCAGTCTGATTCCTGGCAGCCCCAGATGAGCTGCAGAGCCTCGGTGCCCCAGCACAACCTCAGGAAGAAAGGCAAAGTGCCGCTGAGCCAGAGGGAAGCATTTCTGGCTGCTCTGGAGTCCCTGCTGTTTCATGCCCTGTATGAAAGAGTTTGCAGCCTGTAGTAATCCCAGCAAACAACTCTCAAACAAATATGTGTTCAAATGTAAAACATTTTTCCTAAACAACAGGCAACGAACTTCTGCTTTTAAAAGTCGTGGTCCCAGAGATAGGATTCAAAACACGTGAAGTAAGTGACAGCTTCATCTGAAACAGCTGTGGGTTCTCTGCATGTGAATTTTTTCTCTTCCTGAATTTGAGAAAGGAGAAATTGCCTGTACTTAGCACATGAGCTGCTGTGCAGGCATCTGTAAAGGCAGATACAGGCAAGAAATATAAGATGTGTGGATAGGATAGGGATATGTGGATAGGACTTCAATATCCAGGATATATTGCATATATAAGGTATTGGAGTTAGGCCATAATCCAGCAAACTGAACTATTCTTCTACTTCCCGAATTATAGAAGGGAGTCCAGAGATCAGCAAGTTGAAAGCAGATGCCTGGTTTTTTTTCTTCTGTGGCTTGAAAACAAGAGTTTCCTGCTTCTTCTAACTACATGTCACTAATGTTAATAACAAATGTGCTCCTCTAGTGGATAGGAAGCTGTTTTGTTCTCATAGAACCAGTGCTTACTAATGAAGAGAGGCTGTCAAGTTGCCATTAAATTTTAGATGTGAAATAACGAGATAAGTGCAACTAACAATAAAAGGGAAATGGGTCACTTCGGGAAGATCAAGTGGCTGATTACTGTGTGAGAACAGCAGGTTCAATCCAAGACTGAAGAACTCCACGCCAGGTACAATATCACAGACCTATCTCACAGTCCACTGGGTGGCATGAATTCTAAGATGTAAATCAGCAGTCCTGGTTTATTTTTATATATCTATATATATATATATATTCATAGGAATACAAGTGGGAAAGTGCTGTTCATCTCAATTTATCCTCAACTACCCCACTGTAGCATTGCCTCATGAGTAATACTCTAAGGCCAAGGTGGTGTGTGGAAACTCACACTGTTGTTTTGCCCAGAAAAGCCAGTCATAAGTAGATAGTTTGCTATCAAATATATTTTAGCATTTCTAGAGTACATTGCGTTGTTTTCTCCAGCTGATGTGAGCACCCTGCTCACAGTGAAATGGAAGCAGGTCTCAAGTAGTGCCTGAGATACTGTGGTATCTATGGGCAGCCCTGGGGCAATTCTTCCTGCCAATAGTTTACTCTTTTTTTCTCACACCAAATGCCATTTCAGGAAGAAAAGGTGGCAGAGGGACATAAAAATCAATCAACAGAAATGAAGTGTTGCAGTTCTGCCTGTGCACACAGAGAAGAGTATGACTCCTTGAGCTGACTTTGTCAGTTATACTAAGTCCATGCAGTCATCAGAAGCACTGTACTGTATGAATAAGCCTTTAACTAAAGATTTCTGATATCCCAGAGTATTTCAGTATCCATCAAGTCACTGATTGTCATGTTAGATGTGACGTAGTTATTACACTGTAAAAATCAGCATGGATATTTCTGATTCAGGTTTTTTAAAAAACACTAATTCCAGACATGGTTTTATGAAGGAATCTCCTTTCCTTCATGGATCAGTCACAACATGGGAACATGGGGTTGGGTTTTCATCTCATGGGACTGTGCTTTTGTCAAGACTGGCAGCAATTTTAGGTGTATGCTGGAGCTCACCCACAGCCCTTGTAAAATCCACAAGGAAGCTTTTATTTTGAAGTGCTTTTGAGACGTATTAGCATGAAGTTCAGTGTTGCTCTATTAACTATTCCAGAAACAGTCTGTAGACTGAGACTGAAATATTAATTAGTGCTATTATAAAACAACTTAGACTTCTGTAGTACTTCTTGTCTGAGAGGTTGATGGCCGAAGGGCTTTCCTCATTTGAGTGACACATTTTTGAAAATAAACAGTGAGTGTCAAGGTAGTCACCAAATAAGGATACAGTCATTTTAAAAGTATGCAATGAGGGCTACTTCTTTCCTTTGCCATGCACAACTTCAAGCACAGGAGCTTTCAAACACGCACCGCAAGACCAGCTAACTCTTGTTGTTTCTTGTTTTATTTGACTACTATGCAAGTACTGGACTGAAGCCAAAGAATTCAGCCTCGGCACAGGCAGCACTCGTCAGCACCAAGCCTGGGGCAACCCTCCGGCTCTGAAGTTGTGTTTGGACCCTCATGTCTGGGAGGAAAGGGAAGTCATCACCCTGCAACAGAGGCTTCTTATTCTGTCCTTTGTGACCTCCGAGATGAGCTTCTGGGGAAGCTGGCAGGGCAGCTCTGCCCTGTTGCCTTACCCTCTGGTGGGGACGTGGGAAGGATGGGCAGCCACAGGGGCACTGAGGCTGGTACTTTGCTGTCTGTTACAAGCGTATAACTGGGCTTGTTGAGCCCTTAGTGGACTTGTTCAGTAGCATATACGCCTTACGTAGGCTCTTGCCTTTGGTTTTTGTTTCTTTGGACTGGCTTTTGAAGCATTACCTTTCTCTTAAACTGCTTCCTACTTCCTAGGAAGAATGCAGAATCCCATTAGCTCAAAAAGTCAATGCATTTTCCAACAGAAAAAGAAGTCCTTCTGAATATTTAAGCAGAGTGGTGTGAAATGTTAATACTTTCTTTACATTAGCCATAGCATTTTATAAATAGAATTAGATCAAAGAACTGTAGATTAATCAAATAAGAATTTCCCTGCACAGAGGTAATGTCTCTTTGGATAAACACTATGCCTGTCATTGACATTTGGGCGTCTCTGGGATATTTATTCCTGAAAAGACAGCAGCAGAGTGACTGACACACTGGCTTGGCAAGCTGGGGTAGGAATGGAAACCATCTCTTCTCTGCTGTTCAGGCTCTCTCTGCTCACACCTGTGAAGCAATCCTGCCTCTCCTCTTTGCACAGCAAGGCAGAGAGGAGACTAGTCAGTCCTACTGCCTGGCTGCCAGTGCCCAGCCCTGTTTGGGATTATAGGTGGTAGTGGTGCCATGTCTTTGGTCTCGAGTTTGAAGTCTCTCCTTAGAGTCTCAGAGAAGACCATGCAGCCATACCTGGAGCAAAAAGCAGCACGTACAGCACTTGCAGGTGCTGTTAATGGTAATAACAGGTAATGGAAGCTTCCAGTCCACAGCATTCATTTTAAATTTCTAGTACACGAAATTATATTTCTGCGTTTTATGGCACTGCACAAGTCCCACATTGATGAGGAATGAAATTCATAAGGTGTAATGAGAACAGATTGCATGGCAGTAAAACCCTGCCCTAAGGGGGTTTGCGTGGAGCAAAATTTTAATGAATAGTTGTGAATAAGAGCTGTCCTTCCCTCTCTTACGTTTAGGCGGCTACATCTGCCCTGTCCTTTGTGAAGAGGCAGGTCCCAGGCAGTGCCACCTAATGGCCCTGCCCTGGTCGGCGTCTGTGAGGCTGGAAGGGAGAGGAGAGCTCCATTGCACCATGACATGTAGTGACATATTGTTGGTCTCAAGGCTGGAGAACAGGACACAGAAAATAATGTCACTGCAGGTAGATGTCCTGGTGGAGTTTGGGGAGGTCAAGATCCCGCATGGGTTGGGATGGGGGTTGAGCCCCTTCTGCCTGGGGCTTGCGACTACTCCAACAGTGCTGTTGGCTGCCAGGACCCAGCTTGACACTGGTCTCGTGGGAAGGGGCACAGAGGTGGCAGCACCGTTCCTGAGCTGTGATTCTTAGAAATCACTCATTTCCCGTGATTCTTAGAAATCAGCACACACTAGGTATATATTAATCCAGAATACTGGCATTTTAAAATATAATGAAAAATTATTTTACTAGGAGGGCATTTTCAGTATATTTTCACTCAGATTTGCTGCCCACCTGCTGATAAAAATGGCAGTGTTCTGTTTCTGTATGATTAATCAAAGAAATAGCATCTTTGGCAAACTCAGTGATTGATACGTGAGGGCAGAATGAAAACACATGCCCCTCTGTCTGTTGAAAAAACCCAACAACAACAAAAAAGAAGATGTTATGGCAAGGAACCTGAATAACAGAGAGCCTCTCCATCCCCTTTCCCTCTTCCAGGCTGTGACCAGTTCTTGGTAGCGTTAATGTTAGGGACTCTTGGGTTTTGTTTACTGCTGAGTGACTGCTGCTAGGTGGTGTTGAGTTTTTTTCATCCCAAGGGCTTTGCTTGTTCCACTGCTCGTTGTACTGTGCGGTTTTGGAGATTCAGACAGCCCTTCCATAAACAGACTTTTTCTTGGCAAACAGGGGTATGATTTTTAGAAAAGTAGTGAGGGCATCATCTCCAGAGATGAGTCAACAGCCGGGCAGCGTAGAGCAGAGGAGGAAAAGGTTTTCGGCAGCCCTGATTACTCTAAAACACGCATTCCCGAGTGTCTCCTTTGCTTCTTTCCTTTTCTTCTTTGCTTTCTGAAGCGACCCGGTGCAGCCCCTCCGAGCTAGGTAAACTCCAGCCAGCCGGGGGCCTGCCGGGACAGGCTGGGGCTGGGACAGGCTGGGCGGCACTGGGGCAGGCTGTGTGTGCTGGACCGGGACAGGCT
>VZTE01002529.1:770083-800818 GCA_013397775.1 Eulacestoma nigropectus
GGCAGGCTGTGTGCGGGGCTGGGGCTGGCTGTGTGCCGGGCTGGGGCAGGCTGGCTGTCCCGCTCCACAGGCTCACTTCCACAGGCAGCACTGGGAGCGATTGGCCCGCGCGGATCATGTGGGAGAAAGCCGGAATCCCGAGCTGTAGTAGCTCTTGGCAGTCCTTTTTCGTTTAAAGCGCTCGCTCCGCGCAGCTCCCCGGGGCTTCGAGCCTCCTTGCTTTCCTTGCCCTGCTTCCGACCTGGAGCAGCGCCGCGGGACGGCCGGGGCGAGCCGAGGGCAGCGGGATGTTGAAGCAGGTGCCCCGGGCCGCGGGCACCGCCTGCTTCTACCTGAACGCGGTGTCCCCCGAGGGCCAGGAGCTCTTCTGGCGCTGCGATCCGCCCGTCCGGCGCCCTCCCTACAGGACCAGCAGGATTCTCGCCCGTCACCAGCTGGTGACGAAAATTCAGCAAGGTGAGTTGCTGGCGGGAGCGCTCCGCAGCCCGGCGTTGGCGCAGGGGCTGCAGGTCTGCTCTTTCGTAAGAGAACAGGTTTTAATGCCTCATGTTTCAGGCTCGTTTCCTGTCGCTCTTCCAAACTAACCTGGCTGGAGACGGGGTTTGAAATAGTCATTCATACCTCTCTGTTTCCACACATGCACACATACACCGGCAACCAGGAGACAAACACTAGTGCATGATTAGCTATTTAACTGAATTACCTTTTAATCATAAACTACTGTGGTATCTTACGTGCTGAACTTCGTCTTGTCTGACTGTCTGAGCAGTTACTGGCACCAGTCCATCTGCTCAGTTTGGTACGGGTCAAACCTGCCCGTGATAACCCACAAAAGGAAAATAGATGGTCACCCAATTAAAAAAGAAGCAGAAGTCTGGTGGGACTGGAAGAAGGCAACTGGGATAACATCCTTTGGAAACAAGTGTGTGTAACTGTCAGGGGATTAGAAAACTTGTCAGATATGCTTAAAAATAATTGCTGACTTGGCTTTCTGCAGCTGCTTAAGCAGTTATCTAAGCAGTCATTACGAATATATTGATTTGTTTTTTTCTGAATGTCTGTCTATGGCACTAAAGCTAAATGCAGATTGGCCTCAGAACAAATCCTTTGGCCTGTGCATGCAATTTAAAATCATCTTCAGAATGGCTAATGCAAAGATAAAAACCCTAACCAACTGTACCGATTTTTCCTGATTAAAAAGCAAATCAATGCACAGTTTTGTATTGATCATAGTTTTGTATGGAACCCTGTTTTCAAAAACACCAGTTTCCAAGGTAGATGTGGTCCTACATGCAGAAAAATGTCCTACTGAAAAAAAAAAAAAATTCCTGATGATAGGAGTCACTTTCTGGACAGCTTGCAAAAAGGTATTTGACTTTGCTAACTAGGGGCAGACATAGAGATAACATCATTTATGGTCATATCTTGCAAATATTACAGAATTTGGTGTGAAGTTTTGACCAGCAGCAGTTAAATGGAGTGGCTATTTCTGTGTGTTGCTTTCCAGTAAGATTCTTCATACCTGTGGCTGTCAAACTCTGGCAGAAATACAAAATATAGTGATGAAATTTTATTGCATTTATAGAGAAAACAATGCATAATTCTTTGGCAGGGTTTAAAAAGATGAAAAAGATAGTTTCTGTGGCAATTAGGAAAATGTGGTTGTTTGCAAGGCACTCTCAGGAACTGGTTGTGTTTGAAGGATACTGGTCCTCACTGCAGCTCTGATTTCAGGAAGGATATTATGTCATTCTGCGTACCCAGTGTATGGCCTGGATTGAATGGAAAGAAAGGGTAATTTACTTCTCTACAGGTTTATTTGAAAATATTTTGGGTGCAGTGCTAGTACCAACTTAGTGTTCAGATAGCATTGACTGAGGATATGGTGAATTAACACACCTCTTCTGCCTGTCATGGTGCTGTTTAACATTCCCTCTTGTAACCTGTAATCTGTCCGGGACATCCAGGGCTGCCAAAGCCAGTCAGTGGTGCTGAGACTTTGGAGAAGCTGCATGGTGAGGAGTTTCAAAGTTGTAACTTTTCTTACTGCAGCTTGTTGCATGGATGGTAAGTCTGTGATAAATGACTTCTGCTCCTCTTCTACAGCTTTCCAACCTGTTCTGCACAGAGCTGTGGAAATTATATTTGCATGGTGCCTTGATCATGTGATGTATGTTACTGTTCAGTATATGAAATATTTATGTATTTTGGGTCACTGAGAATACATCATTGCTTCCTTCATTTCTTTTATTGATGTAGGCTGGGGATAGGATTCACTGCTGGTCACGTGTCAGTTCATGAGCAATAAGGAAATTATGTGTGCAGATAGATGCTGATGGCTGTCTGTAAGCCCGTATGTAGGCAGACACAACATCTAGTGCAAAACCAAGGCACACATTTTTTCTACAGCGCCTCAAGTAATGACTAATAATTTTGATACAAATAGTTGTGTTAGCACTACCAAAAAAACTAAGCCTATCTAGTATGACTCAACTTGAAACCTCCGGTTTGCACTCTGGGTGAAAAATCTAGATCCATCAATTCCTCACAAGACTCTCACCAAGTTTTGCTGGGCCAGCATATCACCCTATCTGTTTGCTTTGTTCAAACTGTAAGCAGTGTGAGGGTACTGGATCAGTCCCCATCCCTGTCTCAGAGGGTACTGGAAGAGTACTGTAATATGGGTGGGGGTATCAGTCTGTGCTTTTAGAGGTGAATGAGTTTTACCCCATTAACAAATGGGATTCATAACTAGCAGAGTGCCACAGAGAAACTTATCAATAATGTATTGAAAAGTAGATCAGGAGATGCAAGATGAGAACCAAAAATTGCTTTCAGTCATCCAGCTGAGTAAAGCATGTAAATCATTATTTAGTTGCTTGAATTTGTGTAGCTTTGAGTCATACATTTTAAGGCCATTAAGACAAAGTATTTGAGCATAGCTACTCCAATTCTTGTGTTAGCACCTCTCCAATCTAATAATTTGAATTGTAGCATATGTTTAGAAAAAGATCCAGCCTGCATTTTAAGATTGCTGCAATGGTGAATCCTGCCTGGTTAATTGCTTTGCTGAAAACGGATCTGCCACGTGTTTAAGTGCTAAGCTGCCTTGGGGCTTGTTTGAATACCTGCTCTCTACTTCTTACCCAGTTATTTTTCACTTGCTGGTTTTCAGGCTGGAGGCACCTACAGTAGGATTGTTATATCAGGGGATTTTTTTCATTAGTGGAAGGAATATTTTACAAAATCACAACATATCCAATTTACAGTGTATAAAGCAGTCAAAGCTTCCATTCCTGGTCAGTAATGCAGTGTGATACAAAGTGTTGCATATACTGCTATCTTTTCAGTCATTAGCTGCATGTACCGTTCTAAACTATGCTCATTTACTCTATCATACCACAATACAGCTTTTCTTCCTCCTTGAAAAACGCATTTGCTGAAGACTATTTCCTTTGTATTTTCCTTTGGTGTTAGTTAAAAATAAACTGAGTCATTAGAGGAATCATACTATTTAATCATTTCTAAAAAGAAAATCACCACAAGGGAAATGACAGGAACCAGACTGTTGTTTCAATCAGATCATACTTTGAAAGTCCTAAATATTTGGTTTATGTACACCACCGACTGCTTCAGGCAGAATTATGAGGTGGCCTGTAAAATGTGAGTCGTAATTATCTGTTTGATATTTAACAGGTATTTTCAAGATGTGATCTTTTTGATGATTCCATTTCCCCCTAAAGCCCGTTAGTTTCCACACTGAAGGGGACACATGCCTTAGCATAAAGGAACAGGGTGTAGCATCCTTGGTCTGAGGTATTTATTCAAACTCTGTATGCAGTAACTGTATGAGAATTCATTAACGATTACTCATGTTTTCTTTAAATAAATAAGGTGGTGACTTTCAAGAATTTATATTACATGAGTCACAAAGTTGTTATTTCTTTCACAGTACATGGCAGAACAGAAAACATAAAAAGTAGCTGTAGGTAAAAAGTAATGAGGAATTGAGGCCGTACCCTGAAAATGTTAAATTGAAATCATTGACTGTGCAGTACAAGTAGAGTGTAAGTCAAGGTGAATGAAGCCACATCTGCCCCAACATAGACAAGCTGGTAAGCAAATGTTCCCTTTCATCCACAGTAAAATTAGATTCTTAGCCTGCACGTCCAGTAAGACAATAATACAAAGAAACAAATGAAAATAAGACAAATTCCTATTCTCAGGGAGTAAATTCCTTCCCACAGTGCATAATGCTCTGTGATTTGTCTCAGTTTATGTCCACAGGCAAGAACAGTTGAGGAAAATTGTTCGATGGAGCAATATTAAATCAGACTTTCAATTTTTCAAGGCAAACTCTCCCTTCAACGCTCAGCAGATGTTTTATACTCTTATGTGTTGCAATTTCAGTTTTGATCTTGTATGTCTACTATTAACTTTGGGTCACCTGGATTTGTCTGGTTTGAGCGAGTTTTAGAAGTGCAAAACAATGCAGTTTTCTGTCTTACAGTCTTCCCTTTGGAGTTAGTTCAATGTGTTTAATTCTTCTCTTTTTCAAGCATGACTAGAATTTGTGGAAAGTGTTACAGGGGTATGCAAGTGACTTGGAAATAATTATGCAATTCAAGTGACTTAAATTTCAAGAATTATTGTGCCATAAGCTATAATATACTCTCATATTCAAGAAGAGAACAGGGAAGTCATGTAGGTGGAAATGTTGCAGTCATAGGCTGCCCTAAAAAACCCCAGCTCAAATTCCTGATATGCACACAGGTATGGATAACAGGATGGGAAATGGGATACAATTAAAAAATTAAAGACTGTGAGTTTGGTCAGACACAAAGAGGACAAAATACAGTGGTTCAGGCAACCTGAACCATAGCCTTTCTCGTGTATGCTGGCCACTTTACCTACACGTGTTTGAACCTCACTGTGTGAACACAGGAAAGTAAAAGATCAACCAACAAGATTCAGCCACGGTGGTAATGATACAAACACCCTCACTTATGTCATCTCTGACCAGTGCGGGTGGTCTACTGCCTCTTGAGCCTGTGAGCGAGTAAGTCAGGGCAGCAGCAGTTTGTAGTCCCTTTTCAACCCCTGGTGCCTCCTCGTGTGTTGCCTCTGTGTCTACGCTCCAGCCCAGGCATGCAGGAAAGGACAGAACTGGGGCTGGGGTTGCCTGGAGCACCAGGAGGAACATGGAACATCCTTAGCTGCAGAGCTGCTTTGCAGACCTCAGCTGGGACATGGTCCATCCCCCTCCACTGTCAGATACGTGTGGGGCAGGCTTGTGCTCACAGCAGAGGGATCTTTGGGTTAGTTGTTTCATACACTCTCTAAGATCCACTAGAAACTGAGACTTTATGTCACATGAAGCTTCTTCACCATCTCTTCTTCATTACACACTCTTTCCTCAAGTCCTTCGACCTAGACTTGGAGAAACTAGAGTTCTTCAATTAAATAGTAGGATTTCTTTTAAAATACTTTTATTATGTACTTGTACTCTGAAATGGTTGAAGTAATTGTGTGAAAATTTAACACCAAAAATGTGAGCATCCTGAGAGGTATTTATAAGCTCAGAGTGCCCTGAAATGTGTTTAAAAAAGGAAAAAAAGGTGTATAAGAGTGCAGTCCAGATAATTAAAGTTTTAAAAAGTTGTACTTCATGAACAACAGGACATTTAAAAGGGAGAAACCTCCACTGGAGCCACTACCTGGCAAAAAGGTTCAAAAACTGAAGTTATCAGGAAATACCTGTGTGATATGTAACTAGCAGTGGCCTGTATGGTACTGGAGATTGGATTCAATTATAGTGGCTATTTCTGGCCTTAAAGTTTCACAGCCACAAAGTGTCAGTGGCACTTCAGCTGACACGTGCAGGTTGGACACCAAGAAGTAAATATTGGCTCTTCTTTTGAGTTAGAAGACTTTTGCTCTCAATTACACTGAAAGCAGGATTTCAGCCAAGGTGAAATCTTAACTTTAGGCTTTCTTGTTTTGAAATTGTGAAATGAACAGCTGTAGTTGTGCTATATATCTTCTGTATTGATCATGGAGGAGACTGAATTTCATATTAACCCCATTGTATAAGTAGAGACAGTAATATTAAAAGGCATTTAAGCCAATAAATGCAAGATTTATGCTCAATAAATAAATCACTAGAGTAATAATAATCAGGATGGGAATTAGTTTAAATTTAGAAGAAGTGATAAGTCACTGTGGTATTTAAAATGCTACATAACAGAAGTAAAATCGAAGTGACTCACAAAAATAGATTAAGATAATATGTACATAACATTTTTGTTACTCAGTCTCTTACATCTGTATTTATACAGAAATCCCTGAAAAGAAATGCAGTATTTGTACCATGAGCACTGTAAATGTTAATTTAAAAAATCTGCAGTTTTAGGTTCCAAACAGATATTATTATTCTTTCTTGGCAATAGATAGTTATGTACTTTCAATTTTTATTCAAATGCAAGCTGTGTAGTCATTGATAGCATCTTAGCCTCACCATTGTTTTTATTTTACTCCTATCATATGATATTCTCAGATGTTTAATTGCACTTAAACAAATATATGAGCTGTTTCATATAGGGCATCACGTATGTTTGGATTAGTGCCTGAGGGACTGAGCAAACAGGACCCTTGTAACTAGGTTATAAAACAATTGACTGTAGTTGAGTTTGTTACACCTTGTAATAGCTGCTTTTGAGGGTAAAATGATAAATTACGTGTCCTGGGAGCTTGATCCACTATATACTAGTTGTCATTTCTTATTTATACTCATTTTATAGATATAGAAATGTGAGCAAGTCAGAAAACCCTCATCTTTGGGCCTTGTGGTGCACTTTTGCTTAAAAACCTGATGAGTTTCCCCTTTCAGGCTCAGTTTAACGGGTCAGCTGAGCACAACGTAATATGGTGGGAGAGAGGACAGCTTGAGCACCTTGAGCTGGACTATTTAGAAGCTGTTGAAGAGTAGACAGTATGATTCAGAGGACTTGAGAGTATTATGGCTTGGCTGAAAAGGATGTGTGTGACTCAGTTTGAAAACATCTTGTGAGTTTTCTCCTCTCATTTGTTACAGGACTGAGTTTAATTCTGCCAGGAGAAAACAATCACTCCGTAGCAGTTCAGAATACATGGGATTTTGACTAATACAGACACAGAGATGAACAAAACTTTCTGTGTTTTTGATAAGTTAGGTAAACTCAGCAAAGTAACTTGGTTTAAAATATGGGCTGTGCAGTACATCTTAAGTAAATACCATCTGCCAGGCATGGAAGCTGCCTGCCTGGAACATACCAGACGTTTTGCTTTCCAGTCAAAGCCCTTTGCCAAAGAAGGACTCAGCCCTACTACTTAGTCAGATGAATCTTCCCCTGTACTAAAGGGGCAAAATAATACATCCTAATAATGTCAACTGGTATTGTTTTAATGAGCTAGATGTTACAGGCCTTTGGCAATAGTTGTGCTCTCTTTTAATCGAATTGTGGTTGGAGGAAGGTCTGTTTGTGTGAGCAAAGTTTTCAGGATTTGGAACCAAAAGCTCTATATATTTATTGTCATCTCTCTCCTTTAGTCCAAATGGCCTAAAGGGTATCTGATTTTTTCCCCCCTTAATGTGTCACTAGTGTCTTTCATGGTTTGTTTATTTTATTGATTGTGCTGTGCTTGTTTCTAGTCTTCCATCACTTGAATCATTTAGGAATATGGGTAAAAGCAGTAAGTTCAAATTGGAATTTCTAATTTAATTCTAGCTTTTATCCTCTCTAGTCACAAACACACAGCCACTGGCATCCGCCACCCACCAGACCTGCCTTTTTCTGCGAGATTTCTCAGCTTCCTTCCTGGAATCACATTTGCAGGAAAATATGACACCCTCAGCTTTAGGAAAAGGCAGTACACCTTTTACTGCTGAATGGGTTGGAAAGTGAGGATGATGGTACAGCTTTTACTCCTCTGTAACATTTCTCTGCAAGGAACTGCTGCTTCTCCAAACCCCGTGCTGAACCATGTGGTTTTTCCCTCAGTCTTTGAAAATGCTTTCCCCTTCCTTGCTGCATGCGTCCTTTGGGTCTTTACTTCAATGGCCTTTATCCACGTTATTATCCAGGAACTCCTGCTTGCAGATACTAGGTGTTAACACATCATGTTCCCGTGTTGTTACAGCAGTAGAATGTCCCTCTGAGTGGCCATATCCGTGCTGCTAAATAAAAGGGATGGGAGGTGAGCTTGAAGTACCCCCTGGGCTGCTGAGCAGATTCTCTGGCTCTGTTTTGGGCTTCTCCAGCTGGCTCAGCCCAGACTAAGCCTTAGAGAGGGCTAGTTGTAGGTAGTGAGGACATGAGCTGAGTGATGCCACTTGACCGAAAAACCAGAGTCAGTCTGTGTTTCATTTAGCAGTGTAACTGTAACCCCCCTTGCTGCTGCCACAGAAGGTGCAAAATGAGGAGAAACCTTGCTCACAAGGTGTAAAGATCCAATATGAATGTTTCTGTAGTATTACCCCCCAAAAGAGGTAATGAAATTTTTAATGCTTGACATTTCTGATGGAAGTACACAAAAGTAAATGTATCCTGTCATGAAGTGCCTTTCCATTCCTGCAAAAATGCAGAAATAAATTCTGTTAAAAAGCCAAGTACTTAAGTAATTTTCATTATTTCATACTGTGAAACAGACAGTCATATTAGCTAACCACAACCCCATCCTTCTCCTTTTGAAATCAGTATCCCAAATCTCTGTAAGATCAGAACTTGAAAAAACCATTCCAAATAATTAGATCATATTGCTGATCCCAATAACTGCAGCATCATCGAGCATCCTTCCAAAAGACCCAAGATTTGAAAAGGGACCAAAGATGTAAGATGACTCTAGATTTGAGGAGGAAGCAGTATCTCTGTCAACACTCAGATGGCACAAGGGCAGAACTCGTGTGAAAGGCTCAGTCCTTTTCCATCATTTCAGCTTCAGGAAGCACAGAATGTTTAGTTTTCCCTAGTCTCCAACTGATATGGGAGTGGGAGTGTGGACAGGACAAGACTCTCAGAGCCACACAATGTGGTTTTTTCATAATATATTTGGCAAACTTTAATGTTCTGTGGGATGAATCTAAGTTTTGTGTCTTTAATTGCATCTGATGGCGGCAGCTGAATATCTAATCATTTTGTAACTTCAGAGGTAATGGCTTTCTCTTCCTGCAAACATTTATCTAAAGGGGATAATGTAAAATCCAAAAGTTAGTGCTTGGCACGGAGGGTGAGGTAGTAAGTGCTTGGCTTTTAATTTTTTTCCTTTTTCTTTTCACTTTTACAGCTATATTTATATATTTCTGAGGACATCTTTAAACTGCCATTCTGTCATCTTCACTTCGTTAAAAGTGTGGCAGTCTGCCTAGGTCTTATCCAGAGTTAAAAGGAGTTTCTTGTCTCTTAAATTCAGCAAGCATCAGTCTATATCTGTCTTAAAAGCTCCTTCCAAATTAACAGACTGAGATGCCAGAATACTTTACCCAAAACTTTTTTATCATTCAGACTGCTGACTCTGCATTAAAACTAGACACCCTTGCCAAAACCTGAGCCATTGCAGCAAAAGCTGCATTTCATACTACTGCCTGAGTGCTGTAGCCTGGATCAAATAATACAGACACTGATTCATGGCCAGGATTGCTTATCTTCATCCAGTGCTTCATGCTGAAAGCTGGAGCTGTCTTCATCCCGGTGATGGCTGATCAGACATCACATCAGTGGTGCTACCTGAGGACATACGTGGCTGCAGTTCACCCCTGAGGCCATCCCCTCCCCAGCAGCTCTCAGCCCTTACATCCTTGTGGAAGGGCCACGGGTGCCAGCAAGGGGTGCCCATTGCACATGGGGCAATTGTCAGTTCAGACTAAGAAAGGTCTGTTTACCAGCAGCTTCTGAAGGAAGGAAAAGATTTCCGGTGACATTTTAATTCCCTTTTATGCAGAGCTATTTTTAGAGGGTGCTGCTGCCAGTCATATCAAATGCTTTGTGTCTTTTGAGTTTTCACTGAACTGCATAATAAGCGTTTCAGCTCCCTGGTGCATAATGGCAGTGTTGCTTGCTGAAAGTCTTACTATTTCGAGTGGCCTCTTATCTGAAGATCAATTCATTAGTTCTGGCCTCTGAAGTTTAAAAGGAAACAATTGCAGTTGCTAAAGAAAAAATTAAATTACATTTTGTTTCAGTAATACTTATTTTCTCTAATATTGGGTACTGAAAGTCTATTTTAAGACTGACAAAGCAGATGATCCGTATTTCAGAACTGTAATCTGGCCTTTGACATCCACAGCTTGTCAAGATGGGTGAAAGAACTGGGCTGTCACTGAGGGAAATTTAGTTCCTTTTCTGTTACTTGGATTATGTTTTTAGTCAAAGAGTGCAAACCAATTTCCACCTCAGGTGCTCATTGAAAGCCACCACCAATGAGAGCTGCAAGGAGAGGTCACTTAGGTTTCCATTAACCCTGTTGTACACTGCTGCCTCCCATGGTCGCTAGTCCAGGCCAGGGGCCAGATAGTGATAGGACAAACAGGTATTTTGGACTGGTCGTGCCCTGATATCAGAGGCTTTGATTCAAACCCATTATTTTTTCCTAACTAAGCACACAAAGGTTATTCAAGAAGCCATTTGTTGGTTAACTTCAGCTAAGTAATTATGGGTTACTCAGAAACGTCTCAGACCTTTGAAGCTGCATTGTTCTAGAAAGTTTTGTTTTGGACCATGTCTGTGGAAGACTTTGATTAAGAAAGATGCTGTATTGATGTTGGTCTCTATCGGGCATGGGGCCTAAAAGTTGTTGTACCAGCTGGAAAACAGTCTTCACCAGCCACCAGGTATGATGTTATGTGAGAACTGGAGGAAGACTGTGGTCTAAAGTCCTGGAAAATCCCCCATCTTGAGTCTTCAGTGAGGATCGGTATAAAGCTATGGGCATTTTCATGGTAGCTCTGCAGAGCCACTGACTCCCACACTGGCAAGGCTTTTTACAGGTCTGTGGTGCCAGTGAATGTTTCTAAGAGCAGAAAGTTTTCAAAAAAACTATGCTGAGACCAATAAAGAGAGCTTTTAAAATGCAATCTGACTACGTAGTACACAGAATTTTAAGGATAAGGACACAAGTAGTTGAGTGAGTATCTTTTCTTGTTCAGCAAAACATTTCTGTTACCAGAATGCCTTCTTCCTCCTGAGCACCCGAAGCTGACAGTTACAAATTTTCTGGTTGAAACTATTGCCATATAGCTTGTTTTTTAGAAAACTTAAGAAAACCCAAAATTGTAGAATAATCATCTTTAGTGAATATTCAGTAGACATAGCCACAATCCATTTAAAGTGAATCAAAAATGCGCCACTCATTTTTTAAAGTATTCCTTATTGACTCTGTAGCAGCTGGAAAACTATAGCAAGTTTTAATTATCTTCAGAAAACAAAAGGCTCCTGCCAACACATACTGGTTATTATCAGCAGCTGCTGTATGCTGACATACTCTTTCAGCATATATGAGGCTCAGCTGTCCTAAATAATCATTGTAAAATGTAAAATAGATTTATAGTGATGTTAATTCCTTGTTAGATACTTAACTACTGATGTACTTCATACTGAATTTAGGTTTGCTTCTTCGTTTAAGCTATAATAAATTTTTTTAAAACCAGGATTAATATTTAAGAGGTGCAAATAGCTTGTACCAGGAGCTTAAAATATTGAACTGTGGTGCTTTTCTAACTATCTGCTAAAAATAATCAAATTCCTGTTGTCATGGTTTTAGCATTTGTGTAAGTATAAAATTTGACTTCCTGCCTTTGAGTAACAATTACTGCAACTTTATATCAATGAAAAAGTTACCAATTAATTTGCTGATTTAAACAATAATGTGTACATGTCATCCTTTTATTAGCAGAAGTGGAGATCTTTATGGCAGTAGCTGTTGTCAAATCAGATGCTGCAATTCTGTCTATTGCAAAATTTAGCAGAGTTTTTTTAATGGCACTAGTGTACTCTTCAGTCTGAGACACCAATAAATACATGCGACATTTATGCTTCAGAAATGTTTAGAAAGACACATAGGTATGATAGACTCTTTTTCAATATAACTTGAGCTTGTATCTTCTCTAAAATGGAAAATTTGTGATTAACCCGATTTTCCATTACCTTATTTTCTCTTAATTTTGCACTGAAAAAGTACAAAAGGTATCAGGCAATCTGTAAAATGTGTTGTTGGCACCAAGGCAATTTTAGACCATTTCTTGCTCACATGAGAGATTGACAGAGATTTGATGGTTTCCATTCTGAAGCTAAACCCAGAGGGAAATGTTACATTCAGCAGACTGGACTCTTGACATTTTAAGAAATTCTTCAATATGGATTAAAAATATGCATGAGACTCCACATAGTTCTATTTCCCTGAAATGACTATTGACTTTTGGACTTGAGTTTTCACCCAGTCTTTTTTTAATCAAACTACAATCTACTGAAATACAGTTCAGGTTCTTGTTTTAAGTAGGACTCAGGTGACATTCACTCAGGCTGTGTCCGTGTGGTCACACAATGACTTCACACCAGCTGTGTAAGGCATATATTCCTTTCCTTTGTCTTAGAGACCCAGAGTTCAGATCTCCAGCAGAGAAAAACACTGTTCTGAAACAAAATAGCTCTAGTTTGCAGAAAAATAATATGTGCAGGAGCATCCCAGTAGCACTACAAAGTGCAAGAAATAATCCTGGTTGTAGTCTCATGTTCAGAAACCATGACTTCTCATTTGATATGTCTGCTCCACTGAAACATCCTAAACCCTCCAAAACTTCATTGTACAAGAACTGCCCAGGAAAAAAGACTGAGAACTTTACAGAATCACAGAATAATTTAGGTTGGAAGAGACAGTGGGGGGTCATCCAGTCCAGCTCCTTCTCAGAGCAGGGATAGCTGGATCAGGTTGCTCGGGTCCTTGTCAGGTTTAGTTCTAAGTATCTGTAAGACCTGACCTGCAACTTCCACATCTGCTCTGGGCAACTTGTGATGTTATTTGACCACCTTTATGGTGAATTTTCTTTTCTCTCGTGTCTAATTGGATTTAAAATTCTGAAACCTTGTTTCTGTTGCCCTTCATCCTACAGTGGTGTACCTCTAAAAATGCCCTGGCTTTGCTTTCCTGTTAAGTAGATGAAGCCATCAATAAGCTCTCCTAGCCTTAGCCTTTTCTTCTTAAGGTTAACAAGCCCTGCTCTGCCAGGCTTTCCTTCTATGTCAAGTGCTTCAGCCCTCTGCAGGGCTTGCTGTGATGTGCCCATGATGTCCCTGTGCTGGGGAACCCCAAAAAGAACAGATTAGCCTGTAGTTTCACAAGTGTGGATGACAGAGAAGCAATCATGTACCTTGATCTGCTGGCTACATTCTTCCTATTGCACTAGCTCAATGTGAAGGTGGTATCACTGGCCAAAAGGGCAAATTCATGTTCAGTTCGTTCTCAACAGAACCCTGAAGGACTTTTCTGCAAGGGCTGTCCCTGTCCAGTTGGCCCCAGTCTGCTTAGTTGCAGAGGGTTGTTCCATCCCAGCTGCAGGTCTTTACATTTGCTTATGTGGAGTGTATGAGGTTCCTATCAGCTGGTTCCTCCAGCCTGTCAGGGTCACTCTGAAGAGCAGCTCTCCAGCATCTCAACCGCTTCTCCATGATTTGGTATCATCCACAAATTTGCTGAGAGTGTACTTTATTCCGTCATCCAGGTTGTTATTAAAGACATTAAACACTATCAGCCCAGTATCATTGCCTCAGGGATACCAATAGTAAGCAACGACCAGCTGGACTTTGAACTGCTGAGCACAAACTGTGAGACCAGTGGTCCAGTCCCTTGTCATTCGTGTCATCTGTTGTTCACTTCCCTGGTTCGGCTATAAGGATGCGATGGGAGACCAAGTTAAAGACAAGCCTCCTTGTTCCGTCACCTTCCCTAACTACTCCTTAACAGCCCATGGGTTATGGTGTACTTAATGCTGTGTCTATGAATGACCCAAGTTCAAGATCTTGCCCACATTCCTATGGCATAAGCAACACTAAACCTTTCTCACTTGTAACATCTGTCCTCTTCAATTTTATATAAATTAATACTGTACATCAGTACAGATAATTGAACCAGGACCTCCAATTTCTCTGATCTGTGACATAAGCACTATGCTGCAAAGTCAGTCTCAGTAGACCTTCCAGTTCTGTACTATACACAGTATTGGAAACGTAATTCACTGAACGAAACTAACCTGTGGTTCTTCTGCAGTCTTTAAAAAGGAAAATAGGATGAAAGCAGAGAAAAATAAACTGACTTTATAGCTTTGTTTAATTGTGATTTGTCTTGGCAAGCTGTTAATGTGTATTCAGTCAAGTCCAATGAGTTGCTGCCATTTGAATTAAATTGTTGTATCCCAGCCTGAGGAGCTGCAGATTAGTCTTAGAAAATTTGGAGCAAAGAAGAGATACACGGTGAGATAAGAGGGGAGTGGCAGGTCTGTTCCATCCTTCCCAGGCTCTTTATTTCCAATGTACAGCATGAAGTGAGGCCACATCTGCAGAGCAACTGAACAAGCCACAACTGAGATCAAATATAAGGCACATGGAGGATAAGGAGACAGACAAGGTGGGTCACTGTTGTCACTAATGCAGGAGATAGAGGAGTCCACCAAATATATCCAAGGATGCTGAATCAGAAGTTGTTTTTCACCCTGGCTTCTGAGGCTTAGTCTTGCCCCAGGCAACGGATAGCTGTATTTAAACTGCCATTATCTATCCAGGATTACAAATATGACTCAGGTAAAGGAGGGCAAGTAAATGCAGGCCTACTGCAGGGATGTACGCATAAGAAAATGAATCAACACAGTTTTTTAGTCCTATGAAAGCAAAAGAGTTTGGAGCTAAAAACAGGCATCTAGTTTTGTTATCTACTTTTTTTTATATTCTCTGTCCCAATTCCTATCAGTGGAGGAAGAATAAATATCCCAGATAACAAACATATAAAAAAATTGCTTACTCTTTCTAGGAAACATTTAAAAGGCCAAAGGCCATCACAGATTTCTTTTTTATGATCAGAGTAACTGGACTGCAGTAATTAGCTTAGCCAGATAAGTAGTTTTATTGGCTTCAATAATAAAGTAAATCACTCATTAAAACAAAAAAGTGCACCTCTGAAGTATTGACTTAAAATATTTTGACTTTATAACACCTGAAGGACTTTAGAATATAAGGAGTCCACTGTGATTCTGTATCTGGAAAACCTAGAAAACTTTACTAGAGTCTCTTCTTAGTTGGTAAGTTTTGTACCACATAAAAAACTGGAAAAAGTTCCCGCTGGCTAGCAGAAATAATTAAGTTTACCATTTTTTATAAGTTGTGCTTTCAAAGTAAAGCATGGCCTTAAAGATGCGGTTTTTTGAATCTCCCTGACCCTCCTCCTCAGACCATTTGAAACCTTTGAGGTAAGCCGAAGTGACAGGTGTTCAGCAGCTTTCAAAACTCTGGTAGCATCTCTGTAATGTGGAATCTGTAGCTGTTACTGCATTCTGAAGATCAGAAGACAGACACAGCTAAGCTCAGAGATTTTGATGGAGTATAGATGGCAGCAGAGCAGCGAGACCGGAGTTACAGTTCCAGAGTCCCCAGTGCTGTGTTCAAGTGCACTAGATCACACTGCCTTGCCAGAATAGAACGACACACAGAAGGCATACTGGCACTAAAATAACACTATTTAATTCATGGAGCCTTTCACCTACAGCTCTTTCCAAAGGAATTGGCAAGGGTACAGGCATGGCAGTAGCAAGGTGACAGGTGTGGCACCAATGAGGTGCATAACATCTCTGCACATCAGAGAGATGGGAGCAGTCAGGACCAGTAGGTGGCATGGAGCACCCTGGGGGAAATCCTTGACCTTGTGTAAAAACTACACTACATAACACCTCTTATAACTGAACTGAAACTATAACCAAAATTATCTCCATTGAAGACCTGAATGAAATTCTTTGTGCTGGCAGCACAAGCAGTATGGGTTGGAGTCTCAGAGTGAGCGGGGCAAGGCCTGGGGCTTGTTTCTGCGGCATTGGCTGTAACCTGGGTGCTGATCTGGAGAACTGAGCAGCTCACTGCTCAGTCCCTGCTCTGGGCAGTGTCACTGGACATGGAATCCAGCTGAAAAGCACATTCTTGCCAAAAGGGCTGGTTTTGTTCCCATCCACTTCCCTCCCTCGGATCAAGTCGGGTAAAAGTGCAACTACAGGATGACTTGTTCAGGACATTGGCCCAAAAGATTGTGCTTTTATGGTTTTATTACAAGGTAGGTGGTAAGAATGTGTAGCGAGGAATGGGACAGCTCTGTTTAATGTCAATCAGCAGTGTTACTGAATTCAATTCAGTGTTACTGAAAAAGCAGACTGTAGCTGCATAAGCAATGCAGACAAAGGCGAAAAAGCAGCTGGGTGTACTGGATTTGTTTGCACATTTCTAATGTGGCCTTATGTTATAACTCAGCAGAATTATTTTAAATAGACATTTCAGAGTATCTTAGTTGGAAATCTAATTAAAATATGGCAAGGTTATGCACAGAACATATTTAAAATTGTTGTTCGCATTTGTTTACAAGAATCTTGGATAAAATCCCTTTTTCCCTTGCCTGGGTTGTACTGCCTTTGTTATCTGTGGTCCACTGATGCTTGCAACTATCTTGATTACTATTGGAAAGCAGTTATTAGACAGAGTGTTTCATTCTTAGCAAAAGTTCCCTAGAAACTGGCAGGGCTAAAGGATTTAAAGGTCTCCTTCTGAAATGCAGATCATATCTTTTTATTAAGAATTTCTTTGTGGATATTGGAAATGTAAAGTTGACATTTCAAGAGAGATCAGCACAAGCAAAGCATACAGTGCTTAGGAAGAGAAAAGCCAGATTCTTCTGGCATTATTCATAAAGAAAAGTATTGGGACCTCATGTGAATCAGCAGGTAGGAGGCTGCAATGTGCCTGTAATATCTTAGTGCTCTTTGAGCATGTTTGGGAAACGCAGAGGTTCAGAACAGTTCTAAGCTCTTGATTTAATTGCTTATCTATCTACTAGTCTGATTTTTCTCCTCTATTTGCTTTACTTTCTTCCCTTATCACTCTCTACCATAAGAAATAACGACACAGATTTTGGCCCTATGTTTTGCATCTGCCCACAGAGATAACTTTCTGTAACTGCCGTTTTCATTTTGTTATTTTCCCCTTCCTTATCACACTATGCACATGCTCCCTCTTCCAAATCTGCTAAGAAAGTATGCTAGCAATGTGCCTTTACATGTTTGACAGAACTCTAGCATGCATAAGATCACTGATCATTAAAAAGAAGCTGTCTAAACAAAATCTTCCTCTTTTTCTTTTTTTTTACTTTATTTACATTTTTTTCAGTGTTTATGCACATTTTAATTTGGCTGCACAGAGTCTGCTTGTATGGTTGCCCCTTTCACCTTTTTTTCTTCTCTTTCTGCCTCCCTACTCTGTAAACAAAATGAAATGGAAATATGCCCTTAAGCTGATAATTTTTAAAAAATCACGGATTTGGAATGTTTTCATTATGTATCAACTGTAGTTAAAAATACACAGTTTTATATTTGGGAGCCTACTTTGCTGCACATTTAAAAATCAGAGAGATGAACACTCGTCTGCAGACACACTCACGAGCAAAAATAGCACATTCCCAAGTGGTATCATTTGGGGAGGCTGTAGTACAAATTCCCTGGCAAGTGGGAAAGCAGGACAGAGTGCGAGGCAGCACTAACAGTGCTTCCCTGATAGAGGGGAACGCATCATGGCCCTCTAGAAGTCCCTTTGGGGGCCATGTGCTGTTCTTAGCAACAGCCTGACCCTACAGGGACACTACCAGACTGGCATCAGGAAAATTTGCTAGTTTCATGGTGTTATGGTGATTTACTTCATTCAGGGTGTTGTCAGTTCTTTTTCCTTTAGACAAGTGTGGTTTCTTGTCCATAGCTTCTTCAAAAATGGACCATACCCGCAGGAGGGTGGCTGCTTGGGAACTCCACACTGCCACGTCATACATTTGAGTGCATCCTCCCATAGTTTCAGATATTTAGGCACTGTAATAATACATGTGGAATTAAATCTCACTGAAGGTAGACTGAATTAAGGATTCCTGTCTACCCCGTGTATGTTCCAAGACATTGCAATACAGCACAATTCAGCTATACAAAGACAGCATATATGCTCAGTATGCCCTAAATAACTCTGCCATGTGCCATGGAGAAGATGAAACTCATCTATGAAAGAAACTCTGTACTGCTGACTTTGCCCTTGAGAATTTTGGAAGTGCTCCAACAACAATGCATCCATCAGTCAGTCACCTATTTCCTTCCTCTCTCCTGCAAGGTTTATTGCCAGTTCCACCTCTGAATTTCCCAGCTCAGACCCATGCAGGAGATCTAGCTCTGCCCTGTGGACACCGAGGGACATCACTCGAGGCAGTGTATCACTCTGCTCTTAGCACCTTAGACCCTACAGTAAATTGTGTGGCAGTTTATTGTGGGGCACTGTGGCTGTCCCTGTTAAGCTTTCGGGTAACACAGTAATCGCTTTGGCTGTGCACCCTCCTTCTTACTGATTGTTGTAGCTGTGGCCAGGTGCAGAGCCAGCGCACAGAGATGGATTGTTTGTTCTGCAGTGGGTTGTGCCCTCCTTGCAACATGGTGTAGATCCAGTCTAGGAGGTATTTGTGGGGTATTACAAAATGGCTTGTGACCCGAGACAGGAATGGTGAGATCATGAGCACTGGGGGACCACTGGGACAGCAGCTGTTGCCTGTTGCAATCCCTGTGGCACAGCTGCATGCAGACAGGAATGTCTGGCACGGAGGGAGTGCACCAGTGAGGGGATTACACGCTCATGGCGATTAAGACAACCAGGAATGCCTCGAGTAGTTTTGCATAAGGCTCTTGAGGTTAGCCGGAGGCAACCATGCAGATGCAAGTTTTGAACACCATCCCAGCCCAGAAGCTAGGTGCCATCACTAAACTGTCACAGGTTCAAAGAGTGGCTGCCTTGGTGTTGGAAGTCAGTAAGCAGTGACCCTGTGGGGATTTGAGAGAAGACCCAGGTATGATGAACTAGTGGCTAGTATGTAAGATACTATTTGCCTCAAGAAGAGTTAAAGTGAGTTGGGCTGACGGTAGCATTGTTTGCTTGCCTTGAGGAGCACATCGGTAGAAAGGATTGCAGACATAAGGTGGCTCCAAAACCAGGTAGCTGAGGATTTGCTGGCAATGTGTGTGGTGCTGACATGCCCAGGAAGTCTGGCATTTACCTGCGTGAGGAGAAGGAGTCTCCTTTTGCTCTGAGGAGAGCTATTACCTTTCTCAGCATCTGTGCCTGCAGTTACCTGCTGCTTTTGTGTATGAAACTGCATCATGGGATGGTAGCAACCAGAGGAAGAAAATCCTATCACTGTTTTGGTTGGTGGAGAGCACATTTGTCTTACTGAAGGCTAAATGGTGGTGCCTACAAAGGTGCCAGTGGGCTCAGTGTCTTCAAATGCACCCAGAAATTGCAGGTTTCCTCACTGCCATTGCTTGGTACTACTATAACAGGGAGTGTAGTGCTGTGTGATGTTGCCATTGTTTATTTTGACACTGTTTATGTGTCCCTGTTTGAGACTGAAATATGGTTAAAAGCTCTAGATACAGGCGTGTGCCTCTTCTTTCTTAGCTAAGAAGTTAAGAAAGAGACTGGTATAGTTATAGGTCATAACATTTAATTAAAAAGTAGGTAAGCATTAAAATACCAACATTCCAAGGGTCCTCATAACAATTAAGTGGTGCGGAATAGGCAAGAAAATTGGGAAGCTCAGTGTCCTTTGTAAGCTGAGCATCATGCAGTGAGCGATAATGGAAGAGGAGTCTCCAGCAGGGACACTGCCATCAAACACACAGTCTGCAGAGACAGGAACTCCACATAAAAGCCTGTCCTAATTTGTCTGATCAAAGCTTCCTGTCAGATTCAAGTGCAGACCTTTTCCACCTAGACTCTTTGTAGGACAATGTGTGTGTGGTGGCGGGAGTGTTCAAGAGCCCGTTCAACAAGGGCCAAGTGCAATTTGTTTAATGCCTAACCTCCTGTGTGAGGTTAGATGTACGTGCCTATGTCAAATATCTTAATCTGAGCCCTAAGTACTGATACAATTCTTTTCTCAGATGTGCTGTCAAAGTTAGGCAGTGTATAGGTTCAACAAGGCTTGTGGCTTATGGTATCTTCTTAATGAATAGCATTGCACTGCATATTAACTGCCTCAGCAGTGTCCTTATTAAAAATTCAGCTTGTTATTTCTACAGTAAACAAGATGATGCTTGCTTTGCAATAGATAACACAAACTAGTTCATGAACACCAGCCCCAGCAAAGGCTTGTTTGTGGTGAGTTTGCACGTCGGGGTTCAGCTTTGTGCAGATTTTCTTTGGCTTAATAAGGATTGAATTTGTGCCAAAGCCTTTTCTTTAGTGAGCCACTAAGAGGCTCTCTTTCCATTGCCCTGCTGCTTATTTTCACAAAACTTGTAAGAGTTTAATACCTTTGAGCCATCTGTCTCTCTGTCAAATCAGCCAATTCGTTCAAAAGTTATTGGTAGAGGCGATAAGGAGCCTGACACAGAAAGGGAGGCAGACCAAAAACACAAGGCCTGGCCATGTCAGCGGCATTTCCTTAGGAAATCAGTCTAAACATAGATTGCACCAGAAAAATCTTATAAAAGGTCTTTGTGGACTAGATCTCTTTCATATGAATTTCTCCAAGTTTTGAATTAAAAATTGGCTTATAAGAATAGGTAGAAGAGAATTTCAGCCTATAAATGGGAGTTTTCCCCTATTTTTTAAATGCAGCATGAGAGAAAGCCCAAAACAAGGCCTGAGACCAAGAAGTGGTGTTTGTTTAAGAAGCACCTGCGCAGTTAGAGGAACTGTCCAGCTGTGGCAGTGGGAGCTGCTCAGAAAGCTGCAGCTAATGGACATGTACATCTGACTTGCCAGTTCACAGACCACTTCTGCAAGGCCATCATTTACATTTCATGTTGTCATATCTGTCCAGGAGCTCTGGCATTTCCTGTCAAGTTCAAATCTGCTCACATTGAGTAAGTCTCTTAAAATCAGCCCTTGTCAGGGAACAGTACTATTTGCATTGTAGCCACAGTACCATTGCTTCAGGCTTTCAATAGTCATTTGACAAAATAACTTGAGTGCTTCAAAAAGCTTACAGTAATGGCTCTAACCCTTATCTTCATGTACTGTATGTAGTTCCACCCAAACAAAGGAGGTTATGTTGAGCAACTGGGTGAGTCACTGTAGGTTCCAAACTGAGCATAGGCTTAGGAACAACATTTGGTTACAACAGACGGGAGGAGCACATGCTAAGAAAGATATAACTATCAGCAGTTGAAAACATAGCAAGGCCAGAGGCAAATGATATGTACATATGGCTTATGTATGAGTACATACGCAGTATTTCTTCCACACTCAGTAATTAAAAAAAATTAAAACTTTGCCTGGTGGGAAATTTAGGTTTCTTATGCTAAAACGTGGTATATAATGTCAATAGATGATAAAATGAGACTATCATATAACATTTGTCTCCACTTTTCCTATAATAGGGATAAAAATATGCTTAGGGCATAAATAGCAGTGGACTTTAGTCATAACTGTATTGTTGAGTCATTATGTTACTGTACTGCAGCAGGGAAGTCTTCATGACCATATGGAAAGCCCACGCCCAGGGCTGACTAGGAATCCCTGATAATCACACACAAACAGGTCACCAAGTGGCACTGGTGGTGCTCCTGGGCATCTGAGAAAGTCTGGTACTGCAAAAAATCAGAATTTTCATCATGTGTGCTTGTCATGTGCTTGATGTGGCTACCATAGCAAATACCCCATATGTGGATCAGATATCCTAGTCAGAGGTTGAAGCAAGCTGGGGCCTCTTTCCCACTGGGGCCCCGTGTCAGTACCCTAGAGGCCCATGCATTAGGTGACACCCCAATATACACTTTAACCCTTTGGGCTGCATACCTGTTTGTCATCTCTGCGCTTTCTGATTTACTAAATTATGATACAACACAGTGGAACAGATACAGTAAGACAGGCTTTCAGCATTAAATCCATTTTGCAATAGTTTCATGCCTGGAACTTCATTTAAGATCTGTATCACTGCCTAGGCTGAATCAGGCCAGAGGCATTGGGTGTATTCACCCAAGTGTGGTGTCTCAAGCACAGGCAGCCCACCACACCAGGTATAAACAACATCTCTTACCTACCCCTGCACTGAGCAGGTGCTTTTATTCAGTGACAACAGCTTAATAGGATTGCAAAAGCTGTACATGCCAGTCATCCCATTGCAGGGTAATTTCTAATGACCTGCCTCTCTGTTGTGTCTCATTTGTGGAAGAAGCCGTCACACAGCTCATCAAAGTGAATTTAGCCCCATTTGTACTTGCCTGTCAAGTGTCTAAGCTCTTGTTTAACCATCTTGCTTATCACAGCAAGGAGGTACTAAAGGTTATTGTTGTCCTGTCCTTTTTAATTATAGCTGGACAGTACTTTAATAAATGGCAACAGAAGTAAACAAGTTTCAGAATAGAAAATGAAGGATTGTATTATACTGTAGCTGTTACTTAGCATCCCACAAATCAGTCAACTAGTAGCTACAACATGTTACTGCTGAGGACCTGCATTAGCAGTAGCCTTGTTTCCAAGGCTGTGATATATATATAGTCTTTGCTACCTTATTAATATTCACAGGATGAGAGAAATACAGCCATGAATATCTATCTAGCAATAGGCCATTTGGGAAAGACACAAAAGTATTGATTTCTATTTTGCAGTGTTCAGTGATCATTAATTTTCCCACACCAGTTGCCATAATTAAGTTAAGGCTCTCTCTCCTGAATGTGAACAGATGATAGCACACCACACAGGCAGGGGTTTGATGTGCAAGGAATAAACCCAGATTTTACACCCCAGCTCCCACCTTTTAGTGAAAGTGAAGTATATGTATATGTATATGTATATATATATATCATATCAGGATGGACACAGATGTTTGTGGTGCTGACATGCTCAGGAGTCTGAATTGTTGAAAACCTGGGTAATTAACATTTTCTGACAGTGTGTGGTGACTGAGCACCTTTATGGGGCTTGGTGGCCCCGGGATCCAAATGCTGCTCAGGCCATCCACGTGCTGAGGCAGATGCAAGTACTCAGGGGTGCTGAGCAGAGCCAGAGGCTGTCACAGCTTCTTCAGAGAGGCTGGGGATGGAACTGTCTCAGACTGTAAATTAAGTACTTGCTTTGGATACTCTGTGTCAGTCTGGTTTCCCACACTAAGCCCAGTGAGAAAATCACGCAGCTCAATGCCATTCTGCATTAATTTTCTTACTTCATTTTTTCATGTCTCTGAAATAGAATTTTCTTCTAACTTGGAGTATTCCTTAGAGCTCAATGAGAACTGGGAAATATTTTCCTAATACTGGGCAATTACAGAGTTTTTTGGCTAGAGGTCCTGGAGAAAATCATGTCATATGTGTGTCTGGTTTGAGAACAAATAAAAATGTTTGAATTTACATTTACATGCATGAAAATCACCTTTGGACTGAGATTAAGCCCAGAAAGCTTCAGCCCCAAAGGCACTACCTTGACAGAACTTCTAGGAAATGTAAATGAGAGTTGAGAACTGCATTTGTTGTTGAGCAATTATCTTCAAAGCAACTAACACTAAACTAATCTGCAGAAAGTGATGAAGCTCTCTTGCATGGGAGAGGCAGGCTGCAAAATTCTTTGGTAATTGCAGTTGTGTGATATGCTCAGTCTTCAGCAATGGAAAAATGGGCTGAGACTAGGCAGGACAAGAGTGAGGGGCACTGGCTGGAGACTCGGGCTTGTAGAAGTTTTGCAGCCAGAACTCCTGAGTGAAGCAGTCCTTTGGTAGGAAGGGCTGCATGGGCAGGCTGGGGGTGGTTCTTTGCCTTTGGAGGCTGAGGATCTTCTCTGACGCCTGTTCCCCTCCCAGGATGATTTAATTCAGGTTTGAGCACGTAATGTCAGTGCCCAAACTCATGTTCAGACTCATGTCCAAATCATTCTCAACCACTCTGATGAACTGTTTGTGTGTAAAATGACAGGCTGGGAGTTCTGCCTTGTAGTACGTTATTAGAAAGGAAGGGAGTGTCCCCTGCTTTCAAGAAGAGAGAGGCTTCCTTCATGTTTTACTCATCACTGAAGATTTATTACATCCAAAGAAATGCTTTTTCTTGTTAGGCTTCAGCTTTGGAAAACTACAATGCTACATTTTCAAAGCCAATTTAGTTCTTGTGGTGTACAGTTTAATAGAACAACTCTTTTAGGGACATCTCTCTGCAGGCAGTAGTACTAATGTGAAAAACTTGGAATAAATCTTGCTTCTTAAGTTTTATTTCTTTTTTAGGATAAAAAAGTGTTAAATGTATAAAATGTAAAATGTATAAAAAGGCAGAAATCCCAAATGTAATGGTTATATATCATTTGAATGAATGACAATAGTATGAGTTAACTGTATGCTTGCTTTTTAAAGAGAATAGAATTGTGTTTCTTGCAAATTAGGTAACAGAAATGTGATTAAGGAGCTACTGCAGTTTAAAACAGCCTTCTTGCTACAATAAGAAAGAGAAAACAAAACTTTGTGCTTGGTTTCATTTTACTGGGTTAATGAGCAATTTGAAAGTTGAAAACAAGTTGGTACCCAGCTCTGTACCTATCCTGGGAGTACAGTTGAGCACTCAGAGTACACCAGACTCATTTTTATCACCAGAGGAAGAAAATTGTAGCCATAAACTGTTCTTTACTAGAGGCAAAATCACGATTTGTTGCTGGATCTTTGTGTCTCTAGTCCTGGTCTCAGTGCTGCCCCCTTTCCCAGGCATCTGGCATTCAGTGATTTGTAAGTTTCAATTAAGTCACTATAAAAAATTAGTAGCTTGAGGGCACTGGTTTATTACTGGTATCCAACTCTGTTTTCATTTACTAAATGACATTCTGAAAGCTTCTATTCTGAACATAATCACCTTAGGGTATGCACTGAGCACAGCCCTGGATGATTCAATTATTTCTGAATGCTCTTCTGTCCCCAGAACGTAGGGCTTCGCACATTAGCAGCATGTTTAGTGTTTCACAGTTGTTTCTCTTTGCGCTCATCAGGGTTTTCCCAGGAACAGGCTGAAAGCATACAACTTGCTGCTGCTTCTTGAAAACATGGTACCATTATGTCTCTCCTCAAAGTAGCTGACTTCTCCAGATGAGTGTGTTAAAGCTGATGGATGTATTTTTTTTATTCTGTTTCTTTACAACTGTGCTTTCCCCTTACTGTTTATGAAACCTCTGCATACCTCTCATAAAGCTAAATTACAGAAATTTATAGGACATGCTTTGTCCACATGAATTGTCAGACAAAAGTGCAGTTTCCACAAAGTTTTCTGGGAAGCTGGTGTAGAGAATCATAATAACCATCAGCATGTGCTGTTTCCAAAACTGTCCCATATTCTGCAGGACAAAAACAGTCCGGAGCAGGAGGTCAGCCATGAACCTCAGAACTGCAGCAAGTCTGCAATTCACAGATCAGACCTGTCAAAAGAACTGCAGAGCTGTGACAATAAGTTATATAGATGAGGGGAAAATGCTGAAAAGATGGAATACATTAAAGCCCACACATCTCTTCTGAGGGGATATCAGGAGTGAATGTGTTAACAAGTGCTGAACTTCAATATTTTTGATTTTGTACAGTTTTCCAAATTTCAGTTGATTTCATAGGCAATTTTTTAGTAATGAGACAACAGTCAGTGGCTGAACTGCCATGTATTTGAGGATTTCCTCAGTCATTAGTGAAAATCAGAAATGTGCATGTTAACTAAGTCCCTTATCAATAGTTATCCAATATAATTTTGTGCATTCCTCTCTCCTGACCCCCCAGCTGCTGTGGTTCCATTGCCAATACTGTGCTGGCATATCCCATATCTCTGAATGGGCATTTCTCACTCCTGTCTAGTCTAGGTACACATGCTCAAAGTAAGTTTGAAGTCTTTTTGTCCTCTGCATTGCTACTCAACACTTCAGCCACCTCAGCTGCCCCAGCTCAGTCCAAACACACCAGAGCATTACTGGGCACACTGGTATTTTAGTCACTCAGACTTAAACTCTCTCAGGCCTTTTGTGGCTGGGAGATGTGATGGGCTTGAAACTTTTAGTAAAAGCTTGCCAGATTTGACAGTATTCTGGCGAACCAGCATGTCTTTCAATATCTCAGCTGGTGGACTGATGAGGAAGCCAGAGTTGCCAAGGTCCCTTGAGCTGGTACAGAGTCAAGTTTCCAGATTCCCTGTGCCCTATTCAGGATCCTGGAAATCGTGGCAAAGGCTTTCGTATGTGAAGCCAGGGCTGTTCGTATGAGGGTCTCCTGAGTTCATGGACTAAAGATAAGTGACCTCAAAACACCTCAGAACTGCCAAGCTTGGAGCTCATGACAGGTGCTGGCTGCTCTTGGTGTAGCTGTCAATGACCTGGGTCTTGATTTCATATCAAAGAATGTGTTGTTGCATCCTTGTCCTTCAGCTGGAAAATTTAGAGGCATTAGCAAAGGCCAGAGCCAAGCACTCCTTTCTTGGTATTTCTGAGAGGTGAGTGTGTTAGAATTTAATTTTGGAGGAAAATTTAGAAAAATCACTTTTGATCCTGCAGAAAATGCAACTGAATTTCTACATCTCCTGCACGTGGCAAGTAGTGCAGACACATACTTTCGCAACTGCTCAACAATCCCAGAGCAAATCTGGAAGAACGTGAGAAATAATCACAGTGTTCGAGAGCCTCAGGAGCAACAAAAGCTTACAGAATGTGGAAGCAGAGATGGCCTTACTGAAGACCAGAAAATTCATCTTTTTTTTTCTATTTTCTCACTTGAAAAGTGATTTTTATTTATAAAATAACATGATTGACATACTAATTCCGAAAGGATGGATGCTTGCATCCACTCAAGCTCGGCAAACAAAACTGTATTACAGCTTAACTTCTATTGCTTCTGTAGTTCATGTGCTGTTGCAAAATAAATTGGAATACAAGAGGAAGCCAAGGCATAAAATATGAATTGAGGCTTTGTGAAGGCATTGTTAAAATCTTGCCATCTGTGAAGGGATGAGGTTTAATATTTCTTCCATCTGCAATTCAATGAACTTGTACCAATGTAAATCTGATTAAATCAAAGGAGTAGTCACTTCCAATTATTTTTATTAATGACCATGGATATAATCACTGTAAACATAGTTTCTGACACTTAATAGAAAGGTTTGACCTCGTAAAGCTTAAACCCATTGGCCTCCTGTCTATCTAACGGCTTGTGTTGAAAACAGAATTTGGTTGTTTGGCTTCAATATCCTTCCCAGAAGTTCACCCTGTATTGATTAGGAGACAAAAAAAGAAATATAATATATGAAAATCATATGCTTAACTTCTGAATTGAATTTGTCTGTCCTCACATTTCAGACACTCTTCTTGTGCTTTCTTTCTGGAATGGAGAGATTTTCACTGTCAGGTATCACTGCATTCTGATAGAACTATTTATCAAGTTTGGGGTTTTTTTATATAGGTGAAATTACTGCTCCTCACCATGCTATTACTTTATCCAATACTTAAACAATTCTTGTAGCTGTTTTTTGAAACCTCTCAATTTTTAAAAAAAAAGGATGTCAAATCTGTCCCCGACATCCTTGCCTGTTTATTATTTCCCTGATATATCCTTAGGGATCAAATTACACAGCATTTTTTCCACTGCATTACACGGCTGTTTCTTCACCCAGACCATTTTGGAATCAATGACTTCATGTTCTCATCATCTTTTCAAAGGATTCAGTCATTCCACCTGAAGAAGGAATGAGTTTTACCTCCTAAGGGCAGGGGCTCTTTGGCTGGATGGAGGGCAGACGAGTGTAGGAAATTTGCTGATTATAGGGAAGAAAATTGATTCTGAGGAAAGCTTTAAAATCCCTTTGTGGTTGTCCTGGGGCAGTATTTTGGATTTTGAGGTTGGCAGTTAAGCAGTGTTGAAATGGAGTAGCAGGAAGCACAAGGGCTTTTGGGTGGGAGGTGAGTACCATGCGCCTCCTACTTGCTGGATGGTATCCTGTGGGGTTTATTGCTCACAGTATGGATACACAGTGATACTGCCCTGATACTGCTTCTGTCATCTTTTCAGTATGTTTCTCGTAACTTCCATGGAAAAAAAAGGTGCATTTTAGGTTGAAAATCTCTTTCACATACATTCTAGTCAGAGTCAGCCTCTTGAAAATCCATTTAAAGAGCAAATCATGGGCCTCTGAAAAGAGAGGCAGGAAAGTCTTAAAAGCACGAAATTCAGTGATTTGGAATAAAGGAAGCTTAAAACAGACAACATCTGTTGTTTTCAATCCCATGGGATTTTCTACTTTTTTTTTTTCCCAAATCCTAGCCCTTAATGAAGAGCAATGTCAGATTTAGAAAGGAAAAAAATGGTTTATACAAAATTACAAATGTGTCTGGAAATCTGAAATCCTTGAGTATCTAAGCCAGTCTCTGCTCCAGATCTGTCTTTGCTAATGGAGAGAGGTCCAAGTATTGTGTCATCACAACAGTTTACAGGTGCTGCTATATCCTTAATCAGTCTATAATGGGATAAATATTTGCTGGAGAAAAAGAATTTCAATTTAATTTTTAATGGCCAAAACCGGATGCAGAATTGGACCCAGAGGCTAAGTGGAATTGCCATTGCATATAAAATAGCAGAAGCTACTAAAATAGTTGTGGGATCACATAATTTCGGGAAAATGCAAAAAATGTTTCAAAGAATAACCAGGGTTATTAAGATATTGCTAGAAATAGTTTTTTATAGACAACAGGTTTTTTTATACTAAATTTCAGCATACTAAATAGAGATATATGTAAATCACCTTCTGTCAAAATAACTTCTCATACAAACTTTGTTTTCTTAAAGTTTTGGAAAACTTTAAAGCAGTTCTGAGATACTGAATCAACATACCAATGTCTTAACAATGTCACAGCTGGCACTGCAGAACTCTTCAAGTATCCTGTGGTTTCTACTTTTTGTGTTAGAAAAGGAAGTGTAAAGGGAAGGAATCTGAAAATAGCTACAACATTTCACACTTTCTGTTGCTGCAGGTATGGGAGTAGCCTTTTGGCAGTATAAGCTCATCACATGCATTGACGTATTTTTGTACATTGTGCCATGAAGCTAGACAAGGAAATTGCTGAATTATATCACATAAACAAATTGACCTGCTATGCAGATTTCTGGCATAAGAGAAGAATTAAGTTGATTGTGCAAAATAAACCTGAGCTTTTTGCCATAAGTACATCCCTGAAAATTTAAAATCTATCCTACTTGTGAGTAAAAGTTCATACACCCTTAACTCTGTGCGGGAAACCAAGGAAAAATCTTTGGATGCCTTGTTAGCAGTTATCTTTACTGGAGGGATCTGTCTCTAAGTTACGCTATTCCTTGCTCAGTAAGTTGCACTAATCACAAGTGCCACCAAGCCAACATCCCTTCCTCAGCTGAAAATCCAATTACCATCCTTTTTTTAATCACATACCTTGCCCGAGTCATTTGTTGCTGTTGCAACCTTTCAGCTGGTCTTCAGAGTGCAGTCCAATTGCAGTAAACTTCTTGCAGAAGGCTTTGGCAAATCTGATGTGTCGACTCTCCCTGCCAGCTGCCTTGACATCCACACAACACTGGAGTTCTTGTCCACCCATTCGCAAAGACCTGTAAACTGCAGGTTTTACCTTAGGGAACCTTCACTGTTTGCTGTCCAGAGGAACATAGCTGGGCTGCTGAAACTGTGTGTCCCAGGGAAAAAGATTTTGAAGGATGACTGCATGGCCTTCTCAGGGGTGGTGGAGCCATTGCATTTCACTCCCTGCACACATGCAGGAAGGGCCATGCAACAGAGCTCTTTGCTTATAGCCCCTCTCTTCCTCCCACTAATTATAGTCTTGTTTGCCAAGCCAAATGAATAGCTGGCAGGGTGAAATGCCCGTGGTGCTAAGCAAGTACTTCACTTTGCACATACGTATTGTTACATGCCTGTAGCAATAATAATTCTAATTTGTTCATGAGCTGCACTGAGAAGTGCTTTCAAGATACACATCTCTCTTAAGCTCCTTCAGAGAGTCTTTGCAAGCATCATGTGTATGGAAAGAATTCAACAGCTCTGGCGTGCATCACAGATACGTTTGTTAAAGCAGTGTGTGTATGGTGTTTTTTGTAAGTGGACTATAAAGTAATGAAAAATTTAGTCATGTAACTTCAGCTTTGATTTCCATTCTTATTGATGCTCCTACCGCATCTCTGATACAGCTGAGTTGCAGTGGTACAAGGGAGGATTAGCTTGATTCCAGCTTTATTAATGATGCTGATACAGTTATTTTATTAAGGTTCTTGTTATTTTTGCTTAACTTGGGCTGCTCTGAGTTTCTTATGCAAGTAAAAAGAAGGGGCACGAACTCTGTGGTAAATCCACTGACTCAGTTTAATATTGACAGCTTTATCTGGATTTAAGCCACTGTATATAGGATCCAAATCTGAGCTGACTTCTGACTGTGAGCACGTAGGAATTTTTTTTTTAAAGATATATATATA
>VZTE01002529.1:800868-814874 GCA_013397775.1 Eulacestoma nigropectus
GTAGTGTTTCAATGTTTGCAGTAGTCTTGTAAGTCTAGATGGTTTAAGGTTCATTCACTGTGTGTAAGCTGACCATCTGCTCTCGGTAATTGCAAATTCACTTCCAGAATTAATGAACTGTTCTGTGTTCTTGCATTTCTCTGAAATGCCTCCGGCAACTGTTCCTTCCTCACATGGAAAAGTCACAGCAGCTGTGGGATTCACAAGGACCTCAGTGCTTGTCTCTTGCTACATTTCTGGCAGCAAACTGCAAAGTGCAAATAACTTTTCTAACTGCCTAATAACTGCAAACCCATTAAGTGTAAATTGTGGGACACCAGAAAAAAAACCCAAACCACTTGCTTTAAAAGAGCCCTAATGGGATTAGAGACTGTATGAACACCTGGGGTTGCTCTCAGGGCCACCTGACTGGAACATGTTAGAGATAAGGACCCAGCTTTTCCTTCAGTGTTGGCCCGAGGGACTGCAAGCTGCCCAGTGGAGCTGGGGCTGGAAGTGTGAGGTGGGGATGTGCTTCTACATCTCCAGGCACCCACCTCCCTCACAGTTGCCTTCATAAAGTGGAAAAACACTCATGCCACTTCCTACATTTTTCTTTTGCTAGCAAACCAACAGACTTCTGTTTTCTTAACAAAAAAAAGTGTTGTCTTCATGAATGCAGCCAGATCTGTCTTAAATTTGTTTATCATCCTTTGATGAAGGACTAGTCCCAGCAAGAGCCCTGGTCAGTGCTTTGCACACTGCTCCCAGCACACGCATTTCGTGTGCAGGGTGTGCTGCACCCTGCACAAACAGTGTGTTGGTTTCCTCCTGCTCTGGAGCTGCAGTCACAGCATGAGCTGTGCTGTGGCACCCCTGCGTGTTGCATCAGGACAAGCCAGGTGCCACAGCCCAAGGATCCCCATCAAGCCGTGCTGGGAGGGCTGTCAGCCTCAGCCCACAGGCCAAGGGGCATCAACCCAAGCACTGTCTCCTGCACTGAGGTACTTATCAACAACTACCACTAAAAATCCTTATGAAATGCAAAAGCCAAAATCCTCTTCTTCCACACTGAACAGCCCGAGTTGTACACTTAGACACAAACTACCTGATCCCTAGTTTCTTGTAAAACGGCCATCCAAGGACACAGTGGCACTCACATTTGTCATCATACCTTAATGCTTTTAAAGTGTCTGACCACCAACCAGAAGGTACTTAAACCCACATTCCCCACCCAGTCTTAATAGAATGTTTCACCACAAGGTTGCCAAGTACTTGAGAGCAATACAAGAGAAATAAATATACATTTCTGGTAAGGTCATTGGTTTTTACTAGGCTGTCCTGAAATTTCATTTTAGGAATTGTGTGACATTTATGCTGTTTAATGATCTGTGGCACAAGTGTGGAACATGACAGAGGTTGCAGAAGACATAAAAGTATTTAACTAATCCAGATGGCAGAACATAAATGGGACATAATTAAGCTAGGTGTATGCACGGCACAATGGCAGATGAAATTCAACACTGCAAAAAGCAGGGCAATCAATAGCTGTGAAGAATAATCTGATCTACATTGACCCTTTGTAGCTTTCTAGACAACCTGTCACAAGGTTGCAAGAAGACATTTAGATGTGATTTCCAGCCTTAGGCTCTATAGGGGCCATGTTCTTGTGCCTCCTGTGGAAGTCCAGGTTTGATGTACTCCCTTAGAGCACAGCTCTGGGCAGGTCTCCTCTCCTAATTTTCATCTGTTTCCCTGTGTCCCTCACAGAGGGGTGGGACAGAATCTCTGAATAACCAGCGAAGCCATATTTGGAGTTAAACTGGAGACACTGAGTATTGCTTCTTTTCGTTATACTAGCCCTATGTGTTTCTCAGTGTACTGAGAGACACCTTCGGATTTCTTCCCCACAGACCAGCCTCCACGTTGTTTTTCTGTGCACATGTGTTTGTTGCTGCAGTTCTCCAGCAAACTCTGCTCATTAAATCCCCCTCACGCTTGGCATCCTTTCTGTTGACTGCTGCAGCTTGCCAGGCTCCAGTGAGTGAGTGATGTTCAAAAGGCACAATTGATTTTAAAAGTGGCCCATTAAATTTGGCTACTCATTGTTTACTTTGGGCTTGTCACAGAGGAGTAGCTTCCCTCCAGCCAGCTCTAGCTTCTTCTCCTCCTTGTCTTTCTGATCATCCTCCTCATCCATCTCCTCCTCAGGTTTCCAGTTGTAGGTGAGCAGAGCTGGTTACCCACAGCAGGTCCTACTGCTCCCACCGGCCGGCCAGGACTAGGGTGCCTCTCTGCACTAAGGAAGTGTTAAGATTTTAATGTCGGAACAAAATATGTCTCATTTTTGGTGCTTCCCATTCCTCATCTCCTCGTCACTGGATTCCGACAGCCGGGGCCAGGGCAGGCGTAAGGGTTTCACGGCCTCTAGTGGGCAACGGCCGGAGCTGCAGGACTTTACAGCCACTACCGTGGAAAACTCTATTTTTTGTAGGTGGGTACATGTTTACCCTGGTTTCCTATGGAAACAAGGCTCGTGCAAACACTCCCTCTGTATGTGCTGTCTCCACACCCTCGGCAGCTCCGGAGCCTGATTTCAGGCTGATTTGACAGAGGTGCGGAGATTTCACAACCAGAGCCCTCCGGCGTTTGTGTCAATAGGTGTGCCTGTGTCAAGGAGGAACTTTTAACGCGTTTTCTAACAGCAAGACTATTATTGTACAACTTCACACAGTACAAAAATAGCGGCATCGGGGAGAGTTGGCATATATGGGAAAAGCTGCTTTGAAATCCCTTGTGAATCACATCTGTACATGTGCCCGTAGAAATCCTGACCCTTAATTTTGTTTGATAATTTGGTTATTGTTTACTTGAAAAACATGTCTTTTCCATGACACTGTCAGATAGTCCTGCTGGGAAGGGAGAGGGGAGACTCTCCAGGTTGCTGGTACTGCCCAGACCATCACAGCACACTGCTTGCTTTGTTGCTTATAAACCTAAACTGTTGCTTGAAAGACCCAATTCTTGTATTTCCTTTCTGGTTTTAGCTTTCCTATTTACACTGGTTTATAACAGCTGTCATTAAATATAGCAACTAAAAATGAAGCTCAGAGATAGATTCTTCATCAGAATTCAGAGGAGCAGTTTCCATAAGTCAGTAAGAACAAAGGCATTAATTTAGATCACTTAAAGCTTTCCTGCAAAATGGCTGCATATTTGATACCTTTTCTTTTCCTAATCTTTGCTTGGCTGTATTAAAGATGGGAGAAAAGATATGGCTGGACTGCAGGCTTTCTTTGGGTTAATCCAACAAAACAAGCAGTCCTTCAAGTGAACAAATGGAAATGTGTTGTCTCCTTCATCACGTCTTGCTTCTTGGAACATTTTTGTTTGAAAACCTCCTTCTCAAGTAATGTGTTGAATGCCTTGGTTTACTTAGAGCATCCAAAAATACTTTTTAAATATAGTGAAATGGATTTAGATTAAAGTTGTAGGAAGTTGATCTGCAAGTGTACCTGAAGTGGTTAGGATGGGAGTTTTCATTTTAGAAGCACTTATTTCTCATGTGTTGCAAACATTTGAAATGACAGAATTACTGGTAATGACTTTTCTGAGTTCATACCACAAATGCCAAGACTGCAAAGACTGAAAATGACTCACATGGAACCATTCTGCTTTGTCCTTGGATACAGAGAATCTTACAGAGGTTTTTTTTACCCTCTCATTTTTCCTAGAAGTGATTTTTGAAAACAAAACCACAGTGTGGCCTTTTAGTGCCAGGAAGTCTTTGTTGCTTTTGCCAAGAGAGTTAGAGGAGGACAAGGCCAAGTGTGGCATCATTCACCAAGTGTGGTATGCAGAGTCTTGATGAAAATTAGACCATCTTAGGAGGTAGTAGAGTATTGTAAGTTAAATCAATTATTGCTGTCTCCAAATCTTCTGAAAAATCCTTTCTTTCTGTTCCCTTACACTAATGCTTTTCATTTCTAAAACCCAGTAGTGGCCTCTGCCTTGGCTGCATTGGTTATAAATGATAGTTTCACATGTCTGGGTACCTTCCCAGCACTGACATACATAATCAAGTTCCTTATATCAAATCTCACTTTGCAGGAAATTACTTTGGGAGAATCCATCATCTTTTTTGCCCAAAGCTGCATAATGTACTGCCAGTTTTTGTTTTTCTTTCATTTTTCCCCCCTCTGTAAATCATGCTAAGAGATCTGAAGGGTGATGGTAATAATAATATGATTAGTAAAGTTTTTGTGCATGTGTGTGTTGAAAGAAAATGAATTTGTCAATAGCATAACTGACCAAAGAACCAAATGTCATTTTTTTGGATTTCTGAGAGGTCAGGAAGACAGTGTTTCGTATCTCAATCACACTGAATTTTGCTCAAAAAGAATCTTTGCATGTTTAAAAAATAAATTTAATATCATGAAATAGTCACTAACCAGACTCATTTGTTTTCTCTTCTGTCAAAGAATGGGAGAATCATGCACTGAGAGGCACTGCTAACATGGAGAATTCGTGCCCATTCCCCTAAGTGCTTGTTCAAAATAAACCTCTGATATCTTGATTACAGCCTGTTAAGCTCCAGAGCAGTTCCTCAGATGAGTTGTCAGCATGTAAGCATTTTTTTCTGCTGATGTTTGAGGCAGGGCTGTGCAGACAAACTTTGTCTTTCCCTCTTGGTCAGGGACAATTTTCTCCTGTGATAAGAAGTACTGTTCTTAATTTTAACAAATCCCACCTTAAAATCCCTGGGAAATGCATGATACTCTGCGAGAGGTGTGTGTGGAGTTGGTTTTCTTGCAAGAGGTCTTATATATATGGATGTTTTCAGTGGAAGTGAAAGAGGAGGTGCTGGGATATTTGTTTCCTCCCATGCTCCAGTCTGCAGGAGTAGAGGTAGTGAAAAATATGTACCAAGAGAGCTGCTTTGTGCAGAATTCTGCTTGTCTGTTTTCATAAGTATGCCTATGAATTCTTGCATGTAAATGTAAGAGCTGAGTCTCCATACGGTATTTAAGGCCCAGCATCCTTCACTCAACAGACACACTTTCTGTGAAGGGGCTTTCAGATACTGGGAGTGTTCTGACGATAATTTAAACATTTCTGCACTTAGATGCTGTTATTTATTTCTGATCTGGAAATGTATTTTGGTCAGGCCTTAAGAAAATTAGTATCAGTAGCACATCAACTTTGAGATTCCATATATCCTATGGAATTACCTTGATATATTTGACATAGTCTCAAATCCTGCTTGCTCATAAAGAGACGTTTGGGAAGACAGCAGTCTAGTCAGATAAATTACCTGAAATAGTCACAGACCTGGCATTGAGATATGATGGGGATAAATCTATACAGTCAGCTACCTTAACTACAGCTGCTGTGAGAGACAAGAAATTTCACCCTGGGCAGTGACCATACCTGTTACAGAAACCTCAGCAGTCCCACTAGAGCAGCATTTGGAAGGAAGCCCTTGAAGTCTTAGGCAGTACAGGATGTGTTCTCGGCCTTTTACTGCTCCCCAAGCCAGTGGTACTCTAGCACTTGGCTGGGTATCTGTGGAACACTCTGTTTCCATATGTATTAGTGCTCGAAGCCATTAAGTGTTCCACAGCTCTTTTACAAGAGGAGTAATTACATCCTGTTGGCAGAAATTACTCCCACTGTTTAATTTGGAAACCATATTCTTTGCTTCCAGTCTCGTGTTGTTACACAGCAAAGAGTGGCTGCATTTTCTGTCCACGGTGGTGGCACTTATCTCTGACATGTGCATGGGGGATGATAGCAATGGCGGTACTGTCCCTCAGGATGACATTTCAGGTTTGTCTGTGACCAAGTTAATTTTAAATGGTCCACGCGTGTAGCTTCAGAAATCCAACTTTTATTCACAGCAACAAAAATATCTTTTCTAGCTCTCATTTCCGTGCACGAGGGATGCTGGGCTGGCCCCTGGGTGCATTGGGTCTTTGGGAAAAGCTGATGCTGAACTTTTCTCTCTTACTCTGTCCTTTTAAAGCCTTTTATGTACAGAAGGAAACTAGCACTGCAGATGATGATTGTCTACTAATGGTGGTTTTAATTACTGATTTTCAGGACACCCAATTAAGCTTCTGCTGAAAACAAGAATTTTTGTCCTCCCTTGAAGCAAGCCAGTGATTCATATTTTAATATAAACTTTTTAAAGTTTTGACTCATGCAGCAATTCTAAGAATTTTTATTTCTGAGCTCTTTGAAGCATTTTAACATACTAATGAAATACTGTGCCTCTGTCATCCACAAAGGGAACCTCATGTTAAACAGGGCTTGCTGTCATTGAAGTATGGCAAGTGCCATTTTCAGGGCCCTTGAGATGCCTTGTCACACAGCATCCCCTTAGCGGGAGCGTACAGCCACACTCTCCCAGGCCCCAGCCTGCAGGAGCGCAGAGGCGAGCGGGAGGTGCCATTGAATCAAGTGTGGCACTGCTGGTCCTTGGGAAGGGAAAAATATTGGGAAACAGAGCTTGCTGAAGAGTGTTTGGAATCAGGATGAAATTTATCAGCTGATCAGTTCGATCAAACCGAAGGGAACTGCGCTGGGCTGGGCTCTGGGAGCCCCTACTTTGCAGGGAGACACATGGGAGATCAGCAGTCCTTTGGTCGCGTGATGAGTAAAGCAGAGAGGCGCTGCTTGGCTTTCATAAGTGAGACTCAAGCTCTAGAGTCCAGAGTTGAAAAACAGTTATGTTGGCTATTAAAGGGAACACGTGACACAGAGATATGCCATTTAAACTCCAGAGATTTTCCAGCAGGAGAAAGACTAAATGAGGACCAAGTATAAATGAGAGGGTTTTTCTGAAAAGTAAGTTAGGTAATGCATATTTTGATCCTTCAAAGAATGTGTTTGATATTAAAATGCAAAAGTGTATGGCTTTCTCATGAGGTGGAGGTAGCACAACTGTCCTACTTTACGTAACAACCACAACAGTAAATGAATGAGAAATAGTTCAGGATCTCTTTGGGAAATGGCAGTTAGAGGAAAGTGCATCTACTGTACAAAAACTGCCCAGGAGAAAAATCCCCACTCAACATGTTATTATTTTAAATTTTGTGTTTTAGATGGAAGTTTTCAATTTGCTTTTTTATTTTGAATTTGCCTCAAAATACCCATTTTGATGCAGAGTTTCAAATAGTAATAACCCAGCATTTTATTTCCTTTCCTCTTGTTTTCTTGCTGAAAGTGATGCAGCACTTTTATGTTCCGTCATCTCTACAACTTTTCAAATGCCATAATCTTTAGAAGAAAATATTAATGTGTTTGTAGGGGAAACCTGAAAACAAGGTTCGTCCATTCCTGGTAGCACAAAGTAAAAGCTTTGCCTGAAGTTCTCCTCCAGAATCTGCTAGAGTTAGCAAAGGACATGCAATAAGAAAGTGGGATGGACGGAAGGGGGCATGCAGCGGGGCACTGGCTCCATGTGCCCTTCCTCTGCAGGCAGCTCAGTTTGCAGTTGTACCGTGGTTATCAGTGGCATGGTAGTGTGATTTGGGAACAGCAGCAGGAAATGCTGGCAGAGTCTGGGAGGCTGGCAGTCGGGAGCAACAGATGAGATCAAAGGCTTGAGTGCATTTGCAGAGTGGAGAATAATCGCAAGTCACTCCTGAAATGTGGCCAGTGCAGCCTGGCCATCAGCTCTGTCTGGCAGTGTATTCCCACGGGAGAGGTGAGTATGTGGTGCAGGGGGGCACATCTGCAGTGCTGTGCTCAGTTCTTATTCCCCGTGATCCAGCCCCCATTCTGCTTGCACTAGGGGGTTCAGAAAAGTTGTTAGAGAGGAAATGGCTTGTTTTATCAAAGGAGACTGAAATAGGGCTGTGCTGTAGTCTCCAGGATCCAAAGATCTCCTGGCTGGTCTTGTTGCCTTCAACTGGATGGTGAAAACTTATGCGGCAAACTTGAGCTGGAGGACCCAAGTGTAGCTCAGCTGTGGAGAAGTTTCAGCTGAAAATGGATGTCCAGACTATCAGAGAAGGAAGGCTGCAGAGCAGTGGTGTGGAGGATCTGTAGGCAGACACAAGTGCTTGTCTTTGTAGATAAGCATCTTCATCTTGCCCATCTTTCCATCAGTGTCCTCATACCTGTTGTTTCTTCTCAAAGAACTCGAGGCTTTCCCACATCTGTCTGGTGTTTCATGCATTCTCTCTTAGCAAAGCAAAATCTGACAGTAAGAAGAAAGAATGTGTTCTTGAGTACCTTATAGTTTTAAGATGCAAAATGCAAGCTTTTTAATAATTCTGTTTACCACATTATAGGCAAAGAGACTACAGTCCAAGTGCCTTTAAACTGTTAAAACTTTTCCCCAGACAGCCTCATGATATTGTAATATTAAACATATACAACTCCCAAAAAGAATTCAGGGCCAAGCAGGCACAGCTATCCTGGTTGCGTGGAGAAGTCTGAGCTCTTCTAATTACAAGTCACTGGGGGAAAATGGCAAGTCATTTATTCCTTCTCCTTCCCCTTCCCAGTGCAGTTATGGGGAGCCAAAACCATTTCTGAGCTTGGTGTGCCAGCAGGGTCTCAGCAAATCTCACAGCCGTCTTCATGTGAGGGGGAAGTGAGGGCTGCACAACAGTGACAGGAGGAACTATCCTACTGTCCTTCACCCCTGGGACAACATCTGCCAAACAAGGGAGAGTCAGGGATCTCACTGACAGGGAACACAGATGGACTCGTGTTCACACTGCTTAGGAAGAAGTTGGTAGAAGTGGTCCAAAACAGGGACCAACAACACAGGTGATTGTTTCTTGGGACCTGAGCAATTCCATGGCCTTGAGTTCAGCCATCCCGGGCTGCTGTAGGGCTGTATTCACAACTAGCAAGTAGTGTGGCCCAGCAGAAGATTTGCAGAGAGAAAAAGTCTTGATGAACCGTCATCTATGCTACCACATTTTGCTGCTTTATTTGGGGTTTACTCTAGTCTGAGCCTGTGAACTAAACACTCACTAGTGGTAGCAGCAGACCTTCCCTTTCATCCCCAAAGAACTCAGTGCACTCTCTGGAACTAAAGCACATGGAGGATGATGTAGAATAAATAAATATATTTCCACCTGCAGCAAACTTCTTTTCTTGTTATTCGGGTGATGGTTAGCAGTCTCAGGGCAGAGAAAGAGCAAATCCTGCCCTCTATGCCTTAAACATTTCTCCAGACCTTAAACAAAATGCTCTGTAAAAGTCCTTGGAAGATCTCCATCCATATAGTGCATGTCACACCGTGGTATTGAGTCTTTAATCTCTTTGGAAACCTTTCCTAGAGATTCAAAATTCTGTTATTATTCAAGTGGATATGTACTACTGATGGGTCTCACTTATGGATTTTCAAGTACACTTTGAAGGTCAAACAAGTAATTTTAATCGGTTATGTGGGGGGTTTTTGACAGCTGATAAGCATTGAATGTACAACAGCACCTGGAAAGCAGATTTGCTATATTTACCATTACATATTTGGATTGAGTGCAGGGATAGTACTTTGCCCACGCTCATTTCACTCTCTATCATCAAATTACTGGCGCTGATCAACCAGTGCATCCACAGGAGAGCACTGTCATTGCAGCACTTCAGATCTGAGTCACAGCTTGGACAGGGGCCCAGGACCTGTGTCTTACGGCTGCTGGTTAAAAGAGTAGTAGCTGCATCAGAGTGAGTGATGTTGTCCTTGGCTCAGAGCATGCCTGGCTGCTTAATCCATACTGCTTTCTCCCAGGCTAGTAACCATTTGGAAATTAGTCTGGTGTGGTTGTTCTGAAATTCTTGTATGCAGATCACTCATGCCATGGTGGTGGAGAGCTGTCAGATCACAAGGTGACAACTGACTGTCCTCTCTTACTGTCTGCAGAACTGAAAGTAAAGAAAATGAGAATATTTTCCCATTTCAACAATATCAGTCATGGACTGGGAGCAAGGCTTGAGCTCGGGTGCTGTGATATCAGCTTCTATCATGTGAACTAAAGGGCTGACTGCAGTGCTATGGGAGCAGCAGTACCTGTGGGGATGAGCAGAAAGGCTGACCAACCCCAGAATGAAACAGAGGAGATTCTTCAGGTTAGGGAAAAAAGACAGTCAAATTGGATCTGACAGAAGCCCACAAAGTCATCTATCATATGGAAAAACTGAACTTGGGAGAACTGTGGGACATGAAGTGGTTAGAGAGTTGGAATAAATAGACAAAAGTGCTTTTTTTGGTGTTGTTCCACTGCATTTTTGGAACATGGTAGGGTAGGGTGGACGAGACTCAAAAAGGGATGAGATCCACTCATAGAAGACTAGTGATGCAATAGTCCAGCTCCAGCAGCTGGCAGGAGAAGCCCACAGGTCCCAGCTTGCTGGGAGTTGGGCAGCATACTTGGGGAAGAGCCGCTGTTGGCACACACTGCTCTTGCACACTTCCCCATTCGGAAACTCGAGAAGTTCTTCATCGAGCGTACAGCAGCAGCTCAGCTGCTCTTCAGTGTGGGCAGCAGTCAGGGGAGCTCATGGGCCACCAGGACACAGGCAGCTGTTGGTAAGGAAGGAGCTGGTTTCAGCCCTGGCAACACTTTCAGCTGGGATTCAGCTCTCACCATAGAAAAACCCGAGAGAACACCAGGATTTTGCAGCCCATGCAGACTGTATCCAGATCTGCCCAGTCATTTTTCATTTCCACAGCACAGTTTCTTAAGAAAGTCTGGAGGGTGGAGGATTAGAACAATTAACAGTTTACAGAAACTCAGCTCTGTTTTGCTGTTTTCATGGGAACAAAGTTCGTAGCGCTGGTTTTATGGTACCACCTTGCTTTTATACTCCACACTTTGTTAAACATGATAATGAGCTCAGCGTTGTGTAGTGCACTTAGTGCTGTGCAGAAAATAAAAGTATTTCCTGCCCACACTTCAGAAGAGCTGCTGTGATGGTAAAGGCTCTTTCAAGCTTAGGGCTGCTAGCCTAAACAGTATGTACACTGGGCTGGTCCATCAGAAAGCTCTGTATTGCAAATGTAAATTTATCTTTGTAAGAATGACAAGCTCCTGTTCAAAGCACAGCACTATATAAAGCAGTTCACTGAGGCACTAGGTTTTACCATATTTCTCCCCTGGAACAGAGAGGAGTTTTGTATTACATTAATCAGCATCTAAGCCCTGAAGGTCACAATTATCTGGCCACTATTTTTCAGTATTAGTGATTTTAGTACATGATTAACTTTCATGTGTGCATCATTAAGATGAGGAATTGTTTTTGAAGTTTCAAATAGAGCAGCAGGTCTTAGCTGTAGTATTTGCCATACTTGCTCAGCCACTCTTAAAAGGGATGATTTATAGAAAATCCAGCTGTGAGTTTTTGTTTCTTCAAGAGCGGGAGGCGGGACTAGAAACCAACCTAAAACCAAGCGGAGCATTGATCAGAGTAGAAATGATGTAGAGCACAGCTCCGCAGACAACAGCTAAGCATCGTGGAAGTATTAGCTGGCAGCGATAAGAAGGCGGAAGCAGAGCTCGGTGACAGAGGAGCCATCTGTCAGGAACTGGGAATCCGATTTCAAGAGAGCAGAAAATGAAGTAAAGAAGAAAGTGATTTTGGTTCAGAGGTACAGTGGAGCCCAAGGATATCTGTGGACAGTAAGTTTCTATACTGGAACAGGGATGTTTAATACAGCAGCTAATACTGTTTGAAAGGGCTTTTCAGATTTGAAAACAGACATAAGTAGCTCCTGTATTAAATAGCTTTTACTTAAAGTTTTTATTTATTTGTAAGATGTAAATAAGCTTATCTGTTTGAGGTGGCTTGTTTAAAAACTTGTAACCAAACTTTAAAACTGCTGGTGTCCCTTACTTCAGAGGGTGCTTTTTTGTTTAATAAGGTTATCTCCTGTCAAGGATAAGATTTGTTCATAACCTTTCAGAAAAATATCTTAGAAGAAAAGGCTGTTTTGGCCGCAGCTGTGAGGTGAAAAAGGGTAGGCAAGAATATTTTTTCTGGAAAGGGGAAAGGAGTTCCCACCCAAATAGATCTAAACTAACTGGAACTACAGTGTATAAACACCCCGGGGCTAAATCCTACCCTCAGTTACACTGATGTAAGTCAGGTTTAAGTCTACTGTAGTTAATAAAATTACTCCTGATTTAATTAAGGATAGAATTTGGTTGCACATTTCTTAATAATGAAAAAGCCCCATGGTTCTTTCCAAAGTGCATTTTATGCTAACAGATTATTAAGGACTTGCTTGAAAATATGTTAAAATTAATTGAAAACTCACACTGTGATGCATCTTTTGTCATATACTTGTATCCTTCTTTGAAATTAGCACAAAAGCCAGCATGAGATATTGTAAGCAATCCTATTATTTCTTGTTAGCAGGTTCTCAGATATGGTTTGCATTGCTCATAATTTCATGCTCGTTTCACTTCAGTGGCTTGTATTTGGGGTGATATGCTTTAATCCTAAAACGGTTTGTGGAGCTCCAGCTGGGAGTGATAAGGCGATATTATCTGTAGCAGAAAAGTGTCAAAGTTCTATACAAGATCCCAGACTGTCTGATTGGGAGTGAAACTGTTCTATTCTGTACAAATTGTACAGAAAAATTACTCTTGTTGCTGTGGTTTTAGTGTATGAGTTAGAAGCAGAAGCATTGGCTGCTGACTGAGAAAAAAAAAAACAGCAAGTAAAACCCACTCACTATTATGGCCCAATATGGATGACAAAACACTGTAGCATGTGTGGGAAAATGGCTGCAGTCCAATGTCTGGAACCATTTATCTTCTGGTAGAGTCTGGAAGATGACTGTTTTATGTATTTTACAGAAATCCCTGCTGATTGATTTCATTTTCTTAGGAGGAGGGGTCACAGTGACTGATGGCAGGGACAACTGGGGCAAAAAGTGGATTCTTTGCATTATCCTGACATCCTGTTCTGGTTGGGGTTATTGGCACCTTTTGAAGGGACCAGACCATGCTGGACACGTTTTACTGCTGCATTTGCTACTGCACACAGACAGAAGTTTGCTGCTTTTTTCTGGGTCTCAGCAAGCTGAGAGTTGCAGGTTGTGCTTCCACTAGTGCCAGGCACATTTTGGAAATTATAATTTGCAGGGATTTAGAGGGGAATGGACAGATATGGGTACAGGTCTCTGTAACCTGCCAAAAGCTTGGCTGGTGGTGGGTGCTGTTATTGAAGAGGGAGGAAAGACTTTGTGAAAGGTCTGAGGGGAAAGTCTGTTTTCAGTGTGTGAGGCTTGCAGAAATAGCTTGTCCCTCTTTAGCACATGAGAGTGTATGCTAGGATGATGATACTGGTTTTTTCTGACGTTTGTTGCTAAAATAGCCACAATTCCTGGCATTTCTTTATTTATATGGAATAAAGAGCTTGCCAAGCACATTAGAAACAACAGAAATATGCTGTGCATCAGTGTTATTAATTCATCTCTCTGTTACTTTCATGTGTGCTCTGACGGCCTGTCTGTCAAGGTGTTTGCCTTCAAATCAATTCGGCTCACATCACGGCATGACAGTCACTTGTTCTATACCAGCCATGTCTGCAGGCATTTGCTTTCATGTTGCAGGGAATGAGTGCCGAGATTTTCATATGATGAAACAAAAGGGTGGGGGATATGTTTCCTAGTCAGTAAGTACACTGCTACTGTGTTGTTTAGCAAAAATGGAGAGGAAAATGGATTTTTCAGTTGACAATACCACTTCATTTGGTACCCTTTAGGCTCTTCACAGGGTCTTCTACTAATGGTTACAATGCCAAGTCCAGTGCAGGATCACATAACCTGGAGAAAGGGAAAATTATTGTGTGTCCCCCATCACATCCAGTTTCCCAGACACAACCACTTAGTACGGTCAAGACATTTTTCATTGACAGAGAGAAAGAGAGAGAGAGAGAAAGAAAGAAAAAGAAGGAAAGAAAGAAAGAGAAAGAAAGAAAAAGAGAGAAAGAAAGAGAGAGAGAGAGAAAGAAAGAGAGAGAGAAGGAGAGAAAGAGAAAAAGAAAGAAAGAAAGAAAGA
>VZTE01002529.1:815264-826690 GCA_013397775.1 Eulacestoma nigropectus
AGAAAGAAAGAAAGAAAGAAAGAAAGAAAGAAAGAAAGAAAGAAAGAAAGAAAGAAAGAAAAGAAAAGAAAGAAAGAATCTTCTAATGCACCCTAACTGCTGAGGAAGTTTCCTATATTTACCAAGTATTTTTATCAGAGCAGTAGGAGCAGTTAAGCACTGTGCTTAAACAGTATCCCAGGAATAAACTCAGCATCACCTCTCTTCTGGACAGCCTCCTGTACTATTGCCATGCACTATCATTCAGCCCACTCAGGTTCTTCAGTCTCACTGCTCCTCATGCCGTCTTGATGTGCACTCATTTTCTGTCTCTGTGTGTTGAGGATGTGCATATGGTCAGACATTTTGGTTTTACTCATGTGTTAACCTCTGATTTGGATTTTTAAGTTTACAAGAATTTAGCTTATTTGTAACCTTTTCTATTTTCTTAATTTCTTTCACTTCCTTTTCAGACACTACATACACTACATGTTTTGGTTATCCTCCCACGGAACAGTTCCTTGTTGGCACTTTCCCAGAGGCATAGCTGCTTTTGCTCTTCATTAATTTAGTTTAAGCCTTTCCTGCTTTTTGGTATATCTAACTCAAGAGGTCTGTGGGTAGTGCCATGGGTTCCAGGGGAAGGTACCAGTTACCTTTCTTGGGTACACCACTGAGCTGCCTGATGATCCAGAACAAATCTAGTGCTCCAGTTACTTTTCTAGATCTGTTTTAATCATGGGGTCCTTGATGGGGTCTCTCTTCCTTGAGAGATAGAGTGCTGGTGAAGTCCAGCATCTCTCTTTAACCTTGAATTTGGGAAGGAGGAGAAAAGAGTGGTCTAACCTGATGCAAGCTTGTTTTTTCATCCAATGGGATTGCATTCTCATAGTAATTTGGAGCACATTTGGGGACTTTTAGCCTCTGATCATTCCTCTTCTGTCAGGATTGGTAGGATGGTGTGGTCAGGCTCCAGCCATTTAGTCTGCTGCCCACACAGTCCCTACATTTTAATTAGTCAGCTCTTAATCTCTTCATTACATGGAGTCGTTTTTCATGTGGCTACCACAGAGGTGCCTTCCTAAGTGTGCTGGTTCTTAAAAATAAAATACCTCAGACCATGTTTTAGACATGTTGCATATTATCCCATTTTTCAAACAAATTTTGTCCATTCGTACTTTGTAATATAGCGCATGACAAGCATAGGGCAGGTGGTAGAAATACAGCTGTCTCTTGTTTTCTTATCAGATATTGATAAAAACAGTAAATTAGATTAAACAAAAAAAAAAAAAGGATCTCTGTAGGCTGTGGAACATTATGAAACCACCCACTGAATGTCTGCGCAAGACATACGGCAACAGCAAAGCTGTTATGTACTAAATGAGTTCAGAGTGGGGGCCAACTGCATGCAATGCATATAAGTGATTTACTTACTCATTTATAACCCTAACCTAGAATCATGAGTGTTTGCTGTTCCGTAAAAAGGATGACTTTATGTGACCCTTTAAAGCCTTCAGCATTAAGTGGCATTAAGTTGATGGCTACTTGTTTTGTACCTTCAGTGAAAAATTATGCATAAATCAAGTAGGCTTTCCTTGTAATGTACTCATAATCCTCACAAGCAAAACTCCCACCCAAAACCAGTGTTCAAACATGGTTTCTTGAACTCAGAAAGGTCACTTCATAAAAAAATATGAAGGTATAATATTCAGGCCACCCAGGCAATTTTTTTTTGGCTAGGACATTAATTAAGTCATTGTAAGGTTAAAATAATAATAGGGTTCTGATGTAAGCAGGTAAAAGGGAAGCTACATTAAATTCAGTTTCCATCCACCAAACACATCTAGAAGAGCTAAGCTCACTTATTGTTTAAAGAACATTTTGCACAGGGACAGACAGGATGGGCTGAGGTTGAGTCCTGAATGTTCTGGTGTTTATGTATTTAAATAAAGCCTGTAGCATTGTTTTTGTTCCTTAATTACCTCTAGTTTGTTGATTTATTGATGCTTTTGAAGGGAAGTAGACTCAGTAAAACAAGATCATTCTGTGTCACATAAAATTTCCTCTTAAATCTGTGGACGTTACAGACAAAAGGAAAGGATTGATGGTGGGAACTTCTGTGGAGATGGTCTTCCACCTACAGGCAAAACCAGTGGTAGATGTCTAAAAGGTAGAATTGAGTTACTGAATTGCAAATGAATGGAAGGTCTTGTGAAATGACTAATTAGGGCTGTCTCAGTTCTTGGAATCTGCCAGTGCAGCTAACAATTTGGGCAGGAGGTGCCTGGAAACCAACAATCCTGCAAAAGGGGTTGGTGGCTGGAGCGTCTTCATTGTTGCTGGGAGAAGTGATGCTGAACTTACCCATTCAGTGTGAAATGTCCCTTCCATTTGGGGGTGACTTTGTGGGAAATAGGAGCGCTGTGTGCTTTAGCATTTGTTATACATGCTTTGAGCAGGGATGAAAACCGAAATGGCAGTTCTTTTCCAGCCATGAGCACTGATGAGCCATTGAAAAGTCACAACATGGTCTCAACGAGCTTAGTTTCAGGGAAATACTTGGAGCTTGCACCTACTTTCTGCTGCCTGTGTCCTTGTGGCCCCCATTTCTGTACCTAAACTCCAATTCCAAAAAGAATCTCTGCATTGTCTTTTCCAGCACAGCAGAGCATAGCACTGAGGCATTGCTCCTTCTGTGTGTCTCCTGCGAATGTGCATCCCAGCTGGTACATGTGGAGCAGGGCATGGGCCATCACTTGTCACAGAAGAAGGGTTCAATTGACTCATACATGCACAGAACGGTTTGGGTTGGAAGGGACCTTAACAATCGTCTAATTCCAAACTCCTGCTGTGGGCAGAGACACCATCCACTAGATCAGGTTGCTCAAAGCCCCACCCAGTATGGCCTTGAGCACTTGCAGGGATGGGGCATCCACAACTTCTCTGGTGAGAAGATTTAGAAGATTGGTTCAGGAGACATTTAGTTTGCCACATCCCTCCACCGGTGACTAACAACCTGCATGAGCAGCTCTGTTGTATTAATTTGGTTTGCAAGAACATGTACACAGATAACCAGAAGTGAACGTGGTAGATATAGGGACGATGATGTGCACCTCTTCTTGTGCTTCTGAGCCACTGAATTCAAAATGTAGATTTATGTTAATATTTAGCACTTACATAGTGCATTTAATCTCCATAGGCCTGCAGGAACATGTCTAATTTATACATCCAAATTAATAGAGGTAATCACACATAACAGTCAGTCTTTTCATCATTTAACCCAATGAGGAATGAAGACACCATTTTTTTTGGACTATAATTGCTTATACATACTTGAAAATACCTTCCCATATTCTCAGTTCTTTGTAAAAACACCATGGGTTTGCCATTACAAGAATATTTCAGACTGCTGCATAATTAGTTAGCTTCATTTTTTTAACTGAACTGAAAATTAGGAGGCTGACCCAGATCTCAGTGGGATATCTCCAAAGGAGTTTTTCAGTGAACTTAGATGCTGAATGAGCTAAACCAGTTCATTTTTTAAAATTGTTTGAAAACCATCTTTCAGAAAGTAGAGTCTCGAAAGCCTAGTACTTATAATGAGCATACTTGCAGATCTCTAAGGCAGCAGTCAAACATCCTCATGCTTCATATTATTTATTTATATTACATTTATATTGTCCACACGAACTTCCGGAGGAAATTCAATAGACAGCTATAGTTTTGCCTTGATTCCTCAGACTGGTTGCTATGGCATCCAACTTGGGAAAATATCTGCCAGCTCCAGGTGGCTGAGCACACAGGTGAGTGAAACATGAGCAGTAATTTAGGGAGTCATGAGGTGGTGTCCTGTGACTAGAAGGTATTGTCCACAGTTTTTGCAAAAAGGGGCAAGGAGTTGTGAACATTGCTGGGAAACTTGGGCTTTATTTAGCTACAGAGAAAGAAACTGCCTGTACCAGCAGCCTGCACATGTACTGAGAGGTTCTCGTGGTAAGCTATGAAATAATTTAATGATCTGTTCAAATTAAGCACAAAATCAGAGATTAGAGGGGGCTGGCTGGTATCGCCTATAGTAACGCTCAATAACATCCCGCTCTGTGATTCATTCCACTCAGCTCACTGGGATTATAATAGTTGTCGAATAAGGCAGCAGAACTGAGCTTTCAGGTGAAAAACACATACAATGAGAATTGTAAGACTTGTGAAAAAAAAAAATCCTTTCTTATTTAGTCTTTGTACTCAGAACTTGTCCCTTGAAGTCTGCATAATATAATACAAAGAGGATCTACAAATTCAATTTTTTTTAAGTCTAAACTACGTTCAGGATCAATATTCAAATGCTTTGGTGGAGTTTTAACTCCCATCCAATTGTCACTGTTTTAAATTACTTTTACAGCGAGAATAAATTTTCACTGAAAGCAGGTTTTTTTTGCAACATTTCTTTTCCAGTTTAAAAAAAAGAACAAGAACAAAGACTACCAAACAAAATGCAACTTGTCTAAAATCTCATAAAAGCTCTTACACAAGAATCTATCAAGCCTGGGAAAATATGTGTTCTTTTGTAAAAACATATTTTTCCTTGAAGTCATTGCTAGATTACAAAAGTTCACATAACATATTGGTATGTGTATGTGTTTATGTAAGACAGACCTCTGTATTTCACTTTCTGATGTCAGTGTTGCCTTGACAACTGTATTTTATTGATTAGTAGAATATATGTAATTTGGTTCAGAGCTGCATCATCTTACAAGGTCGTTTTTCTTTGTGAGAAGTTGTTTCATTTTCTTATTCTCTGAGTAAAATTATTTTTCTTGCATGAGAAATAACATTCTTTTGATCCTTTTGGGGGTGGGTCTGTGGCTGTACTCAAAACCCAGCAGAGTTTGACGAATGCATGCTGATAAAGTCATTAAATACATTTCTACTGATACATGCATTTCTTATTCAAGTTCTTTTACCTTATATGTTAACCTGGTATCTGTAACTTCACTGGTTACCAACCGGAGACTCTATCTATGCACTTTCAGTTATTACATACCTTCAGGATGCTTTTCCTCCAGAGATCTGAAGTTCCATATAGTAACACTTCTCAGAATCTCTTTGAACTATATATTATTATGGAATTTATTTGACACTTAGGTAAGCCATCATGTGAAAAACTTCCCCCAAAGAGTAAATAGTACTGAGAATAGCTCCTGAAATTGAACTCTTATGCCCATATTCTACCAACTGTGGGTTTGTCAGATCTATGGATTGGTTCCTGACAGAGGACTGTATCATTTAGCAAAGCAACTGTCCCATTGCCAGCCTATTTCTGTGAGTGCTGGTCAGGTTTATGAGAAGTTTTGGTCCTGATCTTAAGAGCTTTCATTTTCACACAAACTGAGCAGGGGAGAGGATGGAAGGGGTAGGCAGGATGCTGTGTCTTGGTTCAGATGGTGCCATGGCCTGATTATGTGCACAGCTAGAGGATCCCACGTAGTTAGGTTTACCTAATCTCCTCCTGCTTTGGTTTTGTCCCTTCCCCCGGTGTTTATTTGTCTCATGGTTTATGAGTATCACAGGAGCCAAGAGCAGTCAGGGTTTGCAGCTTCCTGGATGAAATCAGACAGGGGAATGACGAGAAAAATAAAAGAGATCAAGGAGAAGGAGGAGGAGTACGGCTAGTGGATGGGAAAGTAATGAAGTTCAGCCAGATGCTGATGTAAAAGTTGTCTTTTTTTTAATGTAGAACTGAAAGCATAGCCTACAGTTCTAATATTAACAATTTACAAATTATAGCAGTGATTGTATTTATATGTCATACAGAAGGTAAATGATGGCAGTGGGTTGTCAACACACATAGGAAAACAAGCCTGAAAATCTCTAGCACTTTCTTTAAATATAATAGTTCCTGACAATTAAATATCCCATTAGTTGCTATCTAAATATTTATCTTCAGTGAAATTACAAGAAGTCCACAGTCAGAGAAAACCCACGCTCTTCTGTTCTCTGCTGTAAAGATTAAATTATGTTCTACTTTAGAAAAAACGCTTGGTTCCTGGGTCTATCCTCTTGTATTTTTCTGGATAATTTTGAAAAAAAGAGTCTGCCATTGATGGCAAACAGGGACAAAGGCACTGTTACTAGATTGTGGTTTTGAAGGTTGTTTACCATGCTAAGTCGGAGACCATAATGTGAAATAATGTTTTTAATCTTTTGGATTAAAACATTCAGCAACGGGTCTTCCTAGCAACAAGGCCCCACCTAACACAGAGCTTCATTTTTTTGCAAGGATCCTGCAGTCTTACGTGGATTTTCTGGGTCAGTTGCTGGTAGCAACAACTCTAATTTATTCCAGATGAAAGTCAGGCCCACTATAATTAGCAGTACCGTGGTATTTGTCTGAAAAATCAAGAAACACTGGCATTTTCTAGAGAGGCTATGTGTCTTGTGGAGAACACGCTCCATTTTATTAAATATTTAGGTACTTGGGGTTAAGCAGATGGTCCAGTCAGTTTGCCATAACTGCTTAAATTCCTTGTACAGTCTTAGGAGAGCAGCAGTTGCTTACTTAAGATCTGAGGAGGAAGATCTGTTCCCCCTCTCCATCCATCCATCCATCCACCCACCCAAGGATGATTCAGTCTGCCTCATTCAAGTAAATACCTCTTCCACTGGGATTATAGAGGAATAATAGGAAATAAATCCTGGCAGCTCCATGCAGTTGGGTTTTACTCATTTGAAGATGGATGTGACTTATCTTCCTCTTGCATAATAGCCCAAGAATTAGAGCACTCCCCCCAGAGAGAGGCAGTCCTGGGCTCTACTTGTTCTGAGTGGGTTGAGCTCACATCTCCTACATTTAACTCAGAGGACCTAAATTCCTCCCTTCGTAGGATGACCATCCGTAAGTCTCCATGCTTTTGTGTTTTTATCCTTTCTTCTTCTGCCTGTCTGTGAGGACTGTAGGCTCTGTAGGGCACCAGCTAGTTTGTCATTAAACATTTGAGCATCACTGACTGTTGCAAGGTTTTGATTTTGGCTTTGTAACGAAATACAAATAATGGCAACAGTTGTGCAAATTTGTCTCTTCGCACCACAAAAAATGCTGGGTAAAAGCTTTGTTCTTGTGAATGCATTACATATTTTTGGCTGGTACTGATAAAAGTAGGGCTTTGTAAAGCCTTTCGTTGTGAAATGGTTTGTGAAACAGAGGATGGGTCTGCAGGGATGTTGGATTTGATGAGTATTTAGGGAATTTCTGGTTGCTTGATGGTTTGAGATGGCCATGATTATGTCCTCATTTTTGTTGTCTCTTCTAGAGACATTTATTCTGGAGCTTGGTAGATTTGTAGGACGGAGAAATATGATGCTCCAAGGCCCTTTCTTGCAAATTGCTCTTTTAGGAGATTTTTTGGACCTAGGCGAGTATGTAGCTCAGGGCAGGAGTAGGCTGCAGAGCTCCTACTCAGTGCCACAGCCCCTCAGTATCTTTTTCTCTTGGAGTTTCTAAAGAAGAAGGTGGTTTGGAGGGAGGGACAGACAGGGCTGAGAGCAGTGTGAGGACACTGTGCTGTGGGGACGTTATGTGGTCACTCCTGCAACACTGGCGAAGAATGCAGCAGTGATGTGTTCCTCGCATGAGTCATCCTGGAGCTGCCCGAAAGTTGGAGCAGCCCATTGCCCAGTGATGACTAGTGGCTGACCTTTATTTCCATCTTAGAGATTATTGTAAAATTGAGCTAAATTAATTTCTGCTTTCTGAGCACTGACATCAATGCAGGCTGGTTTCCTATGAATTTGGATTCCTTTCCCCCACCTCACTGAAAACAATTCCTTCCCCTCCTCCATGTCACTTCCCAGATCTCTCTCCTATCCCTTAAATATTTTCAAGAGAAGGGATACAGACATTGATGCTGATGCAGAGTGTTGTGTACTCTGCAGCCAACTGTCTGCTGCTTCTCAGCGTGCATAGTGGGTCACCCCACAAATACCTTCCCCTTACTGGAATGCTGATTTGTATGCTTTCCTCTACTCAGCACTAGCTTTTCTAAAATGTAATATCTTTAAGACATGGCTCCTCCTGTCAGATTCGACTAAAACTGGCCAGTAGATTCTGACATTATTTTGAGGGGCAGGAGCGTGTCCCAGAGAGACAGATGGTATGAATATTTCTTTAGGAAGCACTTGTACAAATATACTATAATGCATGTAGAAATTGAAAGAATTATGAAGAAATTAGTAGGTGAAGTTCTGTGAGTTGTGTTGTGAAGGAAGACATAAAAAGAATACATTTTTAGTTTTGCTGTAAATTTTTTAAATTATTCTTATGAAAAATTGTTGAGCAATTCAACAATTTAATTGCTCCTCCATCATAAGGACAATGTGGGACTCACCCTGCCAGTTCATCCTTAATGTGTTCCAGCCCAGCCAGCGATGAATTTGGTCTGAACTTATCAGGCATAGTAACCACCTATACAGCTCACAGATAGTTAACATTATATCAGTACATTGCACCTAGGAAGTTACAGTTGTTTTGGTCATCTACGACTTCGCCACCTTTAAAAGTGGCAAACTGTTAAAAGTATTATCAACTCTGTGTGCCCATTTTATTAAAAAACCTTTAAGAGATAGATAAAGTCAGACTTGGAAGACTGGAGTCTGCTTTTTAGAAAAAGATTCTGGCTATGGTTAAGATCTAAGCTTTTAGGAGAAACATAAGATCAGAAACTAATATTGTTTCTAAGTATACCCACTTGTGCTACATATTAAAGGAAACTGTCCCTAACTAGAAGTCCCTGTGAGTATTGTGAAAGCATGCACCTCTGATGTGCGCAACTACAAGCTGTACAGGTCACAGCTTGGAGTCAAGGTGGTTGCACAGTACTGTGTGCTGTTATTTCTTGGTGGCTGGTGCAGATTTTTCCAGTAGAAAATTATTTGAGGAGGTTTCTGGCAGAATGGATCTAAATAACTTACAAATTTTGTATGTTTATGGATGAAACAATTACTAAATAAATCTTAAATAAATAAAGGTAAAACCCCACAGTAAAGCTATTTATTATATTGCAGTTAGGGATCTTCCATCTTAACATTCCTGGGGTCTCATTTGTGATGCTGTCATTTCTCATTTTTTCATCTTCTGAAAGCAATATTTGCCTTAGGGGTATGGTATCACTGTGATAAAAATGAGCTGGTGCTACTGGTCTCATGGCGAATTGCTGTCCTTCGAGCAGCTCCCCTAGCATACAGCTCTTAAGGCTGCTTTGGAAGGGGCTTTATGCTTACCACAGATGCTAATGCCCTGACGTCTTCCAAAATGATGGAGGAGAGCATTTTGCCCTTTTTGTTTTGAGGCATTGTAAAGTCTTGCAGGCTTTTGAGGCCAATTGCCAGATGTGATTAAAAATTAATGAAACAGAACAATTGTACCTGATCCCCCTGACACACTTGAGTAACAGCTTTTCCTAAGACTTCTTTTCTAAATGATTCTTTTTCCATCTGTATTTTTTTCTCGTCTGACCACAATGACTTCTTCCTTATCATTAAAAATGGAAAACAATAGTAGAGGATATTTGAGGATTTTTTTCGTGCAGTTCCCTGCAAATTCTGGTTGGAGTTTGTTCATTGCACATAAGATGAACTATCAAGACAGACTGTAAACTGGAACGTGAAACTGAGGTATTAAGTGAGGAAAGAGATCTGCTGCTGTTTAGTGCTACAAGAGGTGTCTTTGGTAAAGCTCACTCTCAGTGTGTGCAAGTTGAAACATTTTCCAAAAAATATGTGGTTTTTTGGGATAGGCCTACACTGCTTTCCTTCAAAGCCTGTCTGTATTGGAAGAGAGACTAAATATCATCTTTTCCGTGTGCTATTACCTCAACCTTCAAATATTCTACAGGAAAGGAAGTAGAAAAGAGCAGGCAGTGAGGAGAAGTGCAGTCTCTGCATTGATGCTCTAGAAGGTTATTGGGGAATATTAGTGCTCTGGCCCTGAGATTAAAGAAAAACAATAATTTGACAACAAGTAATTAATTAATACTGATTAATGCTTCTTTACTACTTTACATGTGCTGAGGATTGCAGACACCAGCTAAATGTAGAGACTTGGTTATACATAGAGAGATTTTGTTCTTCAAATTCTGTCGATCTTTTCAAACAGCTATAAATAAGCAAGTATATATTTGACTGAATATCTTTGCCAAAGCAGAGAAACCCAGTCATCATTATCTATGAACTACTCACAAGGTTTTGAATGCAAAAGCTTTTAGGGCTAAATTCTGATATTTTTACTGATACTAAATAGGAATGTACTCTTCAGGTTATTTATTGGTAGTGAGAGTGTCTAGTGTTTGATAAAAATATTCACTGTGAAGTATTGTTTTGGAGAGGTATTTATCACTAAGATTATAATTAAGGGATTTTCTCTATTTGGAAGAACATACTCCTGGCTGGTCAGAAACAATTTTTGTTCATTGTGCCCTGTGCGGGATAACCATGGGCTATTTGGAAGACCAGTATTTGCCTGACACAAATATTGCTCCCTTGAGAGTAGACTTGCATGATAATCCATCACATTATCATGACATAAGTACGCTCAGTTACTCAGAGTCATTGCAGTTACGTAGTTCCACCCAACAGGATACTGTTAAATAAACTATGTTATTTGAGGAATTGGCAATTCCCTCTTCCATGCTTCATCCAAAGTATATTCTTAGCTTTTCATTCACTGGTGGTTTTGCTTTCCTGGAATCCTCTCTTCTGCCTTCTGAAACTCACAGTTGTGCAGACCTCTTATCCAAACAAGTCTGTGACAGTTTGGAGAGATCTGCACTTTTGTATTCATCAGAAGTGAGGGTTAACAAACGTGGGCACTGCAGCTGAGGTTATCATCCAGCACCCCTTACACACAAGGCAGCATTGCATGAAATGGGACAATTTCTGTGAGCAGGGATGCAAATGGTGCTGAGATGCCAGCATGGCAGGAATATAAGATACTGCTTGCAAGAAAAGAAGAGAAGTTTATGGGGTTTCTGCTGAATAGCTACAGGTGTGGCAACCAGAGGTAGTTAAATGCAGGGTCTGGAAATGTAAGCATTGCATTCCAGCCACATACTGCTCGAGTTAATGTCTCCTCCTGAGAACAGAGCTGGAACTGTCTCATCAAAACATCGACTATAGCAAAGAGTTGTAAATTTGCCACCTAGCCGGTTTGAGACCAAAGCAACCTGTTTAGTCAGGTGTATCTCAGAAATTGTCCTGAATCCAGGATTCCTCTAAGGAAGAGTAAATATTAGTCCTGCCAGTTTTGACAGAGAGTGGATTAGATGAACTTTCACTCTTCACTTTGGCCTTATTTTCCATGGTTTATTTCAACTTCTTAGATGAAGTCTTTTTAAGGTAAAAATGAGCAGGGCCATCCTTGAGAGGAGAAAAAGCCAACTCTATTTTTTTTTTTTTTT
>VZTE01002529.1:826757-970090 GCA_013397775.1 Eulacestoma nigropectus
TTTTTTTTTTTTTTTTTAACTGGTCATTTTACAGGATGTGGCTGCAGTTATTATCAGTCCCAGTACATGAGTCAGATGGTGGTATTATCAAGTTATTCCTTACTCTGTGTTTGCATAAGATCCAGTGAAGAAAATGTGACTGCCTTCACAGGCAATGGAGTTCAACGTTTTCCTAAATTCAGTGACAGAACACATGGAGGAATGAAATTTGACAGAGACTCACTGAAGTATCCTTAGCATTAGTGGGATAGCTGTGAAAAGCAAGACAGTGAAAAACACAGTTGGAGAGCCAGAAAGAAAAGATACTTGTGAAAATAAAAGCGAAAAGGAGCCCAGCAGTAAGGAATTCTCTGTTTTGTTGAAAATACAGGAGAGATGAAGGATGTGTGGTTCTTTTTCAGATCTGCTTCTTACGTAAATAGTACAATGCATGCCTTATGGCACAATCCAGCAAAGCAAGGATGGAAATAACTGTTAGACATACTTCGGTGCAGTGATTTCAATTACAAAAATCTGTTGAAAATCTTGATCAGGAAAACAACCTTATTCCTTAAGATAGTGTGAAACTGCACAGTTGGAGCCCTTACAGTAGGAGTTTAAATTTATCTTTTCTTCAGAAGGAAATTACTTTACATTTATCGTTTGATTGTGATCTCGGTTACAGGAATATACTGCTGTAAAAATATAGCATTACTGGAATTTTCCAAGTCCAAAAATAATTAAGTGTCCAAATACGTGTTTTATCTGATTTATGGCTTCACAGCCATGTCTAAGCCAGTACTGCCAAATAAAATTGTCTTTACTGTGATATGTATGTAGTTCTTTTTAAGGTACTTGGAATGATGTCTAACATTTAAATTAAGCAAAAGTTTACTTCTAAAAATATTCGGCTATATTTATACTTTTAAAGTGCAATTTCATCTTTTACATTTTAAAAGTGTAACTTCATTTCTCACAGTATCAGTGCTCAAACATATCTAGGATATGCTTAACTAAATCAAGGACCCAATACATGCAAAAAACATGTCATATCCTACAAGAGCGTGTTTTTTCTTAATGTCATTGTGAAAGTACTTTTCTGTGCTTCAATAATTTACCAGTTCCATTCAATGAATATCTCTCAGGAAAGCAATCAGACAAAAAACTAAGAGTGAATTTACCCTCAGCTCCCCACATATGAGCATGTTCCTGTCACCTCTGTAGAAATGTGTAATGGAAATAACGTTTGCATAAATTCCATTTAGTAAGGATGCATTAGGTGCTGCCAATGAATGTGAGGACACTTAATCAAACAGTAAATAGCAATGCATGTCTAAGCATTGATCAGTTAATGCAGACATTGTTGGAAGAATTAAAATAGATCATGATGTCCTTAAAGTCTTTCTCTTTATTTAGTATAATATACTGTTGCTTTCTAAATCTCCTCAGGGTCTTTAATAAAGAAAGAGCTCTTCACTTAATTTCGACAGCTGCGTAATTGGGGTGCTAAATCATCCTCAGGGATGTAATCAAAATGATTCTACTATGTAACAATTTTCTGGATTTTCTACTTAGTTTAGAGTGGAAGGAACAGATTTAGGTAATTGCAAGCTGTTGCATTGCCTTAAAATTCAAGCGTTGATCATTATAATACAATAGTAATGAAACCAAAGATCTGCAGGTGCCTTGTAAGTAAACCTAATTCAAAATTCAGAATAACCATTGTGGTAGATACAGTTAGAGTGTAGGAAAATTTGATCCACAAAGACAGTTTAACAGAATTACAGGATTTGGTTTGCCAGATTCAAATCACAAATCAGCATCAGAATCTGGAAAAAAAAAATCACTAAGTCTGACACCCAATCATGACTTTAGCTACACAAAATGCACTAAATAACTACCTGAACTCTAGACTGTTTATAAAAAGTCACAGGATCAGTGCACCAAGACTTTCCTTGCTTAATGGGAGGGTGATAGCAGTAACTGTGAAACTGAGGCTTTGTTCACAAGGTGCCCCATGCAGAGATGGAATCCAAGAGGGAAACACCCAGACTGGGATCTCACCACCTCCTGCCCTTCCCTGCCTGCTGATCAGTCTCTTGGCCGTAACCCCACAGGTGCCAGGTGATATATTTGTTCTGGTTCCAGGTATTTCTGCTTGAAGGCAGTGAAGTTTCCTTTATTCTAGGAAACTCTGAGAAAAGGGCCGTGATCCCAACACCTGTACGGTTTCAGCCTTTGGTTGAATGATATGGTCACTGGGCTACACATCAATTGAATCAGATTTCCTGGATTTATTCTAAGAAGAAACAACAGTAGGGCAGGACTCCAACCTTAAATCATATGCTAAGCAGGAGGGATTTCAGCTGTTATCCCTTGGAGTTACGCCGAACTGCTAATTCAAGTGCTCAGTGGTAAAGTTCCTGTAGTGACACTCTGCAAAAGAGCAGCTCAGCTTAGAAGTGGTGCAGAGAGTGGCATGGAAGTTCAGCCAAGCCAGGTGGCTTGTGGACACTGGAGCATCCTCCTGGAAACGACCTGCCCATGCTCTCTGAGAACATTTTTCCTGCAAACAGGCTATATGCTAATTTCTTGATACACCCTCAATTTCCACTGTATAATAGCACTAATGACCTTGACAGAAAGCATTCCTAGGGATTAATAGCCATTTGAGATTTAATGACCTGAGGCTATGCCTCAGGCCATCAACTCCTTCAAGCTGCTCCTTAAATCCTTAGGGTACACAGTCTGCTTCAATCACTCCTGCTTAAGCATTTGCTCAGTGTCACCTAATAACAATATTCTCCCTGAGGTATTTCCTCTTCAGAGGCCCTGGAAGTGTGTTTGTCCTTAAGACTTTTGGGAAAAGAACTCATAATTAATTTTTTAGGTGACTGTGTTACAAGTCAGAGCATTTACTCAGGCTGTCACTGAGCTTTTGGTGTGAGGAACTCAGTAAAAATGAGACAGTTAAATTCATAAATTGCACCTTGAAATATAAACTATTTGTTCTAGTTGCTTACAATCTCATAATATAAATCAAGAGCCAGTAGCCTCCCCCTTCCAAACACTGGTGGTTCAGCCAAAGGTAACTTATTTGAGAGGTGATTTCGGAGTGCCTACAACTTCCTAGCAAAGACTGGCTTCCTACTAGCTCTAAAAGACACCCCAAATTCAGATCTGTGGAGAAGGAATAATATAGAGCAGAGTTGCCTATTGGAAGAGAAATGCTCTGACAGGCCAATTTCTTACCAATGAAGTCGTAAGTCAAAGATGATGGATTGTCCCATGTTATGGTACATACTTGTAAAGGCTGAAATTTGTTTTTCTGTTGAAGATTTTTCATTTAAGGGAACATTCTTCCCGTATTCAGATGGCACCAAGCACAACTGGATCTTAGTTAAATCTGTTGCTGTGGTGTTACATCATGTTCCTTGTTTATTTGTGTAAGAGTATGGCACAGCATGCCAAATAGGCATGGCACAAACAAATTCCTATTACAAGTTTCTTCACAGAATTTCTAAACTGAGAGAAAAAGAAATGCTTGGGGAAGAAGGCAGTCAACAACAGTTGTAGGAAGCTGATACAGCAAGCGTGGTGCAGAGTGATGTGTCTACAAATCAGTTATATTGTCTTCACATCAATTACAAGAATCCTCTGGTGAGGCTCTGCCAGGATCACGTTCTCACATTAGTCTCTGTTGTGCGCTGAGCAATCAGTTCCCTTGTTATGTCTAGGGACAACTAGGAACGGGGCTCTTAGGGAGCTGGAAAGTGGAGATGCCTACCCATCTGTCTGGGAAGACCTACCCTCAACCTGACTTTAACTTGGAACCAGCCCTGTGCTTTGAGCTAACATCTTTGTCCAGAGGCAGCCCACATATTTAGGGGAAGAAAAGTATTTCTAAATTAGCAAATTCTAAAACTTACAAGTACTGGGAGTTGTTTAAAAGCTTGAGATACTTCACCTTCTAAAACAATTAAGAAAACCTGGATACCAAGAATGTATAGTATCAACTGCAAGGAGGGGAATCTTGATAATCGGAGCTTAATTCTGGAGAGATACAGATATATACATACATGCATCCATATATATGGAATATATACATACAGTTATATATGGAAACCAGCAGGTGAATTGTTCATCAATAAGGCATTGTGGTGATAAGGGGGTGAACAACATAAGTACTTGGTTGTTTATGTTTCAGATTAGTGGATTTTGAGGTCAGGTAGCTAATTCCATGATAGGCTTTGTGTGGGAAACAACGTGCTGTTGGTGGTAAACACTGAGCACCTACCCAGGAATGTTCCTACATAAATCTCAAATCCCACTGCAAACATGGATACAGATAACTACACCATTACTGCAAATGGTGAATATCAGGTGCAAATAAGTGAAATCAGGGACCTTAAGTCACACAGTACATTAACAGGATGTGCTTCAAAGGAGAATCTCACTGGAAATGTCTTAACTTGATATACCTGTTCCTCCCAAATTCTCTGTATAGTCCATAGCGAAGAATAAGCTCTTCCTATGCACAAGCCATTTGGCCTCTTTCACTCATTAACTTTAAGATAAGATAAATGTTTTAAAGGAAGTACCTCCTTCTCTCCCTAGCCTTCAGTAGCACCTAGGATTGATAGTTCCAATGCAGTTGCGTGAGATGATTTTCATTCTTTATATCCAAAAATCCCAATGTATGTTAATAAATATTCTGCATGCATGATGAAATGGCTGCTGTGAAGGCAGGTCACCTAGATATTTAGGTTCTGATATGTCCTATTAAAACAGCTTGAAGGCTGTTTTATTAAACCAGCCCCTCTGCTGAGACCTTTACTGTTGTGTGGAACAAGCAGGTGTGCCACTGACCCAGCTCTGCTTCTTCTGCTGGTTTGAAACAAGCATGCTGCATCATTCCCATGTAGATTTTAGGTGTAGGAATACAGCTCTGGTTGGAATTTCCTCTCTAAAGTCTATTGAGAATCAAATGAGAGCCAGATGAGTTTTTTCCTGTTCATTTAGAAGAAAAATGCAAAACATCATGAGAAACTTTAAAACTCCAACACTCCCTGAAAGTCCTCATCACAATAACATTTTCCTGAAAAAGTTCTTTCCAGTGGGATTTGAGCTTGCAGGTGATAAGCGTTCATTATGTTTTTCTACCCCTGGTGAGGAAAGGCCAGATTGGTAAACAATTAATGAAGGAAATTCTTTGAAATATATTCAACAAATAGTAGCTTTGTAGTCTCAGTTTTGAGGCTACTTTTAGCAGCCTCAAGTTGGCTTTGGCTTGGAGTTATGGAAAGATTAAAGAAAGCCCCAGCTCTCTTCCCAAAATCAGAGTCAGCCAATGGAGCATCACAAATATAATTTCACCTTTTGGCAGTGTTGCCTTCCCTGGACATCCTCCAGTGCAGGTCAAGCAGTGGCTTCCAGGCTGATTTGTTTGGGTTGTTGTTTGTCCTTAAAGATGAAGCTGTACCAGAAAATACGGAACTGTAATTTTCAGTACACCAATGTGATTCCTTAGCAATAAGTAAGTTTTCAGAGCATAATGCCATGGCCACAAAATACTGTGGGTCATGGGTTTCTAACTACCATTAGAGTTTAAAAAAACCCTGCAAAATACAAAGCATCAAGCAAAATATCATCCAATACTCTCTGTCAAATATAGCCCATCTTCTAAATCAAAATACCTTTATCATGTCTTCAGTTTTAACCAGTGGTTTCAGGGCAATATGTGGGTTCTAAGGTGGTTATTTGAAATCTTTACTGCCATTTTGCTGAGATTTCATAGTCAGATTTAGCCTTCTTTTTTCAAAAATTGAGCCAGACATTTTTATGGTAAAATCTGTAAGAGAGGCCATCTTTTGTAGGCAACTGCCTGCTTTCTGCTTCTGTTTCTGTCTGGAGAATAACTTACCTCATCATACTTCTGGCATATCTGAGGGTAGACCCTGCCAAAATATGAAAGTGAAATAAACCATCAAAAAATGTCAGATTCTTAAAAGTGCAGACCAGGGTCAAGTCTAGAAAAAGAATATGCTTGGAAAATAAAGTTTCCTTCAAAGCATACACAACCAATTTTCAATCACTGTGTTTATCTGCATATCTGTATGTCATTATTGTAGTTCTGGACAGACAAAAATGTCTCATGTCCTCAGCACATACTTTCATTCTCCTGGCCTTGAGGGGACATAAACCCAAGGCAGCCCTGGAATCCTATACTTCCTGGAGCACAACTGGAGATGGGGAAAGGCTGATCCCAGAGGCAGCATAGCAGCTGGCAGGAGCTTCCCTCTGGAGCAGGTCTGAGTGGCTCTGTGCCCCTAGGGACAGCTCCCACCTTGCGCTGGAGGTGACGTCCAAAGGCAGGAGGCGTCCTCACACACTCCTTCTGGGCAAGGGCAGCTGTTTTCTTCAGAGACTTCTCAATGACCAAATGGAAATTTGGTCAAAACAAATTGGACCTCAGGCCCCAAGATTTTGAATAGCAGGCATCTCTCATCTATTCTTTAAACAGGGTATTTTAATGCTTTGCAGAATTACAGTGTGAGGCATGCTGCCTTCCATCTCCTTAATCCTCTGTAAATTTACTTCTAACAACTACTGCCAAAATACAGTATGGCACTCGCACAGCACATGCTTCTTCAGTGATGAGCACAAAGCAGCTTCTGTTCAGAGGGAAAATGTTGCAAGCCCATGAGTGACACATTGCTAGTGTTGAAGATTATGAAACATACTCTGAAACTGAGCAAGCCATAAACACTTCATTTTTCAGAAACAGTCACATTGCCTCTGTCATTCTGCTTGGCAAGTGTGTTTGTGCAGGCTTGGTGCATCCACGTAGCACACGTTGAACAGGCACCAAGTGTTAAACCCGTGGTGTGCCGGCCATGCTGTGGAGTTCAGAGGAAATATTTCAAGTATGCACTTCAACACTCTTCTCAGTTTTTGTAAAAACCCATGATGTTTATTGGTTTGTTTTTACTTTGCTAGCCTCTCTCTTGGACTAAACTGACCTTAAATTATAGCATGGACTTATATTCACTGATCTCCTGGTGAATGCTCTCTAATTGATCCAGAGTCAGGTCATGGCTTAAGGCAAATTCTAACTCTAACTGGGTAATATCTGCTGGAAAGGCAAGTGTTTTGTGTCTGTCTGTGGGCAGATGATACTGTGAAATAAGTACATTTAGAGATCAGCGAACAGCTGGACTAAATCTTTAGTAGCATTAAAAAAAAATATCTCCAGTTTAAGAGGCCACCTCTTTGTTAAAGTGGTAAAAGAAGACCAGCTCATGCAAGCTAATTATGTGGCCCTCGTGGATTTGGAGCATATTTTGAGCATAGTACGCACTTCAGCATATGTAGTCTCACAATTTTGCTTCCTAAGGAGGGAAGAATAATTTTTCCATTTTTAAACTCAAGTGTAAGTGTTAGGTGATGTGTCTCGTTTCCCACCAAAAGTCTAGCTGGGCAAGGGATTAGTCATTTACTTTCCAAATATCTAGCTGCTAGCACTGTCTAGAGACCAAACCGTCTTTGCCCACAGTCAGGCCAGTAATGATTCAGGCGAGTGGGAATGTGCTCCCCAGCAGTCAGAGCAAAGGGACTCCATCCATGAGATGGCAACTGAAACTGTCCAAGTGACTTCCCATCAACTGTGGGAAGATTAAGAAATAGTTGAAATTCATCTAGCAAGTTAAAAAGTGACAGGGTCTGTATTTCACTGACATTTGCAGAGCCAACCCTTCTGTATTCCCTCCTGTTATCCAGCAAGAGACATTGACATGAAAATAGGAGGCTTGTGCTTCTTTGGTAGCTTTTGTGTCTCCTGACAGGTATCCCACAGCTCCACTCTCTGGCACCAGCAGGGAACAAGTGCTGGTAGGTCTCCAGCCTTCCTGTTGTCTTCTCTCAGGCTAATATATGGCACATAGCTGAAGGCCAGAGTCTGGCTTTATAGAGCGATAACTGCAAACATCTAACTTATCGAAACTCTTTCATGTTATTTGAAAAAAGAGCAATTTATGTCTTTCCTGCTTGTAGCTAAAAATAACAGGAAAAAAGTGTAGAGTGCTGTTAGTCCTGGTTGGTGTACTAATTGGTTCTTTGCTAACTCTGCTTCATTACTGGCAATGATTACTGTCAAGTAATTACAGGGTTCCTATGAATCTGGCTCCCATTTGCTCTGCAGTGTAACAAGGGTAAGGAAATGAGAAGTGTCAGTACTATGGATACCCAGTGTTACTTCTGCCATAGCAGGATTTTATGTTATAAGAAACAGTTATTTTGTACAATGGCTTTAATAGATGGAAACAGACCTAGGTGAGCTGCAGAATGGAAAATGGGTATTTTCGCTACATTCAAGATGTGTTCTCTACTTGGAGGAGCACATAAAACCCCCATGGCCTTCTATTTAAAAATGTATGGAAAGGAAACTAGAGGCTTCAGCCAGAAGGCTAAAAATAATAACTATACCAACACAGCCAAGTTGTCTGTTCTTTCTTTCCTCCAATATGAATGAATAAATGTTTATGTACAGCTATCATGTAAGAATTGCTTTAGCCTGTTTTCTATGTGTTGCTCTGTAGCCATATGGACTGCATCTTTCATTGTAAAGGGGAATGAACAAAAAAAATCTAATTATTTGTGGGAGGAAAAATCATGAAAGTTTGTTAGCTCACATATCCAAAGTGAGTTCATTGGTAAAACTGTTGGCCCTTTTATCATCCCTTTGTATTTTAAAAAAAACATTTAGATGTGTATGTGCTGCAGTGCACAAAAAATGTCTGCAGCCACCTGGTAGTGGAAGACAGGATTGGGTAAATCATAATCCAGTGTGCTTGAGGAGATAAATGAGAGTTAAATACTTCTAAGATCTTTGAAAATCTGCACCCTACCAGTTCTTAAATTTAAATACCCTTAAAATTCTGGCCTTGGACATTGAAATGTATCTGTATCTATTCAGTAAAATTAAATAAAATTTCCATCACATGATGGATGCTGGAAACTGAACAGCTGTCTGAGCAGTAGCTCCACTGTTCTCTAAAAAATAACCTTAATTTGACTTTCCCACATCAATAATGTTTATGTGTTGGAGAGAAGTGTTTGAAAGGCACTTTTGTAAAAATGGGTGCTTTTGTGAAAACAGAGTGAGGAAAGATGTTCTTTTTTTAGTAGGTGAGTAATTGTTTCCTTTAATCTCTTTGTTTTTTCTCATGACTCTACAAAGATCAGCTCACAGCCATGTAATTAGTGGCTCTGGACTAGATCATGCTGAAACACACCACTGGTGTGACTCTACTGTTCTTACATCACTGCATAGTCAAAGCAAAGGGTAAAATTTAGTTCACAATAACATCTTTCCGTAAGCATATGTTATTTCTTTCATCACTGAAATAATTTTAAAAATTAGTGGAACCATCAAACAATGTAGGTCATCTGGTCCAACCCCTGCTCATGGCAGAGCCAGCTTATCACGCCACATCTGGCGCTGACATAGGATCAGTCCAGCTCCAAAAAGGAAGGTAGACCAAGTTCAGAATGTCCAATAAAAGAAAATAATAATTTGTTCTCAGTATTAATTTACTGATTTTTCATTTCTTCATACAGTCATAAAAGACATCCTGGTCGCTTTCCTTAGTAATGTTTTTACAGTAAATAGCAGCTGGAAAAAAGCATTGAACAGATATGGGTGCTTGATCCTCTCAGAAATAATCATAATAGAACAGTAGCTATCCACAAATAAAGTTAACCTTCATTTTATAAATAGTTTTTAACTACAGTCTAGAGGCATGATGGAATGTTAACAATGTTGATATACTTCAATGGCAACGATAGTGATATGGTTGTGAATCAGAAAAAGGCGTCTGGGTTTGTAGGTACAGCTCTTGCCTGTGCTTTCAGGATAATGTCAGCCCTCCTGTTCCTGGACTGTATGTAGATGACAGCTTCTTACAAACTGTGAATAAGTCACAATCTGCCATTTGGGGTTCTTCTTTTTCGGAAGAAATACACAGGACATCTTTCTTCATGGGCCCTTGCATAAAAAGAGGTAATAAGGAAACAGTGGGATCTAAAGACAGGTCTGCTTTTAGTGTTAATCAGCTGATAACGACAGATAACACTGATAACACCAGGTGAGAGCTCAGCCCTTTGCATTGCATTTGCTCTGCACAAGACATGGATTTGGACCTCAGTTTTGAGTATTTGAACTCTGCTGTATATGCTGTGTTTTATCAATGTTCTTTGCACTACAAATTACTCATCTCACACAGAACTGCAAAAGAAAGTGTTTTAATCTTAATTTTTGATAAACAAGAACTGAGAAGTCTTTTTTATTAATACATCAAAGTATTATCTCCAAGGGGAGTTACTTTCATATTAATGTTAGGTGTTTAATATAAATTCACAGCATGAAGACCACCTCAGATGGGTAGAGTTTCTCTGATGTATATCTGATTGCCCATGTGTAATTTGAACATCTACAGAACATGAAGGGCATAATCAAAGAATAATTAATATGTTGATAAGGAATTACATTTTGTTCTACTTATCTGCATAATTCAGAAAGTTTATCATGACAACATCTATCTTTCAGGGTATTGTTTACATTTTCACTCAAATTATAACATGAAGCATTCTCCTGCATTCCATGATGCCTTTCATCTGCCAAGCTCCAATTACTGTCTGACCAATTAACTTCAGTACCGCACACATGCAAACCACATTGGGTGTTGTGGAAAATCTAAGCACGGCATTGAAGTTTGAAACTTGACCTCCAGTTTAGGACACTGAGCTTGAAAACCCTGACTTCCAGAGACGTTAAATCTTTGTATTTAATTGGAGTTACGAACACACATGAGAGTTGAAACTAATGGTCCAGACCAGCACTACATCTTCTTGGGAACCCTCCTAATGTCAGGGCACTCCAGAGACCTTGTACATCTTGTATGCTGCTTGAGTTCACGCTGTCTGGAAATCTCCCCTAGCCTTGCAAGAGATGACATTTTTCAAAACCTTGCAAGGACAGAGGGTAGCTGCAAGCTACATGCAGTGGGGTCCATCTGCTGCATCTAAATTCAGACCAGATCTTGAGGGCAGAATACCAGACAAAACACCTTGGGCAATTTAAGTGCAATGAAGAAACATATCTTGTGTACAGATTGGAGAATTTACTGCTCTAGTGATTAAACTATTAGCAATCTAATAAAAGAGTTGGTCCAGCTACAAAGATAGTAACACTTATAATTCCAAGTGTAAAGTTATGGCAAGTTTCCAGTAGTGGCACAGTTGGAATTGATACATATATGCTTCCTGTTAGCTGTTCCTCTCCCTGGTGTTTTTCTTGCCCTTCCTGTGACTTTCTGGATTCAAAAATCAATAGTGGTAGTTTTCCTTAAGATGAAAAGAGGTGTAGAGGAACTTAGAGGAAGTCTTCATCTGAAATTCTCCACTAAGAAAAGTATGATGTTACTGATGCAGGCATTTTCCTCCTTTCTGTTGGGTCAATTCAGGGTTATTTTTGCACACTTCTTGTAATAGTCAGAGGATCATTGAATGGTTGAGGTAGGAAGGCACATCTGGAGGTCATCATGTCCAACACAATTGCTCGAGCAAGGCCACCTATAGCGAGCTGCCTAGGACTGTGTCCAGGTGGCTTTTGAATATCTCCAAGGATGAAACCTCCACCAGCTCCTGAGGAACATGTACCAGTGCTCGGTCACCCTTACAGGAAAAAAGCGTTTCATGATGTACTGATAGAGCCTTCTGTGTGTCAGTGTGTGCCCATTGCGTGTCACCGGGCACCACTGAGAACATCCTGGCTCTACCCTCTTTGCACCCTTCCTTCAGATATTTATGCTCACAGATGAGATTCCACCGAGGCTTCTCTTCCCTAGGCTGAACAGTCACAGCTCTCTCAGCCCTTCTTCATCTCTCAGATGCTCCAGGCCCTTAATCATCTTCATAGCAATGTGCTGGACTCACTCCAGTAAATCTATATTTTCCTCTTACTGTGGAACCCGTGACTGGACCCAGAACACCAGATGTGGCCTCACCAGTGCTCAGAAGAGGGGAAGAATCACCTCCCTCAGCCTGCTGTCACCCCTCCTAGTGCAGCCCAGCATGCTGTCTGCCTTCCTTGGCAGAAGAGCACATGGCTGCTTCGTGTTCACGTTGGTGTCTACCAGGCACCCGGGTTGTTTTCTGCAAAGCTGCTTTGTAGTGTTTGGGCTCTTTCACTCTTCAACAACAGTGATTCAGTAGAAGATACATGACAGGAATATGTAACAGAAATATATACCATGAATAGATACATATAGCTGCAGTTTCCCTGACTATTTATTAACAATGTCTGTAGGTATTGGACTAGCAATAGTACATTGCAAAAATTGCTTTATGACACATCCAGGGAGCCAGAAGTTTTCTAAATACCAGCTGGACTCAACATTTCCATTTTCAGTGTGAGCTCAGCAGCTATTCCGGTCTTCAGGCCACTCTTTGGTCAATAATACATGGAAGTTTAGATGCTGCCTACATCTCAGCTTGGGAACCCAAAGGCAGAAACTTGTAAAAGAAGAGTCTGAGAGTCTGTTTTCAAAATTTGTCCCGTAGTAACTCTAGGAGTCACCGGAAGTTTTGACATAGATCCCGAGGGATGGGATTGTTAACCTCTTCTCTACCTATTTGATAATGTTCCTTCCACATTAAAAATACTGTATGCATTATATTAGCATCCTTAAAGACTCACATTTTCCAGACAGTTATCCAGACACGTTTTTCAGTGGGCATACAGTGCTCGTGTATCAGAGCTCTGTTAATTCTCACGTCAGCAGTTCTCAGCTTTTGAGTGACAGGCCAAATAGGTGGGAAGGGCAGCATGGTACTGAAGAATGGATGGGTGGTACTTTGTCCTCTAAGTCTATACGAAGCCAAGACTCATGAGCGCTGTCAGAAGGCAAGAAAAAGAATATAAATCCTAATGGGGAAGGAGGAGGATGTGAAGGGAACCAAGTTCTTAATCACTTTTGTCCATTAGCAATACCAGAGTATTTTTCTCAAGACTAAAGGGAGGAGAGCCTGATGCCCTTGTCAGCTCCCAGCATAAATATATATATATATAGTGCAAATTTTATCTATCTCATAAATCCTGTTAGTGGTTTCAGCTGGATAAAGTATTCTCCTTGTTTCTTGTCATTAAATGCTGCAGCATTCTTTTGTGCAGCTGCCGCATTTTATCCTAATGCAGCTGCATTTCACCCAGGGATGAAGTGATCCCTATATATAACTTTCTCTTCAGTTTTTATAACCATTTAAAGTGCCTCAAGATGAGATGTGGCTTGCAAGCTATTGTTTTATTAGTGTCATCACAAACTGCTACATTGTACAAATCAATTGTAAGTTAAGAATAAAAGTGGTTTCAAAGTGATACTTGAAGATAGAGATTTTTTGGGGCTAGGAGGGATTTAAAATCCTGTTTCAGGAATTTGAAAGGAAGATGGCAAAAATGGGAAACAAACTAGCATGGAGTAAGGTTGTATAACCTGAATGGACATGTGGGACAGTTGCTAGCAAAGATGTCAGAGAAATTAATGACAGAAAGTTAGTTTTAAGTGACTTCAGAGTGGAAGACATGGAAAGGAGAGAAGGAAACCAGCAGTAAATAGGAATTATGATAATGATAAGGAGCAACCAGAAATCTCAGGAGTATACTCAAAGGAAAACCTGAATCTCTTGTTTTTATCGCATAACTGGGCCATATAACATGGATGGGATTTTCAGCATCCGTTGGTTCTGTTAAACACCTTAGCAGTAACTAATGTTATGTCTGAAACTTTTGAATGTTTAAACCACTTGGTGTCCAAATCTCATTGCATTCTTTTGTTTAGATGCCTGATTGTGCTGTAGACCCTGTTACCAGGAGTTCCTTGGAAGGCTACATAATGGGAGAATTGCCCAGGGAGTCGATTTTATGCTAGACTTTCAGGAACAGTAATGGCTGCCTGGTAGGGTGGCTAAATGCTCTGAAGTGGGAGTCCATCCGGATATTTCTTAATCCTAAGGTCTTTATTGTGTCCCTGCAAGCCTGCTGGCTTGGTGTGCTGGCTGCTTCGGTGGCCCCTGCGAGTCACCTCTCAGCTTAAAGAGCGTGTGGAGTGTAGCACACTGCACAAAGGTCTCTCCTGCACTGCAAACTGTGATTGCCCTGTTGCTGCTCACACAGCCACCTTCTTGTTATTTGCTTGAGGAAACTCAGTGTTGTACAGCTAGCTCTGATGATATCTAGATGTAAGAAATACTAATACAGACACTGTTCCCAGACCTGTGCTTGATGAACCTGCTTATAAATCTCAGATCTACCAGTTTTACCAATATCCCAATAATTTGGGAAAGGAATTCAGCATAATCATTTCACCCAAGGGGAACTTAACATCCTAACTTCTTGCTGGTATAACACACCTTTTTTCTTGGGAAATGCAGCCTTGCTGAAGATAAAAGGCTGACGAGAAGTCTCCCAGCTGGGCTGTGCAGAATTTGGTTGTGGTAGAGAACAAAGTAATTGTAGTCATTGAAATAAACATTTTTTACAGTCCCAGACTATGTCTGAGTAAGAGAAATGTCAGTAGCTCAGAAGGAAAAGCTGTATAAGGGATCATCTAACCAGGAAAAAGCATTTTCATAACACTGTCTTTAGTTTGGTTTCATTTGTTCCATTCAGGAGAATTCTTTTCCAAATCTGTGGTGGTAGCAGTGAATAGTCAGATAAGGTTCCAGCTCCAGCTCATCTCCTGGTACCAGTGTCCTTTGGCAGTTAATTTTATAGATTGTATTTGAAAAAATCCTCTATCAGTTCAGATTGCCTTCCTTCTTTTTTATTCCTTCTTTTTCATTAATCTCCCTGCTCTTTTGCTGTGTGTTGAGTGCATAGCAGATCCCAGTTTCCTATTTTTGTGTTACCCCTGATTTTATATCCTTTTAGCATAACTCTTCCTTATTCATTTGCTCTCCAAGGTAAAAATCTCTCAGCATACAAGAATTTTTTTTTTCATGTCCATAAACAATCAGGCTTCTCACTTTCACCCTCTCTAAGAAGTCAGAGCATGAATGGACATCATCTGACTATTATTCACCAAGCATAAAGAATTACACATGAAGAAACTACTCATGAGTTTGAAAGATCTTTTTCTGTTGACATTTAAATTATATTCAGCCACAGTAGTTTAAAAGGTCCATATTTCATTGTGATATTACTAGTACCACAATATTCCACAAAAGGTTAAGGACTATTAAAATAACACTTTGACAGTTTTATTTGTCCCTTCCTTGCAAAACATAACCTTGTCTCTAATAGTAATTATATGGCATGATATAAAACAATTCCAATGAAAATCCACTCTTGAAAACCTTATTTTCAGGATTTATTGACAAATATGCACCACAGTGCAGTAAAACATATAAATTCATTCTATGCTTATGGTTTATTTTATTTATGATGTATTTGTACTATAAATGGTAATTTTACGGCTGCATGGACAATTGCTGTTGCGTTATTATTGGAATTATTCTGGAAAAGTCCTACAGAGTGGAAGGGAATGGAGGAAACCATTGGACCTCTACCTAAAAGCATGAAAGGTTACTGAAAATTGTATCTGTCTATTAAATTGCATGAGGCTTTTTCCTTGGGGAATATGACAAGTTTTTAATTTTTCCATGCTCTGCACCAACTGCTTGCACTAGTGAAGTGAGATGATAATACAGTAATTAAGATATTAACCTGCTCCTTGCAAGCTGTAAATTACAGAATCATAAAATCATAGAATGGCGTTGGTTGAAGGGACCTTAAACGTCAACTAGTTACACCCCCCCTGCGGTGGGCAGGGGCACCTTTCAGTAGACCAGGTTGCTCACATGTGAGTGCTTGTTTTGCTATGAATTTCCTATGTGACTTGAAAAGTCACCTTTTCTGGTATTTACAAATATATTCCTATTCTTTCCAATTTAGCACCTTTACACCCTCCTGTAATCTAATTTCTTAGCTCTGAAGAAGCTTTGCAAATGCCACTCAGTGGAAACCTATCAGCCTTTAGTGTTACATTGTAGCTGACGGATGGTAGAGTGATGCATTTAAGTATCAGAAATTTGAAATTTAGATTGCCCAGATCAGATATTGAAGAGTAATAGTAACTGAGGAGTGGCATATCCTGTTTTCTATGGCCGTATAAGTGTCAGGCATCTAATTCCCACCAATCTTTCCTCTAACCTGCTTATGTACTTCTGAAGTGCTTTAAATCCCCATCTGTAAAATAAGAAGAGGAGTTACATAGATAAGTATCCTGAAGACTGTGAGATATAGGGCCAGGAGAGTAATGGCAGCCATTGCTGTATCTCAGACTGGGCTGCAAGAAGCTGCAACATGCTAGAGCTGTTCTCCTGCAGCTTCAGCCTGAACTGAACTTTCCTAAGGATCCCATCTTCCCTCACGAGCGCTCTTCCGGGAAGACATCGGGGTAGTGACATTGCCTGTTGGTGACTTGACAGGTTTATGGGACACAAGGGGTGCATCAGGACCTGTGAGACAAGGCTGTCTCAGTGTCTACAGCTGCCTTGAGCATGCGTCAGGTCTAAGACACCATCAGTGTTTCCTCCTCAGGAGTGTTCTCTGGTTTACCTTTCACAGAGGTCCTCAGCAATTCCTGAGAGTAAAAGGTGATTTACAACCCTGGGTTGAGCTGAGCCTCCAAACTGACCCCAGAATGCCAGGTAGATTTTGTTCTGGAAGATGCAGCACAAACTCATCCCAACAGTTTTCCTCCTCTTGAAGGAAAGAATAAGACAAGGACCAAAAGTTGTTGTAACCTTTGGTTAGTAACACCAGACTAACCACCTGCTCACTGTTGAGGCTCCACAGTAAAATGCACTCTTTTCCAATTAGTTGATTAATCATTTTCTCTAACACTCCCAGATATTTTATCTGAATCTAGTAAATTAGATTTAAGTGGTGAGCAATACAGGGGGAACACTAAAGTGAACATTGCAGTGATTTGTTACAGAGAGATGAATAATAAAAGTTATCACATAAAGTTGACATAGATGGGGTAATTATGTACCTTATTTATTCTCGTTGCTAAATCTTTCACTGCATTGTGCAAAGGGACATCTGAATTTTAAATAAAAATGTAGTTTAAAAAAAAAAAGGGAGAAATACCAAAACAGAAGATAGAAGAGACAGGGACAATGGCAGAAAGGCAGAAATAAGATGAAGTACTGATATCTAGGCAGGAAAAGGGAAAGGACTATAGTAACTAGGTCTTAGCATTGATATTTGTAGATGGTGATAAGATTCCAAGCTAGAAAATTAATTTACTTACATGATTTTCTCTTGACAGAGCACTTTTCTCCAAACAACTTTTTAGACAGTTCTGTGCTCCTTCACCTGAGGAGGGACTGTTCCAGTGGTTTGACTTTCCTGGGCTTGTTAAAATGCAGTTAATGTAGATTAAACAGGATCCTTAGAGGATCTGAGTCAGTTTGCTAATCCAACAGCAGACCATTCCCAGTTTTGGGGGGTTAGTTTTCTACGAGCTTAGGGGGTTGAGCTGGGTGTCTGAAGGGTTAGCCAGGAGCTGGTGTGGCATGAAGGGAGCAGGAGAAGCAGGCAGGTGGCATTGGGTAGGCAGGGCAAGGGTGTCCCCTTCAGAGGCAGCTGGCTGCTAGACTGTTTTTCTGGTATTGGGCAGGGACAAAGCATTTGTGAAGACTCAAAGTGTTGGAAGGGCAGGAGAGATGGCAAACAACTGTCTACATTTCAGCCCCAGAACAGTCAGAGCCACTCACATGGTTCATGGGAGGCAAGCTCAAACCTGTTTAATACTGGAGATGGACTCAAACTAAGTCCCACCTGTGCTCTGAATATCTGTCACATTTCCTGCGTGAATGTCTCTCCTCATTTTGCTCTAAATTATAACTCACTACTAGTAGAAAAAGTAAATGGAAAAGAGAAATTCATTTTCTTCCAAGCTTCAACTAGAAACTGAAAAAAACTCCTTAGAATTCAAGTCCTGTGAGACATACTGATGGTTGTCAGTATTTGGGACTGAATTATTATCTAGCCTTAATAATTAATGATTGTTGTTAACTGCTGCCCAAGCAAGTGAAAAGCAGTAGGCAAAGTATCCCTAATTTTTTTTCCAGCAGCAGGGCAGAACAGTAGTACATAAGGACAAACTCACCAAAAGGTGTGCTCGGGCATGCAGCCTTTTGGTCCTGCCAAGGGAGGTGCGGCTTGTGGGTCAGTGGTGGCTCACATGCTTCTGGAGGAACTGTGCCTCCTGCCAGCCTTGAGCCATGTGCTCTCTGAAATTGCTCTTCTCAGCATGACAGCCCTTCTCTGTGCTGTTGTCAAACTGCCTTGGTGCCACCTGTGAACACATGTGGTTGTCCAGGTCCTTCAGTGTTGCACCAAGACAGTGCATCTGCAGCAGGCAAGATCAAACCCTTATGTTAGCCTTGACATGGGAGCAGAACTGGGACAGCACTGCCAAAAGTATTTCTACAGCCCTTCATTGACACCTTCACGGAGGTCTTTTTGGTGCTGCACATCTCTTCCCAAAGAAGTCTTCACTAATGTTTCCCTAGCAAATAAGAAAAAGCAAGTATTAGGATATGGGCACAGAGAGAGAAGGTTAAACTTAGCATCTCAAATTATTTTTCAAACACTGCAGTATCCAGTAATAAAAGCATCTGTATTACATTCTGAACTGTAACTTGGATTACATGCCCAGGGCAAAATAGTAGAAATCACCTTTGATGTCTGCTGAGGAGTGAATTCTTTGTTGTGCCTTTTCACCTAAACTGTAGGAGAGACCAAGAGGGAAATGACTGGAACAGGTGCCCTTAGCCAGTGGGAAAACACTTGTATGAGCACAGCCATGTTTTGGGCTGTGCCAGCAGCATGTTGCACTTCTCTCCTCCTGCTTTCCTCTGAATAAGACCAAAAAGAGAGATATGGGAGAGAACCGGGCACTGATACATGTCTTGAGACCCAGTATCCTGGAAGCTTAGCAAATCTTAACTCAAAGCTGAGGTAGTCACTCAGAAAATGAGAATACTCCCCAGAGATGCTTTCATGGAGGAGTTAAAGTTTTGAAGGCAGAAGTTAATCAGTCAATTATATCTGGCTGAAGAAAGTGCATTGCAAACATCCTCATTAAAAAAAAAACAAACAAACAATAACAACAGCAAAAAAACTAAAAAAAAACCCCTAGAAAAGAGTGAGATCTACTTTCTTGGTTTTTCGCCCATTGCAACCTGATATTTTTTAGATCTTATTTGGGCTTCAGGAATATTTCTCAGCAAGCTCCTCTGAGCAGCCAACTGCAAAAAAACATTGAAATATGATAAGCGTATAAGAGCATTAAATGGGGGCATTCTTCATCACCCACAGCCTCTGTCAGTTGTGTTTCCAGGCCAGATGAAGCTAGAATGTACATACAGCTGTTCTGAGTTGTAAAATACATTTTGAAATGGGATTGATTCGTCTGTGTTTCATGAGATTGAATTAAGCAAAAGAAAAAAAGTATGAAGACTTGTCTTTTTTCCAAGCATTTAATAGAAATACTCAGTCTAACTGGAACATAATAGAGATGTGCTTTCAGCACACAGATGTGCAGTAGTGAGAGCCACGTTTTATGTAAGCTGCTTATTCTTTTGTGCAGTGTCAAGAACTGAATGTACTTCCATACTCTGTTTTTTGGCCTTGACATGAACTAATGTCAAAGCAAATGAAGACCTGGTGGTAAATCCTTTTCAGCATTGCTAATGATTGTGACCATCGTGGAGCTGTTCCTGGCTGTCTAATCGTCTTTGGGAAATCGAGCTTTTGATACATAGACCTTGTATTCTGAATTTTGATTTCTGCTACAAAATTTGCTGGTGTGATTCATTATTTAGGGGCTCAGAAAGGTGTGCAGGTCATATCCTGTAGAGTATATTCAAAGCAGATTTTATGGTGAGCTTCAGTGGGTAAAGTCATTAAGGGTATGATGAGTGATCTGAACAGAATTACATGGGCAAAAGTTCATGCCAGCATCTCTTACCTATAAAAATGCATTTTAGTAGAAAACTGATTTACAGTTGGATTTTTTTTTCACATGCAAGGCAAAATATGCAGAAGAGCAACTGAGCCTGATCATCTTCTTCCAGTTCCACTGCTTGCCTTATGGTTAGGGTTTTGTATTATGGCTGTCTAGATTGTACAACCACAAATGTGGCAAAACCTTTGACTGGTTCATTCAGGTTGATTAATAAGCATCATAAAATGTCTACTTTCTTCAACACCCGCACACTCTCTTTCTTCGTGTTTTGCAAATGTAAGAGGTACAGATACGTGCCTTGACTTTGATCCTGTAAACCAAAACTGTTCAAGTGGTAGATCCTGATCTAGGTTTGGACAGCAAAGAGATGTTTCCCAGGTTTCCCCTGAAACACACACTTGTGTGGATGAACCTGTGTTTTCAGTTGTTCCTGCAGCTGGTCCAGGAGCAGCTGTACATGCAGGCAGTACAGGTGCTGGGCAGAGCTGGACCCAGCACACTGCTTTCCAGAAAATGAGCCCATGGAGCTTGGTAAAAATAGAGGTACCCCTGCACTTGTCCCTTCAGTATCATGACACCTGCACTGGGGTTTTCCTGGCAGAGCTTTCCATGGATTTCACGTGGGATTCTCCTCCGCGTGAAATGTCACAACAGGAGAGAAGGCAGTGCCTGCTCTCTGTCACCCCATTTTCACCCTGCTCCATCTTCACAAAACTTACCCATGGGGGAGGGTAGATGACAGAACCACAAACCTGGCTGAGCAGCTTCTGCTGCAAGGAGGTGGTTAACACTTCATCCCAGCCACCGAGTGGCTTTGCGCACCCCAGGGGCCTGTGGAGACAGGCAGATTTCCTTAAGGGACTCTCTTCTGATGCTGTAAAGTGTGATTCAGAGTGATGACAGTACTTAAAGCAGCAAATAGACACTACCAAATTTCTTTGTTATTTCTTTGTAATTAAAAGAACTTCTAATTCAAAATAACAAAGTGTGAACTTCTTTCTCTTTTCTCTTTTTGCTCAGAAATCGAAGCAAAGGAAGCGTGTGACTGGTTACGTGCAGCTGGATTTCCCCAATATGCTCAGTTCTATGAGGGTAAGTAGGTCTTTCTCCTCTTTGTGCGGTTCTGAAAGTGCACTGGGCCCTTGCCAGGGAGCTTGCAGTCGGCCAGCTCCGCATTTGACTGAGTTATGGCCATGGCTGGATGCTTTACAAAGCCTCAGCTACTGGAGTCATACCAGTGCATAAAGAAAAGTAAGATTCTTACTCTCATAGCCTTGGGAAGATTAAAAAAAAAAGAGGGACATAGTTTGTGTAAACCTCAAAGGTTAACAAAAACAACTACAAAATACCCAAAAACATTATTCTATTTTTAGAAACTTTCTGAACTGTGTCTGAAATAAGATTAAAACACTAGAAGTTATTGAAAATTTCAGTCATGCCAAAAGTAAGATTGAAAGCTCTGCAGAGTTACCAAAAGTGAATAATCCAAGTTGCACTTCACATTTGCAAAGTAAGAAGAGCTGATATTTCAGTGCTAACTCAGTGCAAATGGTGGTGTCCCCTTCCTAGGGGAAGTTCATGCCCAGAGAAGCAGTGTGCCTGAGGCAGGGCAAGTGGTTGCACTGCTGCTGTGTTCAGGAGTAGTTTGGGGACTGGAGCTGGGTTTTTCCTGCACTCCCCAGTTCAACGCTGAGAGGGAAACTGCAGCTGAGCCTCATTTTTCCCAAAGTGCATGTTCTCCCTGCCAGAGACACGGAGCCAGCTCAGGCCCGCTCGGGCTTATTAGCCAAAAGGCAGCTCCGCCAAACACCTCTGGACACCTTCCAGGGTCAGCGTGAGTCTGGAGGCAGCACAGATCCACACATGGAATGGGGGCCAAGAAGCCTCATGGGTCAGAGCCAAGTCTGCAGGGAGTCAGCTCGGACACCTCCCTCCCCTCTCTGTGGGGCTGAGGATGGCAGGGAGCAGGATGCTGAGGACACCCCCATGGCCAGCTGAGGTCCACCAGGGCTCAGGTCCTGGGTCCTGTTGGGCTGCTCAGGTGCCTGGGGACAGGAGCACCATTCAGAGATGCTCAGGTGGCTCCACAGTTAAATCCAGCAAGGAACTAAGACTAATAATCCTGCCAAACCAAAACTGACACAAATGTCTATCTACCACAGTCCCTGGGTAGCCAGTAGTACTTTTGTGTCTGCCTTATATTCGGAGTGTGTCAGATACTGACTCCCCCAGAGAAAGGAGCATCTGCTGCCTGCTTAACTCTAAGGGATGTTCTCTCCCAAAAAACAACCTGTGCTGGGCTCCAACAGTTCCCGTGCAGTCAATATGTGCTCTAGACAGTCTGTGTCTCTGAAAACAAGGTGCTTTTCACAGGCATATTATGTCAGTGTTCAGCAGTAGTGTCTGAAAATGCTGGCTGAAGTTCCCGTATCCCAGCATCCTGCTGAGGTACCTAAGCATGGCAGAGAAGTCTGGAGAGCAGCCACAGCACTGGAACCCGTCCCACCGTTACAGAGCCATGTCACTTTTCATTACAAATGTCAGCTTCCAGCATACTATTCTGGCTTTTTTAGCTAATATTGGGGATTATAATTCAGTTTGGGGTTTTTTTTGTCTGTTATTCGAGTAACCCTCTGTCTGAAATCATTGTTATTTGGATCTGTTTTAAAAGCAAAAAGCACAGAACATTTCTGGGGCTTGGGCAAAGTCTGTCTAGCAAATAACTCATTAAGTCACTGTAATGAGAAAGGAAAACCTTGTTGCTCATGTAGATAAAGTGTGTGTGGTGGTAATTCCCTGATCTCATTCATTTGTGCAAGGTGCTATAATGAACAGCTAACAATTGAGTATTTTTTTAAAGCCAAAATGAAATAATTTTGCTCTCACTCTAATGCACTGGACATTCAGCTATACCTTAAACAGAAAAAAAAAAAGGTGCCTGAAAAGGTCACTGATACAGCTGGAAGGGAACCAGAGCTGAGTGAAATTGGTCATACTAGATTTCAGTGAGCAAGCACATAAAAGGCAATTTATGTGTAGACAATGTATTTTCATTTGAATAGCAAGCAGTCATCTTAATATTGTGTCTCCTTTTACAGACTCCCAGTTTCCCATTGACATTGCTGCAGTAAAGAAAGATCATGATTTTCTTGACAAGGACCTTGTAGAACCTCTTTGCAGGTAAATAACACTCAGAGTTTCTTTTTTGATAATTTAAAAGCATCAGCTGATTTTTAACTGTTAGCATAGCACCAGTAGAGATGTTTGCTTGTCCCGGTGAATTAAGTGATGAGATCTGTAATACCACCATTCTGAGTTAATTTCTCTTACGGAAAATGCTGCAGTAGGACACCCACTACACTCACAGAAAGCATCACATGATTTGAGAAGACCCAAATCCAATGGATTTTAAGAACTTTTAAGTTCTTTTAAGAACTAGCAGTAGTGCAAGCAAACCCTGAATAAATGAGAGTCACATTTGAGTTGCACAGTAATAACTCTTATGTCTAAGTCCAGCAAAAAATATGAAACTTCATTGCATGGAATTCAGCAATTCCTTTTCTCTGGCAGCAAACAAAGTTTTTGTGCTGCTGCGATTCCCTTGGTACTCTCTTTTGGCACCACTAACAGAAGTGGGACCAGACCCAGTACTGCAGACGCCCCCAGTACTACAGCTGCAACAGCTGATCACTGCTTTGCCCCTCCCAGGGGTCCTGTGTTTGCTGTTTATCTTGCTTTTTATACTCTGACGAATATATCGTATTGCATTGCTCAAGTCCTGTCCCCGAGGACTCAAGACACAGCAATTCTGTGGCAGTTTTGCAAAACCACATTGCAGAGACATTGTTCCACTCTTCTTTCCCCTATGCTCAGCTCAAGCTGGGTTCTGCTCCTCTCTTCTTCAAGTCAGGACAAAGGAGCATCTGGCCCTTAGCCAAGCAGGCTTTATTACGTGTTATGGAAACTTTCACAACACCAACATCAAGATAATTGGACAAGACTATTTCCCCTTCTGCAACTGTGGCTAAAGTCATCAGAGATGGCTTTAGGAGATGCTGTTCCACATCATACTGTGCATTGCAAGGATTATTGAGTCTATAATGGAGGAATGCAGAGAAGGTTTCTGAGAATCACCAAAAATAGGGCTGGAAGAGACTTCATCTTGTACACCTCTCCATCCCAGCTATGCCCTCCTTCCTGGTGGATCCAGGTAGTTTCTGAGCATAGCTGTCAGATTGCTTTCCCAAAACTCCCCTGCTGCAAGTGAGAACTGTTGCTTCTCATGCTGTCTATTATGGCTATGAGGAACAGAATATTCTCTTTCTCTGTGTAGAATATTCTCTTTCTTTGTGTCTGAAGACAAATCAGTAGGAAAGACTTGGATTCTGCCCCAATCACTCTCACAGATGCCAGAGAAGAGAATAACTGCAGACTTGATCCACAGCTGTTCTGTGCTGCTTGGTGAGAGAGATTGCTATGCCCACGCCTGAGAAACCTTCTTCCCACACTTGTACATCCCCCTGCCTCAGTCTGGCATGATGGAAGACATACTTTGCTGCAGTTTGGGAACTGGAAAGTGATAGAGAATAGGAGATTGAGATCTCTTCCCCTCTGCCCTTTACCACAAAGTTGAAGGACCAATAAAAAATGCAAGTATGATGTCTGTTCTGTTGCTTTCTTGTGAGAGCAAACAGTGAGATGTAGTCATTTCATAGGTCTGTGACTCTCCCTAATCATTATTCTCTGGAGTAACCGGCAATGGTGGTGCTACAGTCATAGTCACCAGGCATCCAACACCCACACAGCTAAAAATGGGAGCAGCTCATCTCCTGATCCTCCATCCTCTCTGTAGACTCACAGATACACCTACAGTTACACTGTGTTGATATATTTATTAGGATTATTTTGCAAGCTGAGAAGCTAGAGACTTGGTTGGGTTGGGGTTTTTTTCTCTTTTATTGAAATATAAGGGTTTGGAAAATTAACTAGCAGCTGGATAGATGCACTCACGGGAAAAAAACGCTTTACATTAGCCTAAATCAAGGGATACTGATGAGACCTGTCGAAAAAAACGAAGACACAGATATTTCCATGCTTTAAAGATAAATGGGTTTATGACTCTCTAATAACTTTTTCTGTAATTATTTTATTCAGAAGACAACACCTGTTAACTTGAATTTTTGTTGAGAGTTTTTAAACAGCTTAGATCTAAAAAAAGGAATAGTTCCTCATAATATTAGAAATACAAGTATTATGTACAGGTTATATTTTCAGATTGCAGACATTCAATTGGATGTAACTCAGCAGCTTCAAACCCTTCACTGAAAGCGAACTGTAAAAAGCCCTTGTTCCAAATGCCAAGATTCAGATTCATCAGAAACAATGAACAGTGTCAGCTGCTGCCCCCAGCAACAACTTTTGTTACTCTGTGAGCTATCAGACCAGCATCTTCCAAGTTTTCCAGCATATTGGAAATCCTCACAGCTCAGCTGACCACTGTGGCCAGTTCTCTGCCCTTCCTTTGCTCTGCCATGGTGTTACTGCAAGGTGCATGCCAGTGTATCTATCATATGGTAGCTGCAGGCTGTGGTGCACTTTGAGGGAAGAGAAAAGGGCTGGTTATTATTTCTGTGTGCACACATTCCCAGGTTGGCAGCCAAACTTCCATTCTTCAAACATTCGAAGCTGCCCTCAAAGCTATGTGTGACCAAGCCATCACACTAACTAATAGTGCGTTCAGCCCATAGTACTGAACAAAATGGGCTTCTCTTTTTTTTTTTTTTTTTGGAAGATAATTTTAAAGCTGAAATGCCAGCATGGATAATCAGTTTGAGCAGTTTTAGCTCTGAATAGTAATAGCATAAACACTGAATTTCTCTGTTCCTGTGGGTTGAAATGAGACTCTCAATCTCATTTTATAATCAGTTTTCTTATGGCATTGCAGTATACCAGACAACGTGAGGCACAAATGAGGAAGAACCTTGTTTTAAGGCAGCTAGTAGTATTTTAGTCAGAAAATCTAAGACTCCCTATTGTAAAAGATTTCGGTGACCTTTTTGAGATATTCTAACATCCCTGCTGTTTACAATATAATTCAAAAATTTGGCAGAGTAAAAACCAAATTTGAGGCCTTTGGGTTAGAGGCGTATCTATCAAGAGATTCCACTCAGATTTTATTGAGTAGTGAACAATAGAGAATTGCCAGGCAATCTGCAGGCAAATGCTGTCAGCCTGCCAAAATAATAATTGGGCATGAAAATTTTATAGCTGGATCTCTGTGTCGTTTCCAAAATAGCAGCAACCAACTCTGCTCTGGGTACTTTTGTGGCTGCTGTGATAAGAGGGTGAGAAGGAGAAGCCAAGCCACGTTGTACTTTTTGTATTCACATAAATACAGTGACTAAGAACATGAAGAACAAGTATATAACAGTCTGATACATAGTCCCCTAAACCAAGCTCTTAAAATTTGAACTGTGCGAAGCAGTCAGCAGCCCTTTTTCCCGTAGCTGTTGTCTCTTAGACAGCTTGTAAACAAAGCAAAGGTTGTTGTCTGGGAATGGGACACCCTACCACCAGAGTTCTGAAATGATGTTTGTACAGTCAGTACCATCTGTTGAGTTCTCTCTCTCTAGGTGCTGTTAGGGGATAAGCCTGGCTCTCCACATGCAGGACAGAAAGCCCTGCTCTGGAGGCAGTAGAATGGCTCCCACTGACTTCCAGGAGAGATTACTCATCTCGTGTGAGTCTGGAGCCTATAAGGTAACTCACTCGGTGGCAGCCATGATAGAAAGGTGCTAGGACTGGAAAACAGTGCATTCTCTTCATACACAAAACTGGTGGAGCAGGCACATGCCAGTGTGAGCCTTGCACACCAGCCCTGATGGTGCTGGGAGGACTCTTATTCAGTGTTAAGACCTCGGTAAAGCCCAGCATTAGGAGCTGGATGTCCTCCTCCCAAAATCCACAGCACCAGAAGCCAGGCAGGGACATGTGTACGCAGCACCTAAACTTGGCTAGGAATAACAATAAAGCAAAGCAGTAGTGTTGTGATTCCCTCAGAGAGGCATTTACACAACCATAGTGTGTTCTCCTGGTCACAATCCGTAAGAGAGGGCATTTCCAGATCTACTGAGGCAGGAGACGCTGTGCTATCCGTGCTTGTCCTCCCCATGATGCCTCCTCCTTCATGACTGGCCACTGGCCCTGGCTGCATTCCAAAGCACCTGCTTGGAAGCAGCTGCAGAGCAGGTCCAGGGATTCTCCTGGAACTCCATCTCACTTCAGTGCTGTCTCCCCATTACTTGGATTCCTCTTCAAGCAGGACAACACGTCCCCCACAAGGTTTTCCAGCTGACCTGAGCCTGCGTTGCTAGAAGTTTGTATTTATTTGTAAACACTGCTCAGTGCTATAAAGGATGCAAAAGTTGGAGATTTCTTGCTTCTGAAGAACTCCTATCATAAGAGTTAACAGTTAAAGCACGGGGGTTGGGATTCAGAGCCCTAAGGACCTGTATCTATGGCCATCTTAAATCTCCTCAGATAGCCCAGACTTCTCCATGTGTTGACTGGACCGAGGTACCTGCAGCAGCTGAAGGCCAGGCTTGATACTCCAGGGGATCTAAAATAGCACCAGAAACATCTGTTTGGGCACCTAAATATCGCTGCTGGTGTTTTAAGAATTATTTCAAAGTGTTAAACCACCAGGGCAGTGTTTATCTGTGGTCCTCTGGAGAAGACATAAAATTACCATCACTGAAACACTTGCTGTAGTACATGTTTGCAGTCTTTCCCTGAACACTGCAGAAATTTCCAGATATGCATTCAAGTGCATCCTAGATTATTTGGGTTTTATATAGCCACCTCTCTTGTGTTTACTTAATGTGTTTTTCCCTGCTTTTTCTCAAGTCCAGACTTCGCGTTTTGTTAACATTACAAATAGGCATTCTTTTCCCATGTTTTTAAGCAGTGGCGTAAAAGTGCAGTGCTTCAACTTTGACATCGGTGACAGCCTTTGTAGCCAGAAACTTCTGGGTTTTTTTCTTTTCAAAAGACTTGCTGAGTAGTTGGCTGTCAGTCATCTGACGACTTTAAACTAATGAGAAAAGCTTTCTGCGACTGCTGGCACATCAACAAGGCAAAAGAAACTGAAACAGACCTGCTTTGATTTGAGCTATTAGTACCAGACAAACTCACAAATATGATCATTAGTTCTCTAATTTCACTGGCAAATCTTTCCACAGCACTGGAAGTGCCCCAGAAAACATACCAATGTTTTGTAGAGGAGTGAATTTAAAACCTGGGGCTGAGTTCCTGGCACCTAGTAAAAAGTAATTTTGATTTTGGTGGAGGAAGTGTGGAAATGTAGCTGCAGACTTGTCCCTTCAGCACAGGCCGGCTGACAAAGAGGTTCAGGAACTCCAATATTAGTCAATATTCACTACTCGGAAGAAGCTGTCCCCAAGGATAGAAAGTTGGGCTGGAGTCCTTTGAAAATGAAATGTGCCTCTGTATACTTGGAATTGATATCGATACCCACATTTTGTGCTCAAAAGAAGCACTGAACATTATTCAGCCCCAGGGCCCTAAGAAAATGCCACTTTGGGTTGAGAAATTCTGCGTTTGGGCAAAAGAGGAGGTTTGCAATAATGGATGTAATCCCAGAAGAAGATTTGTGGGCAGAAGGCTGGAGATATAGCTGTACAGCCACAAACCCTGGAATTCATTTCAACATTGCTGTCATGCATGCAGGGTGTGCTTGTGCATACATTATACCCAAATTAATACCTGAGCACAGGACTTTTCTGAAACAGCATAATGGATTTATTGCCTTGAGTTAGGGAGGAATATTTGATCTACAAATGAGTAGGTGATATTTTGAGAGGGAATTTTTTTTTAAGGAAGATCCACATTTGGTGGGTTGGTTCTTTGTTAGTGGTGGCAATTTGAAAGGTATTCTAATATTAGATGTTCTGTGGAGGAATATGTTAATGCCATAATCTTCTTATGTTATGTGAGAGATTATATTATTGATCTGATACTTTTTTCATGTGTCCTTGCAGCTTATCACATGCATTTCAAATGTTCAGTTCTGGAAATTGGCGACCTCTCCCTGTGGCCCAAAAGCAGCAGAGAGAGGTCTTGCTTTAAAGACACAGGAGATGCAGGCAGCCAACAGAGGAGTGCTGTGGACACGTGGCTCTCTCACTCTGCCTCTCTTTATTTTGAAATTCAGTCCCAGATATGGAAAATTTTCAAAGTCTAACATATTTAACTTTGAGCCTCTGCTTTTAGAAGTTGGACGGTTTAATGGATCAGGATCTTTAAATATAAATAAAACCAAATCAATTATCATTACCACAGTAGGTTCTCTACTGAAAGAGCATGTTTACTTGTCCTCTGGCTGTCCTTGCACATGGACACCACACACACACACACAAGTTGTCATTTCAACTCACTGTCATCACAGGATAGCCTTGGATTTAAGGAGCAGAAGTCTTATGGGGACTCTGGTAACATCAGTATGAACATGGTCAAAAATAGCTAAAAATATTTCTTTTAAAATGTTAATTTGTTACGTGTTGGGTGTGTTAACCTGTGTATAAGGTCCACAGATAGGAGAAAAGGAACTATTGGCTTTGGAGAAACTTTTAAGTAACAGCTAGAAGTTGTGTCAACTTTTTTAAGGAGGTTCCAACTGCCAGAAGTGAGGAACTGCTTTTGGTTTTTCGTTCCATCTTTCACCAGTGCTTTGAAATCCTCATTTTAGACCAATTATGTTACAGTCCTGCGTAAGGCAACTCAGGTCCTCCTTCTCTTGTCATTTCCCCAGCTATCACAGGTGTTTGTTTATAATTGTTTCCTGTGCTAAGTACAGAAATTTCTATCAATTAAAAAGCAATCTATCAAACCTGGCTATCAAGTAAAGTGAAGCTAGGAGTCCCTTTTAATGAAGTGGTCATATAGCTGGAATAGATGACCAGTATCATTTCTGAAGCTGTTGTATGCAGTTGGCACCCTACAGTAAGATAAGAGAAAATGTTTTGAACTTGCAAAAAACCATGCCCTTTAGTCAGAGGCTGCTAATCTTTTGAATTTGCTTTGCCCTGTAGACGACTGAACACACTGAACAAGTGCGCCTCAATGAAACTCGATGTGAACTTCCAAAGAAAAAAGGTAAGGGAACTTCATTAAATATGCTGGCTTTACCCTGGCTTTTGTGATTAAGACCACCCCAATTTAGCCTTTAAATCAGTAATGCTCTTAAAAGTAAGTTAAGTTTATTTGACTTTGAACATGCATGTCAGCATTATCTGGATGCATGATAATGTGAATCGCTGAATCTTGAAATTATAAATAGAATAGAAACTGTGACTAAATACTATGTGTGTTAAAAGGGCTCACACAGTACTTAAACTCTACAGATGTGCAATTAAATTTAGTGGGTGAAAAGACAGTGAAGCTTCATTAGACTGGCTTGTTTGTCAATGCTATATGAGTACACAGTGGAAAATCCTGCTCAGAAAAAAAATGGAAGCTGCTCAGATGAAAATAACAGCTCTTCTTTGTTTCTTGTACTGACTTCTTCCCAGTTAAGAATATGAAAATAAACTCTGTCATCCTTACAAGCTCCTGTGTAACATGGGAATTATTTGAGCTTAAAGGGTTTCAGTGAGGGCTGCAGAAACAGCCTGTTGATTTTGAGAGTGTTATAACATGTCCAGCATTAACTGTTGAATGTTTGATTTTCTGGTCACAAATTCCCCAAAGTCCTTGAATATTGTACAATGGTAGTTGTCAACTCTGAGAAATCTTGGTTTCTGTTTTTCTGTCCTAGAGTTTTTGTCTAGTGCTTTTAAAATCTGCCTCTGAGAGCTGCATTTTTGATGTCTATGCAAATTCAGTCTCATCATACTCTATTCAGTGTTTGAGGGAACTTGAACAGAGGATGTTTTTAATGCCCAGATATCCTGCTTTGGCACATGCCTGCTTGTTCCTCTGTGTACTAGCCTGTATTTAGCTTGTATTTTGTCCATTCTCTGGAGCTGAAGGGACTTCACTGCATCAGGGGTTTTTCTTATCTTGGGTTTTATGTTGTATTAAAAAGGAAGGATTTTTTTTTTCTGTTACATTTGTTTTTCATTAATTTTTTGCTGCCACTCCTCCCTGTTCTGAATGGACTGAAGTCCTCAGCTGCTGTCCTTGCAGATGACCATTAATTTGTGATGGAAGAGAGGTGGCCCTACTTTTGGTACTCTTTCAAGGAGACAGAAGCTAGTTGGGTCCATATCTGCACAAGGCCACAGAGAAGCAGAGCACAGAAAAATGTAGAGAAAGAGGAGTTGGAGGAGATTTTAGCCCACAGATACCGAGCAACTGAAAGTAGAGGAGAATGCGGGTTAGAGAAGAAGAGGAAGGAGAGCGTGCTGACAGGAGCAAATGTAAATGCAAGTGTAAAAGCCAGAAATTGGGTCTGAAATTGATCACTGATCTAAATAAATCTTTTGCTGTAGATACTGCCTTTCCTAATAGTCTCTATGGCGATCTAAACAATGAAATGCAAAATCGGCCTGCTTTGGGGCTTCAGCATAACAGGTATGCACAGGACTAGCACAGCTGCTTGAGTGATTCATCAAAATATGGCCAAGCAAGATGACAGGCAAGGTTACTGTGAAAGCCAGCACAGCATGAGCGTTCCCCACTGCCCACCCAGAGCATTCCCACTGTGGGCTGCTGTCTTCCCTTGGCTATATCAAGATGCAAACAGAAATCCTTATGTATGTGTTGCAAATATGTCCATAAGCGATTTGGACAGACAGAGATTAGCCTTTGGATTAACTGCCTTCTGCAGCTGTCGATTTATGAGAATTCCTGCCCCCAGCTGGAAAAATGTGGCAGAATTCCACCGCAGATAAATCCACTATTTGCCTTTTGTTAGCATCTCTCTATATTTCAAGCAAGTACACCCTCAGTCAAAAAGCTGTACTATTTTAAACCAAGTGTGACAAATCTGTGAATCAAAACCTCTTTATCTTTGGCAAATGTTACCAGTCACTCCTCAAGAAACTTGTCTCTTCTCTTCTTCCCAAACATAATGGTATTAAATGGACTTCTGAATATGCTCCAAAGCTATGCACTTGATTTCACCCCAGGTCAGTAGAAATATACAGTCACTGCTCCAAAATGTCTGTTCTGCCTGTGTCAGATGAATCATTGCTTTCAGACCTTCTCTTGATCCACTGTCCCCATAGCTGGTGACATGTGGGTGGGCTAAGTGCTCTCAAAATTTTTTTTTGACAGTTTTGTTTGTCAGGGCACTCAGATATCTGACAAGAACAGTGGGTCATTCAGGATGTTCATGGCTTCCAGAATTTCTACTGATTCCATCAAAAGAAAAGCACAACATGTCATAGGACTCACAGTGCGCTGAATTTGTAGTGAGTCACCATGGCAGTATTTCAGCATCCAGATATTTCATTTCATATTTGCCTGATTTTTCTTCTGATGAAACACAAGCATGTTTCTTTATCAATTAAAAAAACCACAAAACTAAGCCTTTATTTAATTGAGCTGCAGATTTTGACACTGAAAAGCCTCTGTATTTTCTAAGTGATTCTTGGGCAGTATGTAATCCTGTCTTTGCTGTGGTTAGAGGCAAAACTTGTTTACTACCAATATCCATTTCTGTTCATCTCTGCTTTGTCAAAAAAAAAAAAAAACAAAACCAAAAACCAAACAAAACAAAAACAAATCCACAAAACTTTTGATTTAAAGTATATTTACCACTGAATTTATTTTTATTTCTGTCTTCAGCTCTGTGCTCTCTTCTTGATGTTTTTTCCAATGTCTCTACCACTTTGGGTACTTTAATCGATTCCAGCTTGTAGAAAATACAGGCTAAATCCTGTCAGTTCATACAGTAATGTCAATGCAGCTAGAGGGATTTGTGTCAGCCAAGAATCTTCTTTAAGGTCCCTTTGGCATATTGCGATGCAGAAAAAATTTTAAAAATATGTTTATCCTCTTGGCTGGTGCCACCAACGCTTCAGCAGTGGTATGCTTTGTAGATATAATTACCATTGCTAAATATTTAAAAGTACGTACCCTTGTGGTTTTTAAAATATCCACTTTGTGGCACTACTAAGACCACAATAAATGGATTTTTAAGTTACTGAGTCTCTGCAGTCCTTTGGTCCATATATACATACAGCAAGCTGTGGAGTTAAAACAAAGGTAGGGCTCTCTGATGTGCCATTTCTTTCCTGCAGACAAAATGGCCAAAATAGTATTAGCCTTTTCTAGCCTCTTCCCTCATGCTTCACTAGGTGCTCAATTCTTCTCTCTAACAAGCCACAGAATGAAGATCTCTGTTCATTCCTGTAAACTCACACCAGCTGCAGGAGCACTGCACACCTCAACATTAACAGAAGAAAGAGGGATGCCTAAACCCAAAATTTCACAGCTATATTTTATTTTATGGTTTGGACGTGATCTAAAACATCTGGCTGACTTGAAGTGATAAACTGGCAAAAGTTTATGGAATCAGTGAGACCTGGCACACTACTGATCCCAATCTCCAGCTTTTGAGGTTTCATGTTATTTAAGGTTTTGGGCGCTCTTGTAAAATTTGGTTTACATTTTTCAGTTAGACAGGCCAGCAAAGATCTAGTCAGAGATTGGAGATAACTTTACCATCGAAACTTCATATAAAAATACTTCTAATAATAGACTCTTAAAATGAGAATTTTTCCAGTCCCAAAATAGTCTTTCTGGTTTAGCACTTGATTTTAGTCTGACAGCCTGTCATATTTTACTGCCTTCATACTGCTTCCAAGAATGTGAAGAGCTGTTTGGATGTCATGTAGGTGAAGTTAGTTTGTTCTGCTTTAAAACAAATGTGCAAGAATAATGCAGTATAAACCCAGTTCAAAGTCAGGGGAAGGGTACTCATTAGCAACTGTGGGCTTCATGCTGAACATGTACCTTTTTTGTTTGAGCAAACAGATGAGAAAAATGTCATAAGGTGAGGTTTTTTATCTAATTTTTTTTCCAAGGCACATGTTCTCTGCATTGCAGAGTAGCTGCTGGAGCTGCCTAAACATAAGCATTGCTCTGTGTGCCTCAGGCTGAGGGATGAGACCAGGAAAGGCTATGGGGCTGCTGCTGCCTCGGGAGAGGTTGGAGGAAGCCAGAGAGTGGGACAGGCTGCAGGTCATGAGGTTTGGGGTGCCTCTGATGATGAGGGCAGTGACGACAGTGGTTGCCACTTTAGGAAAGCTCAGCTTAGCTGCAGATGCTGCCCCATCTCAGCCTAAGCCTGGCTGCTCCTCCTGCCCACACCTGCACAGCTGCCTTCTCTGCCTTCCTTCGCCTGCACTCAGACACACCCTAAGCAATACTGCCAAATATTATATTTTTATTGTTCTTTTAAGCATCATGGCTATTTATCTGTAGTTATGTTCCTGAAACATAAATCTTGTTAGGTGTATCTGATCTGTGAAGTTTATAGATGTTTATTTTAGTTCTCACTGCAAAACTACGTGCAGCACCAGATATTTGCTGTCTTGGATTTTTAAATAGCTCACATTGCTGTAGTACCCAGCTACTTCCCTGTCTTTACCATGTGTATCTTAACACCATCCCTTCAAATCAGGATTCCTTTACCTGGACCTTTCAAAACATTTCTTTTCCTCAACAGTCACTGTGGACGTCAGCCCTACACATTTCAGTGCACAGGAAATCCATGGAAGCCAAGAGGTATCAGTGGGACTCCTAACACAGAGCAGGCTTTTATTCCTTTCTTGTTGAATGTTTGCAGTCTTTACAATTAAATGAAAGAGGATGTTATGAAAGGACTGGTGACCAGTCCTTTACAAACTTGGTTCAGAGAGGCTTTGTTACCTGTTGCTCACCTGGAGCAGCCCAATCACAGTAATTCAGATAACAAGATAAAGCACACAATTTTAACATGTGCCACTTGCTTTTTTTCCAGAGTGAAGATTCAGATGAAGAAGACCTCTGTGCTATCAGTAATAAATGGACTTTCCAAAGAACCAGCAGACGATGGTCTCGGGTGGACGACATTGACGCTTTGCTTCACCGATCTGACAGACATGGCTCTTCTGGGGACATTAAAATGAAAAACACGACAAGCAGTGAGAGCGTCCTTACAGATCTGAGCGAACCTGAGGTCTCATCCATTCACAGCGAGAGCAGTGGGGGCAGTGACAACAGGAGTCAATCTGGCACCACCAGCGCTGCCAGGGAGACCTGCGACTGCTCTGGCCATCATGATGTGGAAAGCACCCTGCTGCAGGACTCCACTGCAATAAACACTGCCCTGTCCCCCAAGGACAGCCTGAAGAATGAAAATCCAACACGAGCCAGAGCAAAGACCTTTCTAAAACGCATGGAGACACTAAAAGCAAAAGCTGTGCATGGAAAACTAAAAGGCTCAGGAAGAACAGGTCCTTTGGAGATCAGCGGACCGGTTCTCCAGTTTGAGCCAAAATCCTTGAAAGACATGCACTGTGTACAGATAGTCAATGGCGATCTCCAAAATTTGGGACAAGATTCAGTCAAAAGAGGGCTTCCCTTTTCTGCCAAATCCAGCAGTGACAGCAGTCAGTCCGAAAACAGCAGCAGTGGGGTGAGCACACCGTGTTTGAAGGAACGCAAATGCCATGAAGCAAACAAGAGAGGTGGGATGTACCTGGAGGACCTGGATGTTCTTGCAGGAACGGCCTTACGGCAAGTGGTGGACCAAAACCGCAAAAATGAATTTCATTCCCAAGAGAACTTGGTTGTGCACATTCCCAAGGATCACAAACCAGGGACCTTCCCAAAGGCACTTTCTATCGAAAGCCTCTCACCTACAGACAACAGTAACAGTGTAAACTGGAGGACAGGCAGCATCTCTTTGGGAAAACAGAACTGCTCTACTCCAAAGGAACCTGGACTGATGGCTTGCTGTCCTAAAGAGAGCAGAATTAGTATTTATGACAATGTGCCAGGTTCCCACTTGTATGCTAGTACTGGGGACCTCCTGGACCTAGAGAAAGATGTCCTTTTTCCTCAGTTAGATGACATTTTGCAACATGTCAATGGACTTCAGGAGGTGGTAGATGGCTGGTCAAAGAAGGTGTTGCCAGGTCTGCCAGTTGGCAATGTGTCAGTCAGGGAATCCCCATCATTGCCTTTCCAGTCACCTACACAGATCACTCTTGATTTTGAAGGAAACTCTTTGTCTGATGGCCGGACCACCCCGAGCGACATGGACAGAGATGGAACATCCCTGAATGAATCCGAAGCCACTGGTGTTAGAGACAGGAGAGACTCTGGGGTGGGAGCATCGCTCACAAGGCCAAGCAGGTAAGTAGCAAAATTTTGTATACAAATCCATAGTCTGTGAAATACAATATAATGAAGCAGAGGTTGTCAGCCTGGGAGTCAGAAGGCACAGGGTACCATTACGGTTGTGCTCATCCTGTATGGAGATGGGGATTTCCCAGGGAAAGGCAGGACTTTGAGGGAAGGGACATCCTGCTGTGGAGATTTTTACATGGAATCAATGCAGAATTGGTTTAATAGAGCAAACTAAGGCATTTTTTATCCCTTGATCCATTGATTACATGGTAGGACCCTGTATATGTTGTAGGATGTATGTTCAATTTGTCTTGTAAGTTATGCACCCAGATCTTTATGCATCGATAGCTTTATGAACTTTTTTAATGCACTGGTCTGCTTTAAAAACGTGCCTCTTCATGCTCAAAAAGAACTTCCTACTCTGCCTCAGCCCCTTAGATGGGTGGGATGAAATTATGGTAAATGACTGACTTCTTAAGAAAGTGAAAAGTGGAATTTTGTTAATAGTTTACAGACCTGTTTTAAGTCAGAGTGATGAGCTCCTGTTGAGCCAAGTACCAGTGGTCCTGGGCAAAAGCCTTTGTGGGTCCAAACTGTTGTATGCAGGGTGGCTTTGTAAGTGCAAAAGCAGGGAGAATATACCTGGTATTTTCTGATACTGGTATTTCTGATAATACTGGTATTTTCTGATCTGCTCTCAGTCTTGTCACACCCTCACAGAGGACTCGGCCATGCCATGGTTTGCTGCTGCCTCTGCGTGCTCACCACCACCAGAAAAGTGAAAGTGAACTTGAGGAAACTATAGAGTAAATGAGCAGTGTCAAAGTTTTTAGGATTTGAGCCAGAACTTGTATTTAGTGAAACAAGAAAATGAAATTAGGGGGTTTTTTTCTGATTAATCCAGTATATAGAGAAAGTGCATTGGAGTAAAAAGATGTGAGTGGTTCAATAGCTTGGTGGTTATAGCTCTAGCTAAGGAGACACACGGTTTAATCCTGTTTAAAAAAAATCCTTCCGTATTTAACAACAGAGATATTTGGAGAACCTCATCTCCAAATATCTCAGTGGTCAGGTCAGTCCCCGGGGAGGTGAGGGACTAGGCATCAAATACCAGTTCTGAGTCAGGCAAAGCACATTTGAATCTAAGTCTCTCACATCCTGTTGGAAGTGTGTGGGCCATAGCAGGCGGCACTGCTTCCCCAAGTATATGGACAGGACCCACACCCACTTGTGAATCTAATGTTAAAAAGACAAAACTCGGACATTTCTAAAATTAAAGAGATTGACTAAATTGTTTTATTTATCTCCAAGGTACATTTTCTTTCAGATGACACACCACAAGCCATCACATGTGTGTGTGTTTGTGTATGTTTTATATATTGCCCAGCCCTATCTCACAGCATCCCATCTTTTCTGCCCAACTAAAGCAGCTCTCTGATTTTTCTATCGTTTCTTTTGCTAAAGGCGATTACGATGGCATAGTTTCCAAATCTCTCATTGCCTGAGCCGCTCCATTGCATCGCTTCACATCAGCAACCAGTCAGCAGCCCAGCTGAATCTACTGCAAAAATTCTCTCTGCTTCGTCTCACTGCCATCATGGAAAAGTACTCCATGTCAAACAAACATGGCTGGACCTGGTGAGTACCCCTCATAACTGGAAAAGAGACTTTTTAGGAGAAAATCGTTTCTCCTAATTCTGTTACTCTGATAGTAAGTAAATGCAATTAGAAGGAACCATTGGCTTCAAGTGTAGGATTTGAAACTGTCCCTTATAATCCATTGCTGCCTAGTGGCTCATTGGCAAAGTCAGAAATAGATCCTGGAAATCGGACTTCATTCCTGTTCTCTAACAGAGAAACAACCCTGGCCTTTCTAACAATGCTACAGTTCCAGGAAAATAAACAGGAGTAGGAGAGAGTGACTAAAAAGTAGGAAAAGTTTACAGTAAGTCCTACCCGGAATTCGTTTTGTGATTCGAAAAGAAACAGCTGCTGCTTCATGTGTTTGATACTGCTTTGTTTGTGCTTTAAAAGAAGGGTTACAAGAGTTATGGGACATTTCTCTATAAAGCAAAGATGCAGGCTTTAGCCTAGGCCTGGACCTGTGTTAGAGGGAGCTTGCAGCCCTGGCAGCTGTTACAGCTACCTGGTCACTCAGGGAGTGGAGGGAAGCGCACATGGATGTGAGTGCTCACAATGTGGTTCTTTCTGTAGCAACTGGCTACAGAAACCTGCATGTTTCGTGGTACACAAACCCTGCTGGCCCCCACAGATTGAGGTACACCAGAAATGGAAATGGGCGTCGATAAGAGTTAAAAAGTATCTGAGAAATAATCAAAAGGATGACAGAATCTCTCCCTAATACACTGAGGCACCCAGTCCAGATACAGTATGACTTGATATTTATATTGTGTTTTCATGCTCAAAGCACCTCCCCAAAATCCCACTAAATTCTTCTGTGAGCTACGTAAGACAAGTTTTCCTTTAGAAATAGAAAAATAGATACAACAGTTACACGTGAGATTCACCTCACTGACATCAGTCATTAAGGAAAGTTAGAAGTATAATCTGTTATAAATCTGATCTGAGAAAGTCAGGTCAGCTGTTTGTGGTCAGAGGAGAAAGACGGGCAACTCCAAAGCAGCCCATTGTATCCAAGGCTGAGGGTTTGGGTCACTCTCCACAGGTGTCTCTCTCTAGAGTGGTTTTAGAGGTAGTCCAGACTGCTGACTCTTTCCAAGCTCTCTGTAAGAGAGCTAAAATTCAGTAAGATTAACCCCCATTTCACTGCTCTCCTTTAGTGCAGCTCCCTGTGGCTAGCTGACAGCATGTGCACTGAAATGAATCTCGCCTTACCCAACTTCAAATAAGCAGACTAGAGTACAGCAAATTCTGGATCCTGCTCTTTGTACAAGGTTTTCATCCTGACAAATATTTCTTCCGTTTTTGTAATCATCTCTAAGGATTTTTAAGAGAGGGACTGTAAATAGCTGTAAAGTTATGCACTGTACTTCTTCAGTAGGTAATTTAAAATGAGTTTTTACTTCTTCCCACACAGATGACAAAACTCTTAGTCACATTTAGGTCATATTAATCCTTTTTATTTTAATTCCATGGCAGTCATGACTCCCAAAAAGGGAATCGGTTGGTTCTTGTTTTCATGACAATTTTTTGAAGAAAGCAAGCTCACCAGCTTCACTTAAGTTACTCAACTAGAATAAATTATATAACACATAGGGATTTCCCACCATCATTTCTTACTGTAAATTCTTAGTCAATAGAAATACTAAATCATGTAACTGGTGTATAAAGATCATTCAGCATGTTAGAGGATTGAACCCCCTTTTCCCTCAGATACCCCCTCCACTCAGGTTTGCTCTGCCATTTCTGTGAGCCCCTAAAGGATGCTTTAAACCTTGTTGGCTTCAGCTGAATGACACCTGTGTAGTAAAAGGTTTTTTTAGAACTGATTGTTATGCTATACCTTAGAGGCCATCCACTTACAGACATTAAGAAATTAATCAATTATGCAAATTGCAAAGTGTCTGTGTATTGTGCATTAAACATTATTTCACCATCTTTATAAAAAAGGCCCCAGTTACCAATTTCTGTCAGTGGTGTTACTCAGAGAGTGTCCAGATACCCTGTTTTTTTCATGCAGCTTGTTCATGTTAATTTTCAGGTCTGTGCCAAAGTTCATGAAGAGGATGAAAGTCCCTGACTACAAGGACAAGAATGTCTTTGGTGTGCCCCTGATAGTTCATGTCCAGAGAACGGGACAGCCTCTTCCCCAGAGCATACAACAAGCACTGCGCTACCTACGGAGCAACTGTCTAGACCAGGTAGGAACTTTACTCCAGGGACTTGTTGTTTTTTTCTGAAAAGCCACTTTAAGCAAGCAACAGTGAGCATTTTTGTGCTAAGTACCAGGATTATTTGAAGATTATTATCTCTCACGTTCGGCCTAGATCTCCTCTGGTGATTTGATAGTTGGTGCCAATACTGATAGTTTGTCATTTTGAGATTTGTATCCAGCTAATCTGTTGAATTCTTGTAGCTGTAACAGTCTTGCTGATTTGTATACCACAGTCTACTTCAAAGAACATTTTGAGATCTTCATGTGTATTGAATGAAACCTGGGAAGAGATCAGGACTCCCCACTTCTACCTGTATCTGTACTGCTTATGCTTGAGTGTTGCCCTTGAGGGTTAACTGCATTCACCATTTCACAAGATATGGTACAAAAGGTTTTATTTACTTAGCAAAGACAGAAAAGTCCAAGAATAGAGAGCAAACTCAGCAAAATATTCCAAGTATTCTGTTGACAGAGTCAGATATATCCAGATAGTTAGGTCAGCAGGGGTTCAATGCCAAAGCCATTATGGTACATTGCCTTTTATAGTGTTCTCAGCTACAACAAGCCAGCTGGGACACCCTCATGCTCAAAGTATTTCAGATTTTTTTATTCCCTTTAGCTACAGAGGGACATACTAACCATATTTTTACTGTCCTTCCCCTAAGGATGAGGATGTGTATTTTTATGAACATAGGACTGGGAGAAACCCCCTGGCTGATTATGTTCAGTCCTCTACTGTTATTGACCTCATGTCGTATGACCTCTTTCATAACTGCCTTTAGATAGTTGTAAGTTTAAAAGGAGCTATCAGCACTTTGCTCCGCAGACTTCACTGCTTTCCTAGCTCTGAGCACATGAAAAGGGTGGAATTAGTCTGTTCTGAATCTTCACATTTTCTAATCACCATTCTGGTTGCTGTTCAGGTTTTTTGTTGGGTGACAGTCATCTGCCCCGAAACTGAAATCTAAAAATTAAAGGCGTTCCTGTAAATCACAACCATTTCCCGTTGCAGCCAGTGGGAAAGACACAGGTTCTTCCTATCAGTTCCTTCTGTAAAGGAATCCTGTAGGTGTCAGACCCTGACCTCTAACTCCACAGTGTCAAAAGTGAGGTGAGATGAGTTCTGCCAACCATATGTAGTGCAGGAGCTGAGGGGCGGGATGAACAGCTTGTCAGAAATTTATTAAGAGAGGATGAAAAGGAAAGATGCATAGAGACAAGTAGAAGTGATACATTCAAGAGCTAACATGCCTGGTTGCCACGGTGCTCATCTGGGTTTGTGTACTGAGCTGGGAAAGCCAGTGTAGGAAGAAAAGTGATGCAGCAAGCCTGGAATTAGTGATGAGCCTGGAGGAGGAGACACCCAAGTAAGAGGAGATGTAAGGATAGGGATGGGCTTGTCAGCTAAGAAGTATAGCAAGAGGAAGAAAGAGTAGAGAGAGAATTAACTGGGGAGAATGTAAAAGGGAGAGTAAAATAGAAAGAAAAAGCTCTTGAGAGATTTGAGGCAGTTAAAAGGTGTTGGAAGCCTCAGACAAATATCTGCTCCATTTGCATTTACATGCTGGGAAGCATCAGAGCTCCGTGAAGGGCCATTTCAATCTAGCTTGGTTTCTTCTCAGAGTGAAATTGGGAAAATACTGAATAAAAAAAAGGAGGAGGAGATGTACAGATCGGGACCCTTTAAAAAACCTTTTCACCAAAAACCTGTCTAGGCAAAAACCCTCCAGACAGTTCACCTTCTCTGCTTTACAGTTACTCCCTTTGTTCCCATTTAATTCAAAGTCTCCTAATGCCTGGACAGAGACCTGGGCAGCCTCCAGTCTCCCCCAGCATCTTGCTTATGTTTCTCTTCATGTGCTGCAGAAGGTGGGCTAGAGTTCTGAACAGGTGTCAGAGCTTCTACTGCACACACTTGGTAGAGCTGAGGTTGCTCTGAACCATTGTAAGGTCTGTCTCCTGCCACTGAAATCCCTCAGCTGGCATGAGGAGCCTCACTGTTACTTGTAGGATACGTCATTCAGTTTCAACTTGTGAAATAGAAACTGCTTTGCCTTTTCCAACTGCATCTTTATTTCTGTCATGCGTCATATGGCTGCTTGTAGGGACGATGATCCACACAGCATGAGGATAGTAAAGAGATTGGGCCAGACTAACCTCTGGCTTTATAGTCCCTTTTTATTTACAGAACAAGTTTGTAATAATGCATAACAGAGCCTAAAACATCTTTTTCTATCAAGTGAAGAACTCTTGATTAATCGTTAATTTTTTTCCATTAAAAAAAAAAAAGGAAATGGGAGTTCGGATAAATGTCTTTAAACAGAAATCAAGAGTAGCAGAATGATGTGCAGCAGGAGATTGCATGGGTGAGATTTGACATCTGACCTCTCAAATCAGACTTAGGTGGAAGTTTTTAATGGTTCTTTATACCACCAAAGACACTTTCCATCGAAAGGAGAGAACTGAGCCTCTGCTCTCACATTTATCTACCATGGGCCAAAACTTAATTTTTTGGACAGAATTAACAAGTGTCCTTCTGCATCTTCAGCACATATTTCTAAGAGGAAAAGGGATTTTAAAAGAAGAGGAGAAAGGGAAAACCAGATGAAAATAGCTGGATGCTCTTTCTTGTATGGTCTTGTCAGAACAAAGAGCGGAGCTTCACTTGGGATCATAAACACAGAAGACAGGGCACACTCCAGTCCTCTACTTCCTATACATAAATTTAGCTCTCAAGTGACACTAAATTCATCAATAGGAAGACACAGAAGAGCTACCTCACAGCCAGTCTGGTGGAGTGGTTCATCTCCATATAAATAAATAAATATACCCCCTTACAGAGCTATGATCTATGTAATTGGTGTCATTAATGTGCGAGTTAACCAAAGTCCTACATACCCTCCAGGTAAGCATGGGAGGTGTTCTAGAGAGAGGAAGGTCCTGTGTGAACTCTGTGCTGCTTCTTACTCAGAAGTAAGGGGGAGAAGGCCAGAAGGCTTTATTTCCTTGCCTTTACTCTTTGTTGATGGACTGTGCCATGCAGGAAGCTGCACAGATCACCAGCGAGACAGCAATCACAGAGGAACAATATTATATAATTCCCAACTGGAAATGTGCCTTTTCCATAGGTCTCTCTCAGTATTTCACCTTTTTCCCTGCAAAACTGAAAGGAAACAGTGTTAGCACTTCCCAGATGAAATACTGTAAACTCACTTGGGAATAAATAGTGTGGTTGAGGCCCAGGAATTGAGCCCAGGGGGAATTCCGCTGGCAGAGGACAAGAAAGGGCAGCCCTGCCTTGAAGGCATCATTTGAAGAATTACCACTTCCTTTCAAACAGAAAGCAAACAGGATAAAAATGTATCTTAGTGACGCTGCACAAGTAATCCCTATGTGGCCCCCACTTTCAAACTGGACTTTTCTGTGGGATTTGGGAGAACTCTTGGAAGCAGAGAGCAGGAAAGGGAAAAAACAGATTTCATCTTGATTTTAAAGCTCTACCAGGATGTACTAATCTTTTGCCACAGCATTTATTACTAAGCTAAGCATAATATTTTCTTGTTAGTCTTCAAATAAACATGAGGAGCCAGATTCTCAGCTGGAGTAAATCAACAGTCAGTCACCCAAGCCAAGCAAGCCAGGCTGATTTATATCAGCAGAGCATCTTGCTTAAACTCTTCAGGCAGCAGGGAAACCACAAGGCCCTCTGAACCCTCCCTCTAGGATGGGACAGAGAGCAGCAGCATTATTAACCCCTACAATCCTGCTGTGGGAGCCTGCGCTTGCCTGCAAGACTTGTGGGACCATCAATTACATTTGCACATTTTCCTTCTTCTTGCCTAGAGAAAAATAAGCAACCCAAGCTTTGGTCATGATCAAGGTCCCCGTAATAGATTTATATATAAATGTGTATAACACATATATATTCTTCAAGTGAAATTATCCCTTTTACCCAACTCAACGTGGTACGTTTTTAGGTGGGTCTCTTTCGGAAATCTGGAGTGAAATCCCGAATCCAGGCCCTGCGTCAGATGAACGAGAGCTCCCCAGAAAACGTCAGCTATGAAGACCAGTCAGCGTACGATGTGGCTGACATGGTAAAGCAATTCTTCAGGGACTTGCCGGAACCTCTCCTCACAAGTAAACTAGGAGAGACTTTTCTGCACATCTATCAGTGTAAGTTGCTATTTCTACATATTTCTGTTATTAGAAACAATTAGAAAATATTATATAGTAATATACTGTAAATAATTCCAGCATGTTAACACCAGATAGGATTCTTTCTGCTGGCCTTTGAGATACAAAAAAAAACCCTCTGCCCTCAAAATGTCTCACTAAGAGATCTTTAGAACCACCTAAAGGTTTCATTGTCAAATTTAATGGAAAAACAATGTTCAAATATTGAGAAAATTTGAAAGTACCAGCTTCCCAATCAGAAAGAAACCAAAAGAACAGGCTGCTGGACATAAAAAGCATATGAAGACTCATATTTTTGTCAGATTTCTTTAAACTGTGGGCCCATTTCATGCACTTATATCTCAATATAAGTGAGTCTTCTGGGCATGAGAATATGTGTCTCTGTAGTCCCCTTCCTTGCTGGGACTTTTGATTATTTGTTTTTTCATTATAGTCAATTAAATGTACATGCAAAAAACAAGCTGCCTTCATGTAGATCATAAGCTCTAGGTAAAGAACTCATAGAGGAAGAAAGAAACCAGGGGATTTCTTCTTTTCTTTCCAGCATAAGCAGTCTTCAGCAAAATCTGAGACTCAGATGCATCAGAATAATGAAAGTCCCTGTGAATCAGGAAATGACTGTGTATCTCTTCTCCAGACTGAGGGAGAAATAAACACTGAGGACAACACTGAAAAGCCAGAGGAATTAGAGGTTTTTTTCCTGACAGTGTCCATTATGAAGGCCAGTCAGCCAGCATTCTGGCAGATGCAGCCAGCCTAAGCCAAATAATTGGAAGCACTAAAGAGAAGTGTGTCTAGTCTTTTCACTTGCAGACGTTTCAGCTGCCAAAACAATAGAAAGCCATTTTAAAACTCCGTATAATCCCAGTGCTTAAGAATCTCAGATACTTCCGTTGCTTCCCTTTACTGTAAAAATCTGTCTGTGGCACACAGTCACTAATGAATTTACCATCACAGTGTCTGTAGCTGGTAGAGAATGTTGGGATTCTGCATGTGAGAGACAGCACTGCAAATAAATTTAGTGGGTTTGGCTGTACGCAATGTCTTGGGACATAAGTTAACTGCAAGAGTTGGTGCCTAGCCCTGGACCATCATTTCCCCTTCTTCTTTCCTGCTCACAAGTTGTCTGCCTGCACACACATTAATAAGCTTGTTCAGGAAAGGAACAGGAATTGTGGCTGCTAATAAAATGGCAGTCACGATCATTTCCATGGGGAAGTGGCCAAGGAGAAGATTATCCACTACAAGGACATGTTCTACATGTCCTTGGAAACAAATCACCTTTCAACTATTGCTTGATGAAAATTGGGGATGTCCCATCTTTTCACAAGAAGAAACTGCAAGTAAATTACCCCCTTGCCAAAGGAAGAGAGACATGGCAGATCCCGTGTTTTAGGTGGGTCGTCAGTATAAGCAGGTCTGTAGCCAGAAGGGCTCCTCTTTTCCGAGAAGAGAGGCTAAACAGGGAAACACTGATACCAGCCAACAAAAAATATAAAAAGAGACATGAGCTGACTCTGTAATGTCTGCATGGTACTGCAGTGGGAAGTCTGAAGAACTTCTCTTTACACTGGTCAGAGGGGAAAAAAAATGAGCTGGGAGAGATGTTCTCAAAATGCACCAGGAGTTTAAAAGATTTCAGAAAGACTTGAGGATGAGTCTCTTTAAACTAAGGTGGGAACAAGAAAAGATGGGCTGTGTAGACACCAGAAAATATTTTTTGGATTAAGAATGAGTAGCAGTGGGGTTTTTTCCATGTGACCAGCAACAAATATATTTTTCTGTTTCAGACAGTACTGACAAAACTCCTTTCACAGAAAGAAAAATGTTGAAAATTGCTGGGATACCAATTGTATTTCATAATGTCTGCAGTTAAACTAATCTGTAGCTGAGAGTTTTTCTTACCCTTCGTTCTGTTTAACAAATTGTTAATGTGAAGTTAGGAAGGATTTTTTTCTCTCCTAGTGTATTGGCAGGGGATTTCTGATTTTCTGGGATTCCCTGAAGATATTTTTTCATATATCCAAGACCTTTTTCATATATCCAGAATGGCTTGAATTACCGTAACGCATAGGATTTGGGATGAGATGATTAGTGTAGTAGTCTATATAGCATAGCATTGATGAAACTTTCTCCATTTCCCTAACACTAGTTGCCTAGTGTTTACCTGTGACTTGAAGCACGGGCTGATCTTCTGCTTCATGTACCAGACCCATTAGAGAAAAAATAAAGGGGAGGGAGGGATTACCAGGAGGTGTTATGGGAAGACACATAGCATGGATTTAGCAAAGGCTCCTGTGACTTCTCAGAAAAACCTGGCCTTGCTGCTTTTAGAAACTCTGGAAGTGTTGGGCTGTGTTCATTTTGTCATTCATGTCTGAAAGCTTAAGTGCTTGTACAAGGCTAGCAGTCGAAGCTTAAAAACTGGCTGTTCCCTCAACTGTAAATCTGCTTTTGTTCTTCTTCCATTCAATTATAGAGAGAGTAGGTAATACCCAGAGGAGGACTCCAAGTCCAAACTGAGAGAACTTATGGTAGTATTAGAAATGAATCTGAGGTGCTATTTAAGCATATCTATTACTTCTTTCATTAAACTCTTCTATGGTTTAGGACACAAATATAAGTGTTCCCAAAGCTTCTCTAAGACTTTTGAACTTCTGTCTAGCCAGGGGACAAAGAAAACTTGAAAAATACCATTTAAAGCTACGAGTACTCAGTACTATTCTCCCTTCATAAACTTCAGATGAAATCCAGTGTCTCTCTTGGGAGCAGCCCTTCAAACAGACAGAGAAATTCCAAACACTGGCGAGGGAAGCTGTGCTTGGTGGAGGAGCAAAACCCATTTCTCCAGAAGCCAGCTGATCTTTTCCCCTTGGTCCCCTGTCATCTGCCTCTTCACAAAGCCATCATTAAGGTCGGGAAAGACCTCTAAGGGTCAACCATTAACTTAACACTGCCAGGTCCACCACTGAAACACGTCCCTAAGCACCAGATATGCGTGGTTTTTGAACACTTGAGGGGACTGTGAATGTCTGTGGTAACTTTATCTCTCTGGCCCCTTGCCTGATCTCACAACTGACCCCCTGAATGTCACTTGCTCATTCCCAGACGTCCCCAAGGAGCAGCGGCTGCAGGCGGTGCAGGCTGCCATCATGCTCATGGCCGACGAGAACAGGGAGGTTCTGCAGACTCTGCTCTGCTTCCTCAGCGACGTCACCTCCGTGGAGGAAAATCAGATGACTCCCATGAACATCGCTGTTTGTCTGGCCCCTTCCCTTTTCCATCTCAATATAGTGAAGAAAGAAAGCTCACCGAGGTATGTTTCTTCTCAGCATTATAAATAGTCACATCCTTAATACAGAGTGATGCTTTCAGTGGTATGTAGGACAAAATTTCCCAAACCATCTGCCTTCCAGCACACATTAAACAGGGCTTGGCTTTGGTGAGAGGGGAAAACCCCTGCTGCAGAGCCAGAAGCACACTTGTTTTCACAAGCCCAGCAGGCATTTCTGGCTGTCTGTTGTGAATATGTGGTGCCTGCTTTCCATGCACAATTTTCAGTGGGGCACTAGTGAGTTTTGCATAAGTAATGTTGACTTCTGTGAAGGAAAAGGGCTTGATTTTGCTCTGGTTGAAGTCAAAGATTAACTGTGTTTAAAAGGAATTTGATATGTAGATTTTCAATGAATGGTTTTTTTCACTTTCAGTTTACTGTCTACATTCTGCCATTCGGGAAACAGGGTTTATTTCAGGCCACATTAAAATTGTAACATGGCGAGTGTAGACTAAACAGAGCATAGCCAGGCTAAACATTAGTGGTCCCTCTTGAATCTTTTTCCCTCCCATCTGGTTCGGAATACACTGAGATTCTTGGTCAAGTACATGTATAACCCATGTCTAAGCAAGTGCTTTAAGCAGGAACAGTGTAAACCACTTTACATCATGTCTGTTAAAAATACATTTCAAAATGTACAACACGTCATGCAGGATACGTATAACCTTTCCTGCTTTTACCTTTGGCTCAAAAATGTTTTAGGTAAACATTTTTCTTTTAAAAATGGCCTAACAGTTTGAGCAGTCTTGGTGATAAATAGAAACTAAAGATAGGGTTTTTTCTCTTTGGTGTTGGGATCATCCTGCTGCTTTTTGCTTTCATATTAAAAAGATTCAGCTCTTTACCTGAGATATTGAATTCAATTACAGAGTAATACAGAAAAAATATGCAACAGGGAAGCCAGATCAGAAGGACCTCAGTGAAAACCTGGCAGCTACTCAGGGCCTTGCTCACATGATAATGGAATGCAACAAACTTTTTGAGGTGAGTGACAGACTCAAACAGCATTATTCATGGCCACATAATGCAGCACCCTTTGAAGTATTTATGTTTATGCTTACATTTTCTGTCTTGTGTTAGCTCAGAGATTGGTGCCTCACTTATTTGTAAACTTGCTTCATCTAAAGTTTTATTTATCTCATTTCTTTATGGCAGTTCCCTTTTAGTATTCAAAAGATGCAGGGTAATTATTCTGTAACAGTTTTTAACCCAAACCACTGGATTAGGAAATTTTAGTCTAATTCAAATCAAAATCTGCTAGTGTAAAGTTTTATTACAATGCTTTCAATGCCTCAATTAAAACTTATTAATCTTAAAAATTATTGCTCATACACTTTATTTCTGTGTATCATACAATAAAGTAAAAATCACATAGAAAGCTGCAGTCATTCCTGCAGCTACTTAGACTGCAGCTGGAGGAGAGCAAATGCTCGTATCTCCCTTCCCCAGAAGCACAAGGCAGTATTTCTGAGGGCTAAAGGAGTGACAGGGTGTATTGACATCCAGTTGATCAGTCTAACACGGTTCTGCATGAGTAGTGCTGTTGTGAGCCATGGGCTGTTTCATTAGACTACTTTGATGTTTCATCTTGCATAAACACAGAAATTGGTATGCATTTTACAGATCATAGGCTCATGCAATTGGATGCTGAATGGTCCATCAGCCTAAGAACACATTGCCTTAAGGAAAAGTTCTCAGCAGGAGATTTTCCCTGTGTGTTTTCCCTCCCTTCTGTGGCAGGTCCCACACGAGATGATCACCCAATCCCGAAACTCCTATGTTGATGCAGAAGTGCATTCTCCCACCCTGGACGAGCTTGGGAAACAAGTGGATGAGGAAGGAGGGAACTATCAGATGTACCTGGAAACTCTCATGCAGAATCTCCAGAAAGAAGCAAAAGAGAAATTCAAAGGATGGGTCACATGTTCCAGTGTAGAGAACACAGAACTCGCCTACAAAAAGGTAATTTGGGGAGACATGGAAGAAGCAGCAAAGAAACCAAAGCAAAATGCAGCTCAGCTATGGGGCACCCTGACGTTGCATGGCAAAACTCACGCCCTTCTTCCTGGCCAGGCACTCTTTTTTTTATTTTTAAAAAGATTACTGAAAGCAGTTAAAAATGTAATATAATAGTGATTCAAGTATGAAAATCCAGAAAAAGGCACACAAAGCAAGCTGGGGTCTGTAAAATAGATTGAGTAAGTGACACAGCAAACAACACAACCAGAGAGCGAGCTGAGATGTTAAACAACAGAGAACATTACCTGGGCAAGCTCTTTGACTGGGGGCATGCAAAGTTTCTGACCAGTTCCTGATGTTTGCCAGCAGTTTGGAGAACACAGCTAGAACATAGGTAATTACAGAACTTCTTCAGGCTCCCCAGTGCTTTATTAAGCAGGCCAACCATATCACCAGTTTCATCCCTGATCTTTTTTTCAAGTGGATTTTTGATACTGCAGCTTTTATTAAAATTTCTGAATTTGTTTCGGGCTCCATCACTTCTTCAGGGAAAGCCATACCACTGCAGCGAGGCAGAGGGTGCTGCGGGGTCTCTGCAGACAGTGGTGTTCAGGGCTGCTGGAAATGCAATAGCAAAGCAGAGGTCTCCAAACCGGCAGCAGCTAGCAAGAGGAGGGGATGGATTAGGGGTGGGTGACACTAATTAGGCAGGAGAAGGGCACTGGGAGGAATGTGGGATCTGGATAGTGAGGGGGCAGGAGGCAGCACTACCCCAACTTGAGAAAGTGAGACCTCTCTGTCAGGGCAAAGAAACTGCAGTTACTGTGGTTTGTAGCAAGCTTCTGTGAGTGACCTCTCCAGGGAGGGATTGTGGGAGGTTGGGGACAGAGTAACAGGGCTCAGGTGGTAGCAGGATGTGGGAAATGGGAGAGAGGGAATAGCGGCCTGCATGGCTGGTGGTCAAGGACCTGTGAGACTGCAGAGGGGACTGGGAGTCTGGGGCTCTAGGGCAGGGGAAATGGGGAACTGAAAGCTTTGGGGAGAAAAAATTACAACAACATGAAATAATTTAAGGTGGGAGGTGTGGAAGGTGGGTTTCTGGGGAAACAATCTGTGGGATGTGTCTGTGGGAGGTGCTAGTGGTTTCTGAAGTACTCACACTGGTACATGAGAATGGTAGGGTAGGGAGGGGTTAGAAAAGCAGGGCTTGCAGTGATTACGGTTAACTTGTTTACTGCCTGAAATAGGACCCCTAAAACCATGCAGAAAAGCTGTATGTGTGCAATCTAGGATATTCACCTTGTGCATAGCCCAGCACTTTTTGCCCCCCTTACTGCAAGCTGCTGAGGTGTTTTAAGAAACAGGATCTGTGAGCAAGGAGGGGCTAGTAATCAGTCTGTGCTCTCTGGAAGGTGCTTTCCCAATACCTCGCTTGCAGCTATTTTGAGGAGCAAACATCTGTGTACCTGACACAACTGAATTAAAATATGTTCTGCTCCCCCAGAATTAACCAGGAGGGTTAATGGACCCTCAGTCCCAGGTAGTGTATAAGACTGCCTTAGGTAGTTGCTTTATTTCAGCCCAAGGTTTCAGTCTCTCATCCCTTTTTACTTCTGCAGATACATATTCATCGTTACACTTAGGATGCTTGGACTTGAAAAAGTGTCTGTCACACAGAAGTAATGCAGAACCTCACTGGCACTATGGGAGCTAGTCCAGGTATATTCTGTTGTGAGAGAAGAGTAATGAATCACTTTCAGATTTACATCCAGGACGAGTAGAGCAGCAATAGTAGCAATAATAGTAATGATTAGCAGGGAAATATGAATGCTCTTAAGCTGAAGTCAGACACGCATACTGAGATGTTGTCCTCAGCTGTCATCTGCTGAACATAGGCATATAAATCATGGGGGTTTGTGTTCTTGGTTACTTCACTCCAGGTTGGGGATGGAAACCCACTGAGGCTTTGGAAAGCCTCAGTTGAAGTCGAAGCCCCCCCATCAGTTGTCCTGAACCGAGTGCTGAGAGAACGTCACCTCTGGGACGAGGACTTCTTGCAGTGGAAGGTGGTCGAGAGCCTGGACAAGCAGACAGAAGTTTACCAGTATGTTTTGAACAGCATGGCTCCTCACCCCGTCCGAGACTTTGTCGTTCTCAGGTAAGCTGACCGTGGTTCTCTGGTACCTTTGCCTCCTGCAGCACATAAAGTAAGATCTGGACTTCTCTCAGCCTTCACATCTGTGTAATTGCTCTCCAGGAACTCTACTTCTGGGCAGCAGCGTTGATTTCTCAAACTAAATTAGTCATACACCTAGAGCATGCTGACCTTTTCTCTGATGTAACTGGAGCAGCACATACTCCTGAGGCCATAAATATCATTTCTTCCTCAGAACAGATGTCTGATAATAGCTGCTCTTCTCTCTTAGCTTTGTTTGTTGTCAAAACAGTGCAAATAGAACCCAATTGTTTTTTACGCTGCTTTTGCTGTTCTCTGGGGAATGTTTGATGTTTAAGAGCCAAATGTTTAGAAGAAAAGATAGTGGTGCTTTTATGCTAAGGTGTTATACAGCGTCTATATAAGTTATTATCTTAAGTTTTCAGTTGGAGTCTTTGTAAACGAAGAAATTCTGATCCATAAAAATCCTAGTGTGGAAATGAACAGAAAGAGGCAGTAGATTTGTATTCTCTCTTCCAGGGGATGATTTCTCTCAAATAAATGTATAGCTGTGTATCTATATTCCACATTCAATTCCAGTTCTGCCATTGTCTATCTGCCTGTACAGAACAGTCAAAAAAAGCCCCTCTTATGCACTTTCTGCCTTTGAAATCCTGGCCTTTGCTTGCTAGGAGCTATTGTGGAGCTGCTGACATATTTCACTTACAGGGTCAGTCCTACAGTCATTTATTTCAGGATGATTTTGTGCATTCCCATTTTTGGTCCCTGCTTTCTTTGACTGAAATGATGTGCCAGAGAAATACAAAGCAGTTTTGACAAAGGAAGTAGCCCAGTGAGTCAGAATTGTATTAAAGGGAATGAAGATTGAAAGAAAAAGATGAGCCAAATAAAATACAATTACAAAAGTACATCCCTTTTATGAACTTTAGTAGTCTCTCAGAGGATGACAACATGCAGATATTGTTGGTATAGGGGAAGAATTATTGGAACTCTTAGGGGAAGATTTAAAAAATACTTTCTGTAACGAATGCTCCCCTTACTCTATTTCCTTGGCCTTCCCACAGTATTCTGGGCTAAATTAATTATTTTATAATCAAATATATATGATATATTTTATATAATTATATATGTATCATTATTTTATAAATAATCTTCTTATATAATGTTATTAGCTTGAAGCAGTGATAAATTTGGCCCTCTGCATGGCACCGAGAAGATCGTCTGCGAGCGGCGGGGAGGGTTTGATGACTGTAATTTGGTCCTCTCATTTGCCACTTAGTTCACTATTAGGTTTCGTGGTGGTTTATGTTCTTTAAAGACCTGCTGTTCAGTCGCATTAGTTAAAGGCAAATCCTGCTATCGAGTTCTCGTTCTTTTCACTAACCCAGGCAGAATGACCCCCAAGGACTGAAATACATATCATAAAAATGAATCCTGGTGGGTTCTTAAGGGCTGAAAACAGCCATCAGGCAGATCTGTCAGATTCTGTTGTTTATCTCTTTTGATTGATATCATTAAGTCTAGAGCAAGGTTAGCCTGCAATACCGCAGTCAGTTTGATACCTTACGATTGGTGGGAAGTGAAAAGTGAAATTATAATACACCTCTGGGGACATGAATAAATATATTTTAACAGATGGCAATTTTCGCCTTCTCTGTCAAACTTTGGGCTGTGAAAGGATCAACTTAGTTATCCCTTTTTTTCCAACGTGACAGTCATAACAAGGGGATTAGCCTCCCTAGAGAAGACTCTGACGGTAAGAGGAGAGGGGAAATGTTTCCTATGCCTGGGATATGACACAGCTCTCAGCTGCCCTGCACAGGCATCATTTTTACTGAAGAATCCACAAGTGTTTAATGTTCATTAAGTATGACAGCATTTTGGTGAGTTAGGTGCCATGCCTGATTTTACTACTGTAAGGCATTTAAAGAACTACTGAAACTGGCCTAAATCCACGTGACTGGGAACAGGAAACATAAGTCTTCTGAAATGTCTGGGATATAGAACTTTCCACTTCACAAATGGCCCAAGTAGTGCATTTGTTACCAAAATGATTGTGGGCACATCTAAACACTGTGCAAGCACTCACAGGAGATGGTTCAGCATTTCTCATACTGGATCTCGGCTGTGATTTCCTTCTCCCATGTGTTTCATCTGCCAAGATAGCTCATCAATTTTATTAATGCCCAGGCACATGTAAAACCTTCTGGTCAGTATCTTCCTGCAGTGTCTTGAATAACAGTTCAGTTTCATGTAAGAAAAATGCAGAATGTTAAAATTATCTGCTGAAGTCCAAACTTCAACAGTCCTTCTAAGCAGCTTACCTGCTAAAATACGATACTTCCCAAGAAAGCATGAGCCCTGTCTCAGACAATCCACAGCAAGATGATGCATATTGCACAGCACAGTGGGAATTTCTCATTTCTTCCCACAGCATAGGAAAGAGCACAGACCTGTCCTCTGAGATTCAGTGCAGATGAGAAAGATGTGAGACACAAGCATATGTAGAGAATGCTTACGGAACAACAAAAAAATGTTAAGTATTAAAATCTAGGTCTCCTGAGCTTGGTGGAAAGCTTCTCCAGCATGTAAGAGAGTCTAGAAACCTGGGAGAGGAAAAAAATTGAAGGACGTTTTGTTTTTAATTCAGACACCCTTCAATCATATTCTGTGTAGTAGTGAGGATTTCTGCTGTACTAAACTCCATTTCTTGTTAAGTCTGCATGGGTGCAATGCACAGCTTCAGCTTTTGCTGGATGGCTTATCCTCACTCTTTCTCCTTTGCAAAACTTGTCTGACTGCAAAAGGCTCTATCATCCCCTAGAATACATAATGGTTACAAAATGCTCCTGTGGAGAAGCAAAACTTCTCCACCCACAGCCACATAGATGGGTGGCCATTCCACATCATGGTCAGACTACCAACTGGGGAACATGAAACTCCTCCAGGGACTCCTAGGACAGTCCACTGTCATTGCAGGCAACAAGGGCAGGCAGACAAGCAAACTGTAACTTTAATTCTGGTTCTTACTCATGTGCCCAAAAGTTTCATCGCTAAAGTGATTCCGTCTTGCCTATGTTCCTGCAGGACATGGAGGACGGATTTGCCCAAGGGGATGTGCATGCTGGTTGCCATCTCTGTGGAGCATGAAGAGGCTCCTCTCATGGGAGCTGTGCGAGCCATCGTGATGGACTCCCAGTACTTGATAGAGCCCTGTGGCTCAGGAAAAGCCAGGCTGACCCACATCTGCAGGATTGACCTAAAGTAAGTATCCCACCTGCACAAAGTAATGTCCATTCAGCAGGACAAAACGCTCAGGGAGGGGAGATGTTGGGAACAGAGGGCATGGTTAGGGTAACTTTGCTGCTTTGGAGTTTTCCTGCAGTCTTCACTCAGTGCCTACCACTGTTACGATGTGATCCTAGAAATAGAATCTGCTTATTTGATTACTGCAAGGGGGAACTTCAGAGTGCACTTAAAATGACAAGTATTTGAAGTCTCCACCACCACCGTGGGCAGTGGGGAGCGGGGAAGCATTGCAAGCACGTTTCTGTGGGGCATATTTCTTGAGTATTTGAGTTTCTCAATAATTCTCTTTTCATTTCTTCAGAGGACATTCCCCAGAGTGGTACAACAAAGGCTTTGGACATCTGTGTGCAGCAGAAGTTGCCAGGATCAGAAACTCATTTCAACCTCTGATTGCTGAGGGACCAGAAACAAAAATCTGAGGAAGTGTTCCTGGGAGCATGTGAGCGTAAATCAGGGTCTGGCAGGGAACAGGAATACTGCAAGCAAAGGTCTTATTTAAGCTGCAGAAATCTGGCCAGACCTGGGTCTATACAAAGCTGAAAAAGGAATTTTATAGGAAAGTTCTTTTATTCTGGAGACTTCACCTTCCCCCCTCCCCCACATCCACTCTGTATTAATTTTGATTATTGAACTAAACATTTCTTCAGAGAGCTTTTATTACTTTAAAAACAGATTATTGCCATTACTTATATGTTACATAACTCTGGTATTTAAAGGCTTCTAAGAAGCGTATTTTAATTGTAAATAAATAATGTACAGTATGTATATATTTATCTATATTCTATCTATATATATGTATATGTATAAATTAATTATTTTGTATATAACTCAGTGCAAATCACTTGCATCAGTTGGACCTTAAGTAGATCTGTCACTTGTTTCTTAGTGAAACTTAGTCACTGCTACATAAGCTGTGTTTGCTGTTATCACAGGCCTACCAGGCATAATTCGTGTGATAACAAACGCCTGTTCTCAAGTATGTTTTGTGTTTGTGCGTGCTACGAGAAGGTACCTAGAAATAGATTTAGGAAGAATTACAGGAACTAAGGAAGAAGGAGGTTACAGTACATGTAAAAATAATGAGGAGGGAATCAGTCTCGCCAAATAAAATACATGGAGATGTATCTTGGACAGACACTGTGGAGGCCATTTATGTTCAGCTGCAGAATTGTGACTGTCAGTAGAAGGTGTTGAAAACTTACCTGTTGCCTTAATGACTGGTGTCTGTCAGTAGAGAACCTCACTGTGTGCAGTGTTCCAGGTCTGCTCATCCTCAGACAGCACAAGGTAACGCTTTGTGTCCTGAGATGGCTGAAATCAGACTGGTAAGTTATTAAACTGTAAATTAATTATTTTTTTAAGCATTTTGTCTAGGTTCTGAACGTTTCTGTGTTGTTCTTTCCTTCTCCCATAGAGATGGCTAATCCAAAGCAGGTTTTCCACATCCAGTGGATACAAAGACATGCAGATGAACACCATGCCTTTTAATATTCTTACTATACAAATAACTATGCTTTTTTAAGATTTTAAACACATCTTGGAGATTTAAAAGACTAAATAAATGCTATTCTTGGAAAGATTTCTTTTATAGTAACAGCAAGCATTTTCATCTTATATTGCACTGATCTGCATGATCCCACCTCTGTAGGCATTGGTGGGAGCAGGATTAGGACTATGAGGAGTAGGAGCCATTTAAGCCTGTTATATAATTTCATTTTCAGGGACCTATTATTTTGCTAATGGAAGAATGCTTTAAATGTAATAGTAATAATAATAATAATTTGGCGACAATGCCTTTGAGGCAGGGCTCCATTTTGTTTTTAACTAACCTAAGACCAAAATGTTATTACATCTATGACTCAATAAGAATGTACAAACCTGTTAATACTGTTTTTCATTAATCGCATTTGTTCACTTGGACTTTATTTATTGCTGCATAAACCAGCGGAGTCAGTCACAGCCAGTGTTTCAGCTCAGTCCTTCCAACAATATCCAGAAAGATCAGCATGAGATCGATTAAGCAGGATGCATTTCCTATGTGAAGCTACAGCTTTGTGCCCCGATTCAGTAAATGGGGAAGTCTCTTCAAAGCAGAGCTTTGGATATGCCCCAGGTGTGGGAGCTGTGCAGTGGACAGCATTGGGTCAGAGCCACTAAGGCATGACCCCACGTGCCATCCTGCACACACGAGGGCAGTGCTGGCAGGGGACAGCCCTGCAATCTGAGGAAGCACACCTGGGGGAGCTCAGGGCGGACAGGGTGACCCAGGGTGACCCACAGTGTTCCAGGGTGTCCTTGTGAAGGAGCAGGACTCCAAAAAAGTCACTGTCATCTTCGGCTGTCACCTGTGTCACCCATGTTCTATCATGCAAGTCCTAGGATCAGGGATGTTGGCTGCCTGGGAGCTCCTGCCTTGAGTTTATGGCCAACAGTAGTTGCAGTGTGCAACTACCACGAGCTTTAAGTCCTGCAGACAGGGGAGCACTCACGGGGCCCTTACGTGGCCGTGGTGGGGTCTGGCAGTCACCTGCTGGCTGCATGGCACCACCACTACCCAGGCTCAGCCCTCCCAGGAGCACACAGTGCCTCCCCAGCTGGGAATGCCATTCCAGAAAGCAGAACCTCCTCCCAAACGCCTGTGGCCATGGCAGCAGATTTCATGCCGGCTGTTTTCCAAAACATGAGCAATTAGAGTACTTCTGCTACACTAGTTTACATAAATAAATACAACAGTGCCTCAGCATTAACAGGCACAGAATTTCTAGCCCTGGGAATGGCAGTGTCTGGCAATAAATAATTTCTTAAGGAAAAGAAGGGAAAACCTGGACAGTGTTTTTATCCTATCTGACAAGTCATTGCTCAGCTGGAAGGGGCCCTGTGCCACCTGCCACCCTTAGCAAGGTAGGGTTGTTTTCCTGCCCTTGCCGAAGCTCTGTCATGTGCTTCTGGCATCTCCAAGCCATGTATTGTTGAAATAAGATTTCTTCAAAATGCACATTATGCCATGTCTACCATTCAGCTACAGTATTTTGTATTGTTACATTGATACATTATGATAATCACATTTTTAAATGTTATACTCATACCAATACCTCATATTTTTACCTCATCTGTTGGTATCAGTCATTAGTTGTAAATAAATAATTGCAGAGTTGAATAAATTTGCATACACTAAAGAATTGTTTGCTATTTTTTCATCCATTGGCTCAAGAAACGCTGCATTTAAGCCCTTGCTTTCTTTATTGCAACCTGCTATACACTAAACTGTTCTGGTGTGGGACTTCAGTAATGACTGCAGGCTCAAAATTATATTGTTGTCCATTATACTTAGCCTGTAGTAGCCTCATGTATACATGAGCTTCACAGCAAAGATTATGTTTTCCAAAGAAGCCATTAGGCCAGGAAAGCTGCCCTAGCAGATTCACAGAAGGGACCCACAAGGATCCAGGCTTGGCAAAGGTAAATTCAGGTCCTCAACAGTTCAGGCCTCTGACTCCCACTGAATTCAGCCATGTTTCTGCATCTATGTTCCTGCCAATAATTTAGGTCTAGGTTCACAAGAGTGACTGGAGCTGGGACGGTGAGTGCTGGGTTCACGTTGTCAGACAACAGCCATCTCAAATCCATCAAGCCACTGCAAAAGAATAAAAGGTGCAGCGGCATGATAGTGATTTTTGTGGTTTGTCTTACACATTCTACAGATGAATTAAATGTTCCTTTGGATAGGTGTTGTGGTATAACCCCAGCTGGCAGCTAAGTACCACTCTCTATCCCGCCACCTGGAGGGATAGAGAAGAGAATTAGAAAAAGGTAAAACCTATGAGTTGAGATAAGAATAGTTTAATAGTTGAAATAAAGCAAGATTATTATTGTTGTGTTTGTTTGTTTTTGTTGTTAATAACAATTATTATTAACAGTTACGATTGTTATTACTGCTCTTATTAACAACAAAAATAACAACGAGGGGATTAAAAAAGAGAGAAATGAAACCCAAGAAACTCAAATGATGCACAATACAGTTGCTCACCACCCACTGACCAATGCCCAGCCCGTCCCTGAACAGCAACTGTCCCCCCCCAGCCAACTCACCCAGTTCATACAATGGTCATGATGTTCTACGGGCATAGAATATCTCTTTGGCCAGTTCGGGTCAGCTGTCCCTCTCATGCTCCCTCCCAGCTTCTTGTGCAGCTCCTCACTGGCAGAGTATGGGAAACTGAGAAGTCCTTGAATTAGGGTGAGCACTCCTTAGCAACAACCAAAACATCACTGTGTTACCAACATTGCTCCCACACTGAATCCAAAACACAGTGCTGTACCCGCTATTAAGAAGAAAATTAACTCTACTGTAGCTGTAACCAGGTCATGTGCCTGTATCCCTCCAACTCTCTCTTGACTTACTAAAAAAAACAGAGTCTCAGAAAACAACAGAGTCAGCTATGAGAGACCATCTAGGAGGGAATAAGCCTTTACGTCCCATCCATTCAGAGAAAGCTCTGTATTAAAATCTGGATTGAAAGGAAGCACTATTTTCCAGTTGTCTGCCATGGCCGAGATGGTCAGCTGTGTAAGTCCATTCTTTCTTGCAAAAAACCACAGTATGTTATATGCTTTCATTCCCATTTCTAGCTCCCACCCACCCGCAGCAATGTCAGGGCAGCGAGGTTGTCTTAACCCCAGCGGCACTGATGTTTCAGCTCCTGGTATGCGCAGACTCCACAGTGTTGAATTCTTGGGCTCCCATCCTCTCTACAACACCTTGCAGGAGTCACCAGCAGGGCAACTCTTCTCTGCTTGATGCATTTACACTGCAGAACCAGTGTCGCCCTCAGAGGATCCTGGCAGGCCTAAGAGGTGTTGCTCTCCGAAGTGGCTGGTAGTTAGACAAGAGCACAGGCTGAGCACACTGAGATGACTGTGAGGTGAAAATATTGGAATAAATCTCCAGAAGACTGCTGGAGCCTGCCAGTCAGATAGGAGAGGATGAAAACACAAACTGCTGCTCCAGCTCAGTCATGATGTGAAAACGCTGAGGAGTGAACACAGACCTTGCCAGACAGAAAGCAGCATGACCCACTCACAATCCCATGGGAATTTAGCATGATCATGTCATGGTCTCCTTGCCAGATGTGTGTCAGCCACAGCTGCACGAGGGCTTCCTTTGGATGGGTGCTAGACCAGGCAGACTATTGTTACGATTGCAGTTACACATCATGGTGTGACAGGACCAGGAATACAAGGCATCAAGCCCCAGCTTCATAACAAGGTAGGTGTTCGATTTTCTTATAATGTGTGTTTTAAATGGTGACCCTCAATATCCTGGGCCACTCAGCAATACGATGTAGAAAGCCAACAATTCCCCCAGCACAGCGATGGATGCAGAGCAGAACCCACCTAGCACTGTGCAACTGCAGACTGTCCTGCTCCATTGTGCAAGACTCTGCTCAGCAAACACAAGGACGTGTGGAACTCAGGGGCAAATGCGGGCCAGGGCAGTGGGTCTGGGTTAATGAGTAAACAACAGGGAAAATGTCATAACACTGCAGAGAACTATTTACCTGTCCTACATAGGCTGATGTCGGGGAGGTCTCACACACTCGAGATACCCTCCCTAACCCCAGAGCAGGTCCCAGACACCAGAGCCTCTACACCTCTGACAAAGGTCAGCATCTCTTGCAGAAAAAGTAACCTGGACACTTACCTCCTTCCACCCCTTTGACTCTGAAACAAAGATCTCTCCCGACACCTCAGTACTGACTTCCCACAGGTATTTTCCACTGCTCTTTTCCACTGCCTAAGCCCAGTCCTTGAGCCCAACATGCCCTCTGCCCTACTCAGTCCCTGCATGCCTGCCTGCAGGCTGGGCTCCAGCCTGCACCTATCTACCCAGCCCGGGATGCACAGGAGGACACAGCTTTTAGGGCAGGGTGACCGTGGCCAGGTGGTCAGTGGTCCCAGCTCCAGTGGGAGTCAGGCATTGCCAGCCTGCCAGGGCTTGAGTACAGAATGTCCTGTGTCCCACAACAGGGACAAAACTCCAGAGCGAGGAGAGAGCATTTCTGCTTCTCTTCAGGAACGCAGGAAGGCCAGAGCACTAAAATAACCATAAGCCTCAGGTGCTCCTCAGTTCCATTGCAGTGAGAAGTAGGGGCTTTTGATCCTCTCCCAGGGGTGTGAGGATAAGGGGAGCGAACTGCTCTCTGCCTTGAGCAGAGACTTGAACTGCAGTGTGCAGGTCCTTAGCAGCAGTTTGCAAGGGACAGGATGGGCTCCTGGCTGTGCTGGTGCTTCAACAAAAGAAAACCTGGTTCTGCTGCAAGAGCAGTTGCATGGAGCTCGCTGGCAGCCAGCTACAGGATTACAGCTTATTTCTTAATCAAAATGCTCAATGCTGCAAAAGGCACAAGGGAAACACAGCCTAAAACTACAGATTCTGCTCTATCTCCTGCTCATAGCAGCCCAAAGACAGACACATGGCCACAAACACAGAGCCAGCATTTACTGCAGAGAGGATTTGCAACAGCTTGCGATTTATGGGAGCAAATTAGCCACAGGGCCATCTGTCCTTCCCCAGACCACTGGCCTGCTCCTTGCTGGAATGACTGCTTTTCCTTGAGAAGATGTGTATCGAATTACTCACTCTTTTTTTTTTTTTTTTTAATTAAATAAACGTGGGAACCACAGGTGGTGAAGTAGAGGACAGAAACCCTCTCAGCAGCAGCATCTGCGGGCCAGCAGTGCCCCACCACGCATATGGGACAGATGCTGGCTGAAGGCAGCCTGACCCCCCAGATCCACCCAGGGTCTGCCAGCCCACATGGTCACTCCACTGCTCCTTGCTGACACCAGGCAGGCTTGCTCTTCATGGCAGTCAGACCTGAAGCACCACAGCTGGTCTGGCTTGACCACAAACAGTGAGTCCTTCTTTTGCCCTTAGACTCTTTCGGTCCAGAGACTTACCATGGGGGTAGTCAAAATCAGGGAGTTTGTTTCTCAACAAACCCACCCCTGTGCCTCACTGCTGGCCAACCAGCATGAGCAAGAGCCCACCATGGCCTAAGTGTAGAGCACTCTGGGTTCACGGCTGCTCTGGTATTTTGCCCAGTGTTGTCTGGTGTCCAGTGGGACAGGAACTCAGAATTGGACCTATGAAGATAAAGTGCAGGATTTTAACTCTTTGGCCTGGATTTCTCTTTTCCTGAAGAGTCATGTCCCTTTTCCCCTGGCCCAGGGAGGAGGGATCACACAAGCCCCTTATCCAGGCTCCCAGAATTCGGCTCATCCTGTCTGCTGCTTTGCAAAGGAGGCAAAAAAATTTACTTAGGGAAAACACAGCATGGATGCTCACCTTTACCAACAGGGAACCCACCCACCTCAACATGCAGAGAGCCACCACTGTGTTTTAATTACATACCCTTCCCAAACACTGAAGCATCCCCCAACCACAAGCACTGCGTTGGATGGGGTTCATTGCCTGGCCATGTTGATGCAGAGCCTTTTTAAGCTATGGCTGTCCTCACGTCCTCCTCTCCACAGTCAAGGAGGTGCCAGGACACTTGTAAATTGCTGGGCAGTGACATTCATCCACTGCCGAAACCACCAGGACAGCCATGGAAAAGTTTGCAGTTAGTATCAATAAAAATAAAAATAAAGGTTGCAAATGATGAAAAATTAAAATGGTATCACTGGGTTAAGCCAAAATGTTACAATATGGCCTCCTTCGCCTCCCAATATGTTTTGCCTTGGGCAACCTTTTCCAGCAATGCCTGGTATTTATCAGCAAAAAGATACAGTTATTGCATTTGGGTTTTTCAAATAATTGAGTAATTTAATCTTTTAAGTGCCTCTGAGATCACTTGCTGTAATTAAAGACAGAAGATGAATGACTGAAGTACAAAAGCACTGGAGGACTTTAAAAATGAACATGTCCTTGACTGCATCTCCTGTGCATTTATGTAATGATGATCCCACATTAATATGACCAAACAGACAAAAAGAGAAAATAATAAGAGCTTGGTTGCATTATTTTTCTTCCAGCCCAATAATAATATATCATCAGCCAGAGGAATGTGCCCATGAATACCAAGCAGGAGCAACCACGTGCTGCCAAGAGCAGGACCCCTCCGCCTCCTGCTGTGAGGTGCAAGGAAAGGCAATATCCACTCATGGATCCCGCAGCAATGTGGCAGATAAATGAGCTACAAATGTCTATAAAATTCACAAACTTGCATCAGAAGTGGACTTAAAGGCTCAGCAAGTGCTGGGACAGGCAGCTGCAACACTGGCAGTTTCCTTTACGAGCATTTGTTTTCTCAGCTTTTGGAAATAAGACCCATCTAATCCTAGTGGAGAGAGGGAGGCAGAAGGGTTACTGCAAAGTAAAAACTATCAACAAAAAGTCTGTAAGGCCTGTAAACAGCACTTTGCCTTCTAAGTAAGCTATACGCCTTGACATACCTATGTTATACCTCGGTATTTAGCTCCCCATTTCATAGCCCAAGTGTATATAAATACATGCCCCAACGGGGAAGAGAGGGTGATGAGAGAGCTGGAGCTTGCTCTGCTCCATTCTTCACACAGCACTAAGTGCCTGGGCCAGGCATGTCCCAGACTGGAGGAGCAGCAGCCTTGTACCCCTCAAGGCATCCTCCAGCCTGCCCAGAGAGGCTGCAGCCTGCTGGGAAGCCCTCCTCACCCTCTTGCTCCCCTCCCTTTCCTGGCAGGGCACCCGATGGCCTCCAGCTCAACTGTGCTATTGCCAGACTACAAAACTTTGTCACCTCATAAAACTTTACAGTGCAGGTAGTTTATACCATTACACCTCTTGAACTGAACACTCAGCCAATTCACGGTTTTCTCTGGTGGGAGGAAAACCGGATTTCTTGGGTCAGGTGCTGTGTTTGTGCAGCCCTGCTGGTTTACAGCGCTGCCGAGGGCCTTTTACAGAGCCCTGAATGCAGAAGGCAGCAATGCACCGGCCAGCTCAGTGCCGAGAGCCAAACCACCATTTCAGCCGGGATCTCACCAGGACATGCCATTGGCCCTGCCTTCCCTCCAAGCCCCAGGACAAGTCCCACCTGGGAGGTGTTGCTCCAGCTTGGACATACACCCCATAAGGCACAGCCCCAAGGGAAGCTCTGGCTTGGAAGCTCCTGAGAGCCAAACAGGTGGGACTGAGAAGTCACTACCGAGGTCCCTCCCCTCCAAGGACTGATGCCATAAAAAACATCAGGGAGAAGTCCATCACACATCCCAAGTAACAGGAGAAGCATTAAAACTCACCTTGTGCCACAAAAAAAAACACAAACAAAAAAGACCTCCAAACACCTGAAGTTTTGTGTGTTACTCTTAGTAAGGAAGAAACCATTTCCACTAAGAGAAAATAACTAAAGTAGAAACTAATCTCAATTGCTGTGAATTTGCAGCATTTAGAAAACATCACCGCTGTCATTCGCACTGCTTTGCTCAGTGCTGGTGACTGACCGCCCCTCCTGCACCTCAGATTCCCATGGGTCTCCTGGGACTTTGGCCAGATTTGGATGACCTCAGGAGAGCTGGGATCAGATAGTGATGCTTCACCATGTCATGAGTAATTCTTGTGACAGGAAAAAGGTTTTTGACAGTTAAATTCCTCACGTAGGAGGTGTATCCTTGAAGGAGGTATAGCACTGAGGGAGAAGTATGAGAAGTAGGGAGTTCTCAGAGTAAATTAATTTCTTAAAATTTTATTTTTTATCAAAGAATATTCAAAGTCCCATGGCCCATCCCCACAGAAGGGGACTGCTCACTCAGCTCCCAGGATGAGGAACTTGCACATCTGCCTGTGGCTTTTCTGCCCCGCTTCATTAGTATTTTCCCTGGCTTCTCTCTGCCTCGCTGGTGCTTTTGCTACTCCTTCAGAAACACAGAAAGCATCACAAAATAATAGCCAGCAAAATGTCAGCACCCACAAGTGTCTTGGCTGAAGGCTGCTGTTATTTCAACTTCTTGATTTCTTAAAAATCTTAATTTTTCTCAGAACTGCTTGACAGTGGTGTTTCTGTTCAACTCATGAAGCAAAGTAAAAGGCTTTGATACATTTGGCCCTGACACTTTCTTCTCACCTCATTATTCCTTTTTTTCCAACCTCTTATAAAGGGTGGGCTTAAAAAGAAGGGTGGGCTTAGCAAGCCTGCACCAGCCATAGCCTTGAGAGGGCTGATGAAGGGTGGTTTGGCAATTCATGAGTGGCACATCAAAGACAGGAAGAGCTTCCCCTTTTTGTTTCCATGCCTCTTTTTCTTGGCTTTGCTTGAGCGAAGAAGGAACAGGATTGAACTTTCCTTGCCAAAGCTAAAGTCTGGCACCTAAAATTGACTTCTTCACCCTAAGTAAGGGCATTTTCACCTCAGTGGTCTCTGCAAGCAGAACGAACAGATTGAGTTTTCTAAGTGACTTGAAAGCAACACATACAATGCAAGGAGAAAAGGGAAAGTTGTGTGTTTAAATATGCTGAGACTTGCATGGCCCCTGTCTCCTTCATTGGTTTTGTCCCTTTTTGCTCCCACTTCCCTTAATCTTGACATTTACTTTCCTTAGTATGTTTAACAATGATGCCACAAACTGACTGCTTAGTGCAGAACTATGCTGACAGAATCCCTCAAGCCTGGGAGTAACTCTACTGAAATAGAAGAGTTGTCAGATTTACTGCAGTGTTACTATGGAATAAGCTGTTGCAGCAAAGCACTCTTATATGCTATGTAGTATGGTTACTTTCACAGACTTTCTAAATAGCAACACTCACTTTAAAAAAAACAAACAAAACCAACAAACAAACAAAACAAAAAAACAAACACAAGAAAAACAACAACAACAACAAAAAACAACCTCCAAACTCCTAGGTCTGTTGGAAAAACATCTGTTTAGCCACAGGCCCCAGCAATCTCCAACAAAAGTTAGAGAAATTTATGTGTCACTGAAAAAACAAACAGCAACACAAACTCCTTGCAGAGTTATCACAATAGCCTCTCCTGAGGTACTCTGTACTTCATGCTGCAGGCAGAGAAACCGGACAGATTAAGATCATGTTACAATTTGTTACATTCAGTATCTTTATTTCACTTCTGAGATTGTTACAAAAACAATAAAACATTCATTTTAGCAAAGATACCCCTCCCCCAGTCACTCTGCACAATCTTTTCAAGAAACAAACCAGAAGCTTTGCACACATGTCACAAAAATATTTTGAACAGATATAATGTTTAATCTGGAGCATTGAGTAAACTGATAACAACATTTCATTCTATAAACACAGTTAAAAATCAAGAAAGAAAGTAGTCTACCTAACAAACTGCACGTTGAACATGTCGAGCCCTGTTGCTCCTCAGAAAATAAATCACCATCTGCCACCAAGCTGTCTTTGCAGCCTGAGTAGGGAGCCCCCTCTGCTCGAAGTCCTTGCTACTGCCTGCATTTCTGCTCTGGATGCACAGATAGGGTCGGGAGTGCCAGATCACTGCTCTCATGTGGGCATTGAAGGCAGTAAGTGCCCCACAGCAGGACCAAAGGAGTTCGCCACATCAGTCTGCATAAGCACACGGCAGCTCTCCTTGGACAGGTATCCAATCTTTGCCTATTAAGGGCTTCTTTGTTGTTAGTGAAGAGTGATTTTTTCAAGACAATTGACAGGAGACTTGCACTGTCCCCTGATTACATAAAATAAGGCAGATTTCAGAGGCAAACCCACACCATTATCTTCATCAGAACAGCCCATCATTGTGCAATTCACTGGCCCAGGCAGCTCGGCAGGCAGGATGCTTAGAAGGCTTTGGCAATCACCATGCCCTGCTCAAGCCAGCTGTGCTCTGCAGTGATATTTAAAAACTCTTCTGAAGGTAACTACACCAAAGGCTGTGTTAGTTCCATGGGTCACGGCTCCATGAGTGGATACGATCACACAGCAACAAATCCCAGTTTACCTACAAATTAGCTATCCAGCTGGTGCCATCTGCCTGTCGGTGGTTACATATCACCCAGCCTCTATGGGAAGAGCCTGCCGTGTCTCCTCTGTGCTGGGACTGCTATTTCACACATTGTGCTATGCCTGGGCCATTCATTCCACAGCACACGGCAGCAGCTGGATGGATGGGAACTGCTCGCGAAGCATCAGGTCAGGCCAGTGCCCACCAGCACTGTGCCCATGGCACCTGTGCTCTTCTGGAGCTGCGCTGCCCAGGCCCCTGAGCCCCCTCGAACCCAGGGGAGGCATGTGCACCTGGCTCCTCAGAAACATCAGGCCTGTATGTTTGACCAACAGCAAAATACACAACACACACACACAGACAAATACAAAACACACAGGCTGGGCATGACCTGGGTACAGTTTGTGCTAAATGAACATCACTTTTTGTTACGTACTGCAAAGGCATCTGGCAGCTGGCATAATGTATTCACAGTGATTCATCGCCGTGCCAGGGAAAAGCCATTCCGCATTTCATACACTCGGGCAGAGCTACTTCTTCATAATCCTCAGTGCACCAGGCACCAACGCATAAATATACAGCAGTTTGAAATGTTTTCTTCTCCAGTGAGTCCTATCAGTCCATAAATAATTTTTATACATATTTTTAATACTTCATCACTTACCCTGAAATGTGCACCTTAATCTCAATACCAAAATATACGTAATTGTGAAGAGAGACCATTTAAAGACTGGAACTGGAGGAAAAATATATTAATCATTATAAGAAGATACTAATTCTTTTCTTTTTCTATACATTAAGAAAAAATATAATCTTAAATTACAAATTAAAATCATATTTCACATGTAAGTTTTAATTTACAGTATAGAATCATAGAGTGTTCAGGTTGAAAGGAACCTTGGGAGGTTATTTAGTCATCTTCTAGTAATCTAGTCAATAAGCATCACATTTAATACAGCATAATCAGCTTTAATAGATAAATAATTCTTGATTAACACAGAGCATATTTCCTTTAAAATGTTCTTTCCAGTGAGTGACCTTGTTTGCACAACAATAAAAATACAATCACAGCTGAAGGCAATGCAGGCCTAGAGTTAGAGAGCAGAGAAAAATGACTGTTCTGCTTTATACTGAGGACCCTCCGAATGCAGCAACTCACACGGCAGGCAAAATGACATAGGTTTGTTTCCCATTCTCTATTTCTACTAATAAACAACGGTGCTAACATTTTGCTATTTTATCTTGTTGAGAGAAAAACAAGAGGCCCTCAGACATCCAGCAATACTTTGGGATGAAATGCTGCCAGGTCCAGTTGCTCAAAGGAGAACAGCCAGCCAACCTGTGAGAGGTTTGGCCCAACAGCCCCATAGTCTCAGACACTGGCAGCAATAAAGTGCTGCATTATTACACTAAAATGCTGGCCTTTAAAGTCTCTGCACTCAACACAAATAGCATGCAGAGACCATCCTGCTAAGTTACCACAAGTTTCCAGCAGGTAAGTAGCTAGGCAGCAGTAGTGGCAGCTGTGTGCAGCTTGCTGTGAGAAGTGCAGAAACGGGGTGTCCCAGCTGAGCCATGTCCCTGGGTACAGGGCAAGAGGGCACAGGATCAGGCACACAGCTTTCTGCCAACTGAGACAGTCAAGACACCCCAGTTCCTACTCTTTGCCTTTTTTTTCTGAGTAAATCAAACAGAAGCCCTTTAACCCTTCCCATCTCGTCCCAGTAGATGGCATGAACCCTGCAATTCCTGGATATTTCCCTACTTCTTACCCCCCTGAGAAAGACACAGTTCCTTTAGCTGAAGTTCCCCAATGGCATCCTGAAGTCAGATGTAGTCTCAGCACTAGTTAACTGATTTACCAAGAGCAGCACAGATTCATTTGCCCCGTTCGTCCTCCTAAATAACTCCTTTCCTAAAGCATTTGCTTTAGGAAAGGAGTTATTCTTTTCCCCTGGCACTGCTTTTTGCAATTCTCCTCCATCTTTCTTCTCAGTCACGATCCCTGCTCCAGTCAGGTTCTGGCTCTGGTTAAGAAACATCAGTGTTAAATCCTAGTTTGGAAAAGTAAACCCTTTTGTTTCACCCCAGTCTTGGAGAATTTGACATTTAGGCTCTTCCATCACATGGTGTTTTCAAAACCTACTTTCACCTGTCCTGTTCAGCGGGGCAAAACCAAGAAGGGGAAGCATCTGCTCAGCAAAAGTTCCCAGGGAAAGTTGTGAGACAACTCCAACCACAGGTCATAAACCAAATGTACTACACCAGAGAAAATGATTTCTGGAAGCCATATGCAAGCAATAGCTTCTCAATGTCAATACCCTGCAGTATAAGGCAATGTAAATGCCTTCCTAATGCTGAAGCAATCACAGCATTGTGCATTCTTATCTCAGATTTCCCAAGGGGATGCAAGAAAAAGGACAGTGAGTGATGTATTCAAAGGAGAAGCTCTATTTATACCTTCTTTCTACCCTCTTGGAGTAGTAAGTAATGAAGAATATAGTAACAATAAAAGCAACAAATATGAAAGAGATAAAAGCTAATAATGATTTTCTGGTTCGGAAGAAGTGGCATTCAGGACACGAGGCAACCTCTTCTGGACACAGCAACTCAGGAGTTTCAGGACCAGGAAAACCATTATTGTCAATTATTTCTCTGTAATGTTTCAGAGAAGGCTTTGGTTCGTACTGGTTTGCAACATAGCTGTAGAGACCATACTTAGGAGCAGTCTTGTCATTAAAAGAATAGACAAAATATCCTTGAAGGTTAACGTTATCCAAGGTGTAAGCTGCAAAAGAAAACAAAGGGTTGAAGAAATGAATCAATGCCACTCTGCACTCAAGAGCAGTACCATATGCCCATATGTAAAGGAGGGGCAGGCGGATGTTAAACCCACATCTGCACTTCTCTCCAAAATTAGGTAAGGTACACATACATCTGTGAAGTGTTTCTCATAAAAAGTAAGAATCTATCAGCCACTGCCAGACAGTGTGATCTGTGAGTATCCTGCAATTTATTTCCTTGTGCTTGGTAAACACAGCTGTGAGTGCCTGACTGTGTTTAATCATCAGCAGGGAGCCTATCATGAAAAGATGGCTCTCTTTGTTATGTATGAAAGAATACAGGTTTTGGGTTTCCTGCCCCTAGTTTTCTACAGCCTGTTTCTCTGATTGCTCCTTCTCCCTTGCAGGGCGCGTCCTGATGGGGACAGTCAAGGAACAGAGGACGTCAGGCTGCACTTGTCACTAGCAAAGGCACAGTGACACCAGAAAAATCACACAGCCACGCTGAGGTCATGTACTGGGCTATCACCAGTGCAAGGGGAAAGGTTATGCAAATCATAGCTCTCTCTTGTTATTAACCCAAGTTTCTGATCCAAGACGACCTGTATTTGTCTTTACTGAGAACATGTCCACAATCCATATTGCTACTGGAAGAGGCCCAGCAGCTGCAGTGTTAATCCTGAGCCATCCATCCCGCTTGACAAAAAAAATCAATCCAAGGTAGTAAACACAAACTGTAATACTTTATCTCTCAAAATCACTGTTTTAACAAATTAAAGCAGTATCTTCTAACAGAAGAACACAGAACTGAACTTTCATATGCCTCTGGAAATAATCCTTTCTGAAGCCACATGCAAGACTTTAGCACCTCTAACCTACTTTTCATGTGTAAAATGAAATCATATTTACCTGTCCTTTTAGAGAGCTGCTGCCCAGGATAATTAGTTGTGTTTGTAGAACTGCAGGTGGATTTAATGGTGTTACATAAATAGTTACTGCTGTTCTTTGTTTTCAACTGGCAAAGATGTACTTTAAACAGAGTACAAAGCACTTCAAAATAAGGCCTCAGTCCAAAGGGTCCTGTACTGTATCCTGGAATCATTTATCTGCACAAACCTGTTGGCTCCCCTGGAACAATGCAGGCGAGCAATATTACATGCACAAACATTTCCACATGCAGTCCCTGAAACCAGCTGGAGGAAGAAGGCAGAATAGGGACTTTAAGGCCAGGGCATACATGTACCAATCCCCCTATTATTCCTCTACACTGTGGCACTGAGGTAAGGACACAAGATTTCTAATCCATCTTAGTTACTGCACTGGGTCTTGCAAAAAAGAAATGCAAGTCTTGGAGAAACCTGAACCAGTCATGATGCCAAGGTTATGTAACAACAAGATGGACAAAAGTGCAATACCAGAGTGGGAGAAGAAAAAAATGGAAAAGCTGATCAAACACTACGGAGGAGTGTATGGTGTCTAAAGTGGGAGATGAAGCTTTAAGAAAAGTACTATGGCTAGTTAGCAGAGATATTTATCCATGGCAACGAAGGTGAAAAGATAGGAAAATATCGCGGTTGTACTGGGGACAGAGAGAAACAAAGCAGGCCGATTTCAGGAGAAGCGGAATTATTTATTAATATACGGAGTGGTTTATATCCCCTAGGTCGCTTGAATGGCATAAGGTCATTGGTTCCTTGACCATCCACCTCTCAGAATGATTGGCTAAATTCAATAACACCCATTCTAAAACAATTCTTCAGCTAACCATAACAATACTGCAAAACATCTTGCACCTGCAAGACAAAGAAGTTAGTTTACAGAAACCTCTAACTGTTTCTCAGCCAGCACCCGTGTGAAAGTCTTCACTTTCACACAGACACTGGCAGAGAGCTGGAAAATCTCTCTGCAACCAAGCTTTCAGCATCCACAGGAAAACAGGTTAACCTGAAAAACACAGGAGCTATTTACAGGCCGGACAGAAGAGGGGAGAAGGAAGTGACTGGGGGACAGTGGTACCAGAACAGTACAAAGGGCAAAGTTCTCTAAAAAACAGACGCATGTGTAGGTGTTCTTGCTAATGGGAACTGGGAGAAAAGCCCGTATCCACAGACACTTTGAAAACAGAAGTGCCAAGGAGACAAGGAATACAGAATAAAAACAGTTTGAAACTGTAAGCCCAAATACAGCCAAAATAAGTTTTTTAACTATAGATTTATAAAACACGCATCCAGTGCTACAAAATGCTGGAGAATGAACTCTTGGGCCCTTAATATTGATGTTCAGTCATTTACCAAAGAGGTGGAAATTACAGAGGAGGAAGTTAAAGCCAATAGTTAATAAAAGGGACAGGAACTGCCAGCCATCCTTCACTACCTATCAAAAGAGTGGAACAGATTATATAATAAAGCTTGATAAATATGAAATTTAGGAGATAACACAAGATTAACACAAATCAGCTTAACTTTATGAAAAATAAATCTTGTCAAACTAACTTGACATCTTTTTTTCTGAGATCAGTAGATCAATAAAAGTAATGATATTTGATGTTATATACTTAGAGCTTCACAAGGCAAATAACCTCTATTATATGGCATTTGGATCAAGAAAATAAAATGTTATGAGGTCAAGGGAAGCCCATAATAAACAGATTTCAACTGGTCTCGAGGAGAATTAAGAAATAATAGTCTAGAAATGTAATTGCAGGTAAGTAAGTGTCACAGTGGGTGTATTTCTACCATGGTCATGAAGCTCGGCTTTTAGCACTGAGTCATTTAATGATCTTAAATTTATCAGCAATCTGAAATAAATGTAAAATTATTTCTCAAAGAGTCTGCAAGTATCACAAAGATTAGAGACATAACTTAGCTAGTGTAGCAAGGTTTGCACAAGCAAGCAGCTGGCATCTGAACATGACCAAATGTGAAGATGTCAAAGAACAAGCAGACCTACTTTCAAAGAGGCAGTCCTGCTTGGAATGGGGGGGCAGGAAATCTGTAACTGAGTTTAAAATCTCAGTAAATCACCACAGAATCTGTGTAACCAACCTGCTGTCATGGCCAAAAAAGGCAAACAGCCTGCTTGCATGTGGAAAAGAGGGTAAGAGGTCATGTTATACCTGCCTAAGTGTGGCTGTGACAGGAACAGTGTGTCCAGGTCTGGGTTTACCCCTCTCATGAAGAATACTAGCATACAGGGAAAAACTTAATAACTCAGAGCTTTGAAATCATGTTTTATAGCAAGGGACACAAAGAGCTTTGTCTGTATTTTGTATCAAAGAGAGATAGCTTTTCTTCTGTCTGCAAATACCTACACAGGTAAAATACATGTGGAAATGCACAACAAAATTGTTTAAGGCTGAAGCTAAAGAAATTAATAGTAGAAGTGAGATTCATATATATATATATCTATACACACACTGTGAGGTGCCAAAGATTCTTCATCGGTAAAAATCATCTCATTCGGGTCCTGTGCTTTTCTGAACAAAAAGCATGTGTTGTATGACAGGATGACTCAAAATGCCTCCTTTTTGCCTTATAATTTATGGATCTTTGAGACAGAGAAAAAGACTGGTTTGTGTTCTGAATAGCAGGAAACAGTCCAGGAAATGGCATAATGAGGTAGACAGCTGAATTATTATGAAGATCACTGTTGGATAAGATCACTGTTGGATAAGATACAGAGACAGCTGAGGAACAGAACCCATACTCAGCCGTAAGGCACATTGGTGGAGAAAAGCAACAAAGCAAAACAACAGCAGAAGCGCAGTAAGATGAAAACCTGACTAAATACATGTGAAGCTACTCACATAACTTCTATTTAAATTTATTGAATCCATTAAAAAGTTCTTCTGCTGTCTTATGCAGAATATGAGCAAGGTCAGTTTTCCTGATGTTTAGTAACACCAATCAACCATAAATGAAGGGAAAAATCACCTGTTACACTGTAGTAACATCTCATTTATGGAGTATTCTACAGAGGACATGTCTTTTAAAGCTAAACATACTCTATCACACAGTATATACTAATAGTGGGATTTGTGACATATAAACCATCTGTGGCTCCTTACCTTTTAAAGCTTCATTGATGTAATTCTGTATGTAATACACTCTGAGCTTATCGTGCACCATACTCTGGTCATCATCAATTCCATTAGCCATAACATAAACTGGGACATCACCATACTTTGATTTCACCCACTTGAGCAATTTACGCAGTCCCCCGGGCACTACTGCAACTCTGCTGGGAGAGTGAAGCCATGTGATGTCATTGATCATTTGAACTTCAAGGTAGTGGTCGTATTTTACTGCATCTTCTTTCTCTGAGCCCACAAGGGTAGTAGTGTAGTGACTCAAGGCAAAAAAATCAAATGAACCCTGTATTAACTTCTTTTCATCTTCTGAGAAGTAAGGCAAGTGGAAATTATACAGGTCAACACTGTTTATTCGGTGGAGCCATGCTCTCATCACCTCTGGGTAGTCTCCATTCCCAAAGATGGGCTCTGCAAGCCAGCCAATGTCAAACTCTAAAATCCTGTCAGCAACTTCTTGGTCGTTCCTGGAAAAAGGACAAGCTGGTTCTACCCAGTCAGCTTGCAAAGCTATAGATATTTTGCCCTTCTGAGATCTCCTGAATTCTTTGTCATAAAGATGCCATACTTTCGCATGGGCTTTCAACAGGTTATGCCCTGCTGTGTATGTCAGGTTTTTCACAGATGGTTCATTCATGGTGATCCAAAATTTGACATGATCCCCAAGACTTGTAAAGCAGAATCTGGCATACTCAACAAAAGCCTGAACAGTTTCTGTGTTTTCCCAAGCTCCATATTTGGCAAGAGAAACTGGAAGCTCTTGATTCTCAATCATAGGTTGCCATAAAGCAACAACAGGAGTTATGTTAACTCTGAGAAGTTCACTAGCAAAACACTGATAATAATGTACAAGTGTGTGGTTGATTAGAGAAAGGTTACCTAAGGGAAGGATTAAAGACCATTTCAGTGAAAAATGGAAGTGTGTGACATGCATTTCTTGCAGAAGAGAGATCTGGAGCCTGATAGCAGCAAAGTCAATGCAGTGACGCTTGCGCTTCGAGGCGTAAACTCCATCCACTTTAATGAGCTTCTTCGTCTGGTGAACATCCCACACATAAACATTGGAGTCAAGAAACTGGGCGGGTGTCGTGTCTACCTAGGAGGAACAAAAGTAACACCAGATTCAAGCTGTTTGTTCTAGGGTAGATGGGAACATCATAACCATCAGGGACAGCCTAGTGAAAGAATATCCTATGTCAAAATAACATGCAGCATCTCTGATACTGGCATCTCGGACTCATATGAATGAATGACTTTTCTGTTAGCAAGTGATGTCAGGAAAGTACCAAATCTATGTATCATTTCTACCCTACTTTCCAAACAAGCTTATGCTAATGGTAATCATGTTTATGTCTTCTCTAAGCTGCTCCAGTTTCCAAAAGAAACAAGGGATTGCTCAGGGATAAGGCACTAAGCCTGCAAGAGATCTCAAGAGAAGGACACTTTCAGTGAAGACTACAGTAATTTTTAAAATGTTTTTCTTTCAAGATTAAAAAGGGCCTACAGAGAGACTGTCTGTTGTAAATTACCTAGTACATTCAGTTTCAAGACCACTCCCTGAATGCAGTAAAAGAAATCATGAATACAACATCATTTCTGTGTTCTGTTCCTTTCCTGACTATGATGAAAGATGACTAATGCTCTGCACTTGATTTTTTAGCAAAAATTCGGTTGACAAGAAAAATTTTTCCTTCTTACTAAAGACATCCATCCTTTTTTACTTAATTGATACTGAAGTCACTTCCAAGTTATTTCAGCAGGCTGTTGATGTCTGAATCAATTTTTTTGGGCCTCTGAGTATACCTACTATATGTCACTTCAACAAAAAATGCATTTCCCAGAAGGCTTTAGGGTTTCAGATGTCAGAACTGCCTGTATGACACACGGTAACAGAGTAAAAGATGAGCTTCTCAAGGTCGCTCAGAATTATACTTTCACTTTTTAATGAACATCACCAGCATAATAAGGACTAGAAAATGAAAAACTGAACTACTTAAAATAATGTACAGTGTGAAATTTCTTCATTCATACTTTGTGTAATTCTTTGTAGATCCAAACCACAGGATAGTGTTACCTTGGTCTTTATTTGTCCTTTTCTCTTTCTTTTTAACCTTTGGTGTGCTGTTTCTCCCTCAGTTCAGATTCCTTGTCCTGCCCTCTGTTTGAAAAGCAGGTGTCAGCCTACAACCAGTGTTCAACTTGTAGCTGAGGCTCTGCAGGCTGTATAAAAGAAGCTGCTAAAAATCAGTTGCTATTTTCTCCGGAGAGGTCAGTACTGTGCTTATAGAAGAAAGTAATAAAAAACAGCATGTCTGAGGGAAATTGCTTTTCTGGAGAATTGTCCCTTGTAGATTACTAAAGCATGCATTGCCACTAATACTGTGGGAATGCTGTCAAAACAGTTTTTCCACTGTGATGCATCTACAAATCAAACTACCTAAGCCTTGCAGCACAAAATGTTTGAATGGCCTTCTGAAATGAAAATATTCAGCTTTGAAGGTTTTGGGGATGGGTGGGATTTTTTTAGCTGTTGTAGGCTGACTGACTCCACAACTTTATAGTTGTTATTGATTTCAAAAGCAGCAATTCTATTTCCAATTCTTAATCTATCTGAGAGCTAGGACGATGACTTGAATTTTCTTGGAAACTGGTGCACGAGGTAAGGAGGCTGCAGTATTTTTCAAGAGAACAAAGCCAAATCTTACTTTTGGAGTGAGAAAAAACAAGCTCCTCACACTCTACTCGTAAAAAAGATTCTGCTTTTGTGGAAAATAGAAATTAAAAATTCTGTTCTTGGATCAAGCCTTGGCTTTGAATTTACACCTCTTTATTGTGGTTACAGAAGCTCTACTATCCAAAATAGCATCTGAGAATTACAGAGGCCAACAGTTAAAGCAGTCATAACTAACGTTCAATTTTTACTCGTGTTATAAAGTCGTATAATTTAAAAAATTATCCCAAAGTATCAAATCAGTTGAAATAAAGACTGAGAGCTGTGAACCAGATCCATAACCTAGCTAGGTTCTATCCAGGGGCACTGCAGGCCCTCATCAGACATAGTACGACATAAAATGAAATAGAAGGAATACAGAAATTTCATCTAAATCTAATACTGTTCACTTCCTTTTATGTAAAATCCCTGTAAGAACAGTACCAGGATATATATGCATTAAGATATAGAAACATGCCACTGGAGTTTTACAAGTTTTCAGGAAGTTTTCTAAAGCATATATTTTATTTAAAACTATATTTTAGTTTAGCAGATTTAATTGACTTCCCTTTGAAAAGAACTGACTTTCCGTAACTGATCACATATGTTCAGGGAAGATGAGCATCCGACTCCTTTCCATTTCCATACATTTTTCTAAAACGTTATTTATAGTATCTCAATCTGACTGGTCTGGTGAGGAATGAAAGACACAGTGTTTGGCACAAAAGCCTTGTACCTGTCTCCGTGCAGCACTGTGGTAATACACACAGAGTGTGGCAAAGACACTCTATTCAGCAAACATCACTGTGAACTTGTGCACTGATCTGGCTGGAGAGCCTGTCGGCTTTATTCTCAGACTCACCTGAATGTAGTCGTCAACAATTCCCCAAGCAAAGCCACAGGGAAAAATACCTTCTATGGGCTGGTTTTCAGGCAAAGGTGGGAAGCCATTTTTTTCTATCACCTTTTCATAGAACAAGACAGAAGATTTGGGCATCAACTTCTTGTCATGGCTTTGAAAATCAACATAGAACAGTCCACGTCGAATGCTGTATCCCCTATGCCACTCAAAACCATCCAGGAGGGACCAGACTGTGTAGCCAAACACGTTAACTCCATCATACCGGATAGCTGAGAAAAGAACAAACCCAAACTTATCAAGGTGCTCATTTTTCCTCTGTAGATTACACCGTACCAGCAATGCTTGCAGCATTACTGTGCAAGAACAATGCAACAGGTCAGATAAGTATCTCAGGGCCTTCCTCAAAGCCTATTCAGGGAACATATTTCAACTGCCCTTGGAGAGCTGCCAGGTTATGGTAGAAGGCAGCAGACATACCTGGCTTGGCTTTAAAGAAGCCAGATTTAGAAAGAGAAGCCATGCAGCAGTGGTTTGAGCAGTGCTGCTCATCAGGCATGCCAAACCTCAGCCTCAGAGCAGAGCCTGAGCCATCTGCAGCCACGGAGCCAGTGACTGCCCTGCACTGCCCTCTGTTCTGCTCACACCGCAGCTCACTCGGGGCAGCTGTTACTGCAGCCCTACCCTGTATGCAAACAAAGTTATACTCCTTTTCGCCTCCTCCGCTCCAAATACATATTAAGAAAAACCTGACAGCATATTTGGTGTGCACATGAATTTTTATTACCACAGATTCTAAGTAGAAGTGATAATGCAGAAAGACTCTGTTTATTTGGTAATTCTGTCTCTTTACATCTTTTATGGCACAGCGTTTTCCAGCTCAAATATTTAAGGGTTTCTAAAAATACGTGCATGTTTTAGGTCAAGTGTTTGACTTCTAAAAATCACCACACACTTCAAAGGTTAATGTCAGGATCTACTGGCATCTGTTAGTATTACCAGCATTATTGTAAGATTCCAAATGATACTCACTTTTAGTTGTATTAAACGCTGAGATTCAGCAAAATGTTCCTGGGCAAGGCTCAGCTCCAGGAAAGCACAAAGGAGTGTGCTTATTCTAATTACATAATTAGACCCACCCTAATTCAGCAATGCATTTAAGCACATTCTTAAACGTTCTTTTGAACTGGTGTTTGGCTCTGTAGCCAACAAAGTTTATCTTTACTACTCACCGTTTTCTCTCAGCCCAAAGTGGATACTGACTGAACGTAATATTTACCAGCCTAGTAACACTGAAAGCGTTATTTCAGGCAAGCGGAATAACAAGATCCTAATTTCCTGGCTTTACCAACGCACCTCATTACAATCAGTTATGAGGGACCACATGGATTCTTAATTGTAACCCTGTTTGAATCAATTAAAGGAACAATACGGTTAAATAAGCAGCGAATTTGGCCCAGTCTTTGTGAGAGGTCATGAGAAAATGTCTAAGGAAATGGAATATTTCTCCTCCTAAAGGCACCGCTCATTTGTGTTTGGCAAATGTCAGTATTTTTCTAACCTCTGCATGCACCCATGATGACATCTGCCATATCAGCAGAGTAAAAGGCAGTACAGGTCCATTGTGTGAACCAGTCTCAGTAAGAATTTCTTTGAACAGTGTCTCACCCTTCTGTAAGTCATCACACAGCACCCCCATACTTCCTGAGCACCTTGTAAAAATCCTCCTCAAATCCTTTTTCAAAAATGTATTAACTTTTAAGTGTCACCTAGGAAAGAACCAACTCAAAAAATGTTTGGAAATTCCAAGAAGTCTGGAAGTCTCAAACACAGTGTCCAACATGGATTGCATATTACTGGGAAACCACAATGAAAATTAATGGTTTGGGGGTTTGGGTTTTTTTTTTTCCTTTCTTTCTGTGTATGTCTCTTTTTTTCTTTATGGCTGTTGGTGACCAAATGGGGCTGACTGAAACCTAGACTGTCCTTGCTTTGGAAACTGAGTGGCCTTGTCCATACTACCACTGCAAGTGACTCCTGACCTGAGCAATCCCCCCCAGCATGCCTAGACGTGTGATACTGCACAGACAAGAACTCTGCCAGAACTGGGTTAAAAATTAAACACCAGTTCAGCTCATGCTCTGTTTAGCTCAATAGTATAGAAGTCATGCAAGGAAACATGGCAGACCCATAAGTATCAAATACAGATCTTTAAAACCCTATGCTCAGCTGCTCTCCGACCCCAGTGCCTGAAGGGGAGGTGTGTGAAGCCCTCAGCCCATGCTTCTATCTGGAAGGTGCCCAAGATCTGTATTTTGCCTCTGGACATACCTTAGAATAGCTTGGTCCTACCTGTCACAGGCCTGGCTGTTCCTTTTCTGCTTAAGACTCTGAATTCAGAGCTGGTAACTCCCCAGACAATGAGCTGACCTTCCCTAGTCAATATGACCCAGAGGAGATTGGACACCCTCCCAGGCAACATGCTCTGCTTTACCAGGCACAGTCCATTTGTTTGTTGCACCAGAGACCGAGAAGGGAAGTGAATATGACCCCAGAGTAAGTGGTGAGATACTCACACAGGGGAGAAGACATCTCCAACCAATTACCAGCTCTAATTAATATTTAACAACTTAATATTACAGCTCTATTTACTCTAATCAACTCTAAATGGTGCCTGGAAAAAAAATAAAGAAAAAAAGAAATACCAAAATTAGTAAACAGGGCTGTGAATCCCAAATAGATATCCTTTCCCAAAGGAAAACTGAAAAATAAATTCTAAAAAATGTACACAGATTGTCTACAGCATGCAGTGTCAGAATGGACATCTACATCAGCACTTCAAGTGAAATCCGGAGCACGCTTTTGAGAAAATCTCCTTCATCATGCTTCAGTTCACACCACACAGTGGACTCAGGATGCATGGTGTGGGTTCCTTTGGGATGAAATTAATCCAGAAACGGGCTTCAGGAATACATACAGTGTGAACACCTGGCCCTCAACACCAACTCTTTTTCACGCTACAGGCTTGCTCCAACTGGGCTGCACTTACTTGTTACTGTAGATGCAGAAATAAGCAGTTCTGTCTGAACCAGTGGACACACATAACCAGGCACAGATACTGGCCAGATCTAGCAAGCAGCAAAATCACAGTTATGTGGCCCCGTGTCTAAATTAATTATCCTTGCTTCTCAGTGCTACAGCTCCAGTGTCATTTTACTGTCCCTTCACCACTGGAGTGAATCTCATGGTAAATACCTCAAAAATCTTCATATTACAGTGCTTTATTGCACTGGATAGTCATATCTACATCTCTCAGAGAGAAAGCTTGAGCCTTTGTCTTTGGTTTTTAATGCTGTCCAACAACTCTGCTCACAGCCAGCATGATGCCTTTTGTGGATCTTTCTCAATTAAATTCCCCAAGGTATTGCATAGACAGCTCTGGTATTTACACTGGATTTTGCAGATTCTAACAGCAGAAGATTTGGGTGCAATACTTTCCATTTTAGTGATACCAAAGTCCCCTCTGCAGACACAGTCTGCCTCTGCTTTCTTTGTTCTTTTTGTTCTTTTATTTTTTTTCCTATAAAAGGTTTAGCCAACTGCTAGTATCTTACAGCAGGCCTGTCATACTCTTGTTGCTGTTATTACTATTTATTGAGTGGTACAATAAAAGGGTACAATAAAATAAAACACTTTATAAATTGAGACTGCTTCCAGCCAGCTGTGATTAAAAGACAGATCCATGTATGTATTTCCAGCAATTTAAAATCTAAGCAGAAATAGGGGCAACTGGACTATAATCCTTCATGAAGATGAGCTCTTCATCTGACTTTATGCAAACTAGTGATACTGTACTTGCAACAGTTAGTTACTGTTTTCCTTCCATCTTTTTATTTTGGATCCACTGGCTCAGGTATTTATTCACCTTTTAATTTATTTGCAATAATTAGGTTTCTGGGATAGCAGATGAAACCAGTTTGGGAGTCCTTTGCATCTTCATTACTGCTGAGAACAAAATTAAAGCAATTTTTACTCATTCACCATATGAAAATGGGAATGTAACACAATGTCTATCTCATCAGAACTAATAGCTACAATAATACCCTTTAAAACAAGAACAGTAAACTGTAGACAAGTAAATCACTTAATAAATTTTAAATTAAGAAATTAAAAGACAATGAAAGTGGAAACTGGAACCCAAACAACTTACTGGTGACTACTAGGACTGAAAAAATGTTTTGCCACAAGGAAACAGGAAAACAGAAAATAAGTCTCATCTAAGGTTGTGTATTTTTCTTATTGTTTGGAAAAAAATAATAGGTTAACAAAATAAATTATTTTGATTATATAACCTCAATCATTCAGTTCTCCTTTAACTGATGTAAATTCAAATTACTGTGATTGATGCCCACAGCTGTACAAATGTAAAATTTGTGCAAGGGCAAGATACAGAATGAAAAGCTTCCAATTTTTCATTTTAAAATGTACTATTTCAGCCTTACGGGTTTTTTCAGAAGAATTCCTATTGCATAGTATTTACCTTCCCATATATATATATTCTTATGTTTTGTACATATGCATTCAGACAAGGAAAGCAACTATTAATATATAACACAGTAAATTCTCCTAAGTCCACTGAGAATATAGTTTACATGTCTTGCACTTCCTCCCACCAAAGACAGTGGAAATTTTCCTACTGACTTCAAGGACAGCAGCATCACGGTCACCAAATGCTATCTGCAGATATGAAAGTTCTTCAAGAAAAGAACAAACCCAGGAAAGGGATTTGAAGTCTCATTTCACAAGTGCCAAGATGAATGCTAAAGACTAAAATCAGTTTTCAGCCTGGTGCTTTAACACATCTCTGTAGGCTATATTGCATTATGATTTTTTTCAAGCACGTATTAATACAAAGTAAATCCTACCTTTTAAAGTTTCCATAATGAACTTTTTGAGATAGTAAATATATTTGGCATCATCTCTCTTGGTGGTACCAGAAACGAACCAGCTGTTCTCCACAATGAATATTTGGGGGTTGTTATATTCACTGTTTATCCAGTAAAGGAGCTGCCTCAGGCTTATTGATTCCAACTGCTGGAATTTCATGTGGGAGTCCAGAAGCTGGAAACTCAGGGTAGCTCCAAAAGAAAGAGCGAAAAAGTCTGCTGTTCCCTTGATATACTTCTTCTCAGCCTCACTGAATTCGGGCAACAGAGATGAGAGGTTGCTCCTCATGCTCTCTGGATAGTCACCATCAATAAATATGGGCTTAGCAAACCAGCCCAGCACGAAATCAAGGGATTTTTGGCATTCTTTTATGTTCTTTTCAGTCATACGCTGGGGTTTTATCCAGTGGGAGCTAAGGGCAATGGATACTTTTCCTCTTTGAGCTGGACGGAAATGGTCATTGTAGAGATGCCAGACCTTAGCATGGGCCTGTTGAAAAGAAAGACTGTAATTAATGGACCCAAAAATCCATTTTAAGTAACACAATTATTCTCAAGTACTGGGGCTCAATCTTATTCATTCATCAGTAGTTTACAATACCTAAATTAACTTTTAATACCATATTAATACCATGTATCAACTAGAAATTGCTAGTTGGTTGGGGAAAAGAGCATCTCAGTTTTCCATGAGATACTATTTCAGGCACAGAACACTTCTGGCGTTATTAACTTCTATTATTGAGTTCAGACATACTGCCAGTATTTACAAAAATGAAACTGCATTAAACCAAATGTGTTTCAAAAAATGTTTTCATTATAAGAATATCACTTTATTTGCAGATTCACAGATCTATAAAGAAGAATCTTATTAACTGCTCAGATCTCTGAAACAATACAAAGCAAAGAAACACCTTTGAACTTCAGAACACACAATATAGGAATATAGAACTAGCAATCTGGATTTTAAAAAGTCTGGTAAAAACTATTTACCACAGGTCCTGAAATATTATTCCCGTAATTCAATTTAATTTATTAAAATTTACTATTTACACCTAGCATAAGACTTTATGCACTTGTCTTACTATAATTTTTTCTTTTACTGTAAGAACGTATTCTGTACCAAATTTCTTTCCTGAGATCTTACAGAGACACTTCTAACAGTTTCCTGATCTTCCCTTTGAAAGCTAAATAGTTTAAGTTCCCAAAGCCTTGCATTATCTTCAGGCATTACCTTCAAGCTCTTTAAGAGTTCTCACTGCTCTCCTCTGATTCTCTGCCAATTTGTCATCATCTGTTTTAAACTGCAGAAGCAGAATTGGACATAATATGCCAGTGGCAGTTTTGCCAGCAGTAAAACCAGAGACAATTTACCATACTATTTCTGCTTATGTGGCCATAGAATTACACTGTGAGCATATGCACATCTATAAACTACCATATCTCCAGAGCCCTTCACCATCTAAAACGTATCCTTTCTTTCAACCTAGCTAATCAAAGAATTTTGACTCCTCTGAGAATCAATATCCCATGTTTTGTAATCTACGTATTAGTAGAAATTGTCATGTTTTTTTCCTAGGTCATTGATAAAAAGGTAAAAATATGAGATTTGACAACACAAAGGTGGGAGAGTGGCCAATACAACAGAGTGTCCAATACCCTCCAGAAGGACCTCAAGAGGTTGGAGAGATGTACAGAGAAAAACTGTCTGAAGTTCCAGAAAGGCAAATGCAGGGTCCTGAACCAAATAACCCCATGTCCCAGGACAGGATGGGGGCCAATCTGCTGGAAAGCAGCTCTGGACCTGGAGCTGAAGGACCTGGGGGTCCTGGTGGACATCAAGCTTTCCCTGAGCCAGCACTGGTTTTATGGCCAAGAAGGCCACTGGTGTCCTGGGGCAGATTAGGATGGAAGAGCAGTGCCAGCAGGTCGGGGGAGGTGATCCTGCCCCTCTACTCAGCACCAGTGAGGCCACATCTGGAGTGCTGTGTCCAGTTCTGGGCTCCTCAGGACAAGAGAGACATGGAGCTCCTGGAGCAAATCCAGCAGAGAGGAATGAGGATGACTGGGGGACTGGATCATCTCTCTTACAAGGAAAGGCTGAGGGACCTGGGCCTGTTCAGCCTCCAGAAGAAATGACTGAGATGGGAGATCATCAACATCTGTAAGTATCTAAAGGAGAGCATCAAGAGGATGGATCCAGGCTCTGCTCAGCAGTGCTGAGCAATAGGACAAGAGGCAACAGGCAGAAACTGATGCACAGGAAGTTCCACCTGAATATAAGGAAGAACTTTTTTACTGTACAGGTCATCAAGCATTGGAACAGGCTGCCCAGGGGGGCTGTGGAGTTTCCCTCACTGGAGATATTCAAGAACCATCTGGATGCAATTCTGTGCAATGTGATCCAGCATGACCCTGCTTGAGCAGGGAGGTTGTACCAGATGAACCACTGTGGTCCCTTCCAGCCTGACCCATCCTGTGATTCTGTAATTCTGAGATCCTCTCATTAGAATAAAACCTACCTAATAACTCTACTAATAGTCTACATGTGCATTTTGAGACTCATCATGCAGTATTTGTTCATATGTGCTGTGATGACATGAACCTCCACTCTCACCATACAGAGCTGGCAATCCAATCAACATATATCAAAATGTCACATGCAGTTTTAGACCTCCCTGCAATAGAAATCATATAGAAAGCCTTATAATTCCACTCCATGCAGCTGGCATGTTGGCAAATTTTATCATTAATTTATTGATAGCTGCTGTTCAGACTTTCATTTTCATACACTCTTACCATTTACGCTTTGAAGTACAATCACTTCCAGTTGCCCGCATTACTAGGAATATCATTTTTTATATCAACATTGTCAATTACCCAGGAAAATAGCAAATTCTACCATTTTACTGCTCTAGCACAATTTTAATTATCACTGCTGGGAGAAAAACCATTGGAGGTAAAGGACAACTAAAGGCAAGACCAATAATCAAGGCTCAGTTCAGCAGCCCCCATACAGAAATCTGCCTTTGAGTCATCGCGGGGTATATAAAACACCTGCACAGATCTGACACAGGCGCTACAGGAGACTAGACCCACGCCCTTCCAGAGTGGTCACCAAAACCCAAAGGGAACAATCTTTTAAACTGTGTATCACAGTCCACACCTATGTGCATATATCTGAATCAAGCTCTCAGTTGCAGACTTCAGTGTAGATGCTCTCGTTTATAATACATCAATAGCTCCACAATAAACATGATGCAGCCTGACCATCTGTCTGTATTAATACAATGGGTTTTGATGCTCATGAGAAACTATAGTAACAACTTCAAAATCTCATGCCAAAAATGAGAGCTGGCCTAAGTACAGACTTCATTTTACTTCACACCGAAGCTCTGTTACGCTCAGGAAAGAACAAAAGACATTATGTATCAGGACCAACACCCAACACTTAAAATATGGTTTTTAAAATGCCATTGGGAACAAATTTGTTACAACTTGCAACTCAAATTTGCACACCCGAATTTTCCCTTTGTCTTGGTTTGAAAGACAGGTGTCTGTTAAGGAAGGCAGGAGCCTCCCTTGGAATGGAAAATGCAACCCCCTTCCCTCCAAATGATTATAATTTTGAAATTAAGGGGCTCTCAGGCACAGATATAGGGAATAGGAATAACAGTTCTTTACTAATATATATATATATAGAGAGAGAGAGAGAGGCAAACAAACAACACTAACCACGGCAGTAATAACAAACAGAACCAGGAACTCAGTGCCTGCCTTCCCTCGGCTGTTTGGGGAGGGTGCGATGGTTCCCTCGCGGCTGCAGGGGGCGCTCCGGAGCGAGCTCGGGGAGCACGCGGGAATGGCGGACGAGAAGCTCGCCTCACAAACCTCAGGGGCAGCCGATCCCGGAACAGCAGGGACGAACACACAGAATCCCGGGTGGTAGGCGAGATGTATCAAACTCCGGAGCTGCAGCGGGAGCCCCGGGAGGTCTCGGCAGGCGGGGGGGGTGCAGGGCTACAGTGCAGCGAAGGCTCGGAGCAGCGGCAAAGGAACGGCAGTCGTGGCCCGGCTCCCAGCAGGGCAGGGAAAGGCGGGCTTGGGATCCCGGGGTCCCCTGAAGCACTCGAGCAGATGGGTAGAAGGAAGGCAGCAGAAAAGGCAGAAGTCTGTAGTAGTGGCGAACTCTCTCCACAACGACAGCAGCTCCTCTCCCCCTCGAATGCCGGCAGGACAAGAGAGCGAGGGACCCCACCCAAACCCTTTTATCCAGTTCAAATCTCGCGACCTCTCTGCCCCACACGAGAAAACCTCAGGTGAAAGAGGCTGGCCAGCTAGACCCCTCCCCCTGTGGCCAGGTCTTTTGTCTCTTTGGCAGCTTGTATGGGGAAAAATTCTTTGAGAGAAAAAGAAAACAAAAAGAAACCTCCTAAAACCCCAACACCCTTATAAAGGGGCCATTTTTCCTCTGTTGGACGTGACTCATCTCCAGTTTACTGTCTCAAACGTTAAGATACCACCACGAACACTCTCAAACACGTAATTTCATCTCTGTCATCTTCATTTGCAAATATGTTGCCCACCCACGGAACACCCTGAAGACTGTGGCTCCCAGAACTCTAGGCCCTCCCTGTTCCCAGCATTTCAGTAACTTTGGATCTACCACGAAGAAAGGAAGAAGAGAATTCTACAGATTATCCCTCTGTATGGATAAGGAGGTGCTGTTTACCCCCTCACTGCAATGAAAAAAGATGAAGTGCAGCAATGTGGAATTATCTCACCCAACTTTACTTTCTAAGTAAACCACCTGGTCTGCCTCTACAGAAAATGAGAAGACTAAGATGTGAAGTGTGAGTCACTCTTTGGGAGTCCATCTCTCTCCACTGATGAAAGACAAAACTTGTTACTCAGTTTAGACAAGACATATTCTATAGGCAGATGAAAGCTGGCAAGAAGAAGCCCACTTAAATGTCTGCCCTCTGGAGTGTGCATGAAGTGGAATTACATTATTTTCATTTAAAAAATGCTAAATGTAGACAACAGTGCATTAAAGTCCCCAGGCTCTGTGAATGTAGATTAATGAAGGAGTCAAAATTGCAAGAAATAAAGCTGGAAGAAGCCAGTCACAAAGCACAGAGCCGATATGGAAATTTGGAACAGAATTCATTTGCTTAAAATTAGGTGGTTAATACAGTTTTAGAGACTTCAGAGCATTCCAGCCCAAATCCCAGCCAGTTTCAGAAAACTGTGAGTCTCCCAATAAACCCTAAATCCCATCTCTTAGCTGCATAGAGACACCTGGGATATTACAAAACACATCAAATGATATTTGCACCTATAGTTATCTTCAGGTAAATGAATCCTATTTCTAGGGTGGGACTCCTTTTGAGCTGAAGACACCTTGTATTTCGCTGTCCACATGTGAGCCCAAGCTGCCACTACAGGCAATGGAGATCTCTGACTCCACCAGCTGCCTTAACACAGGCAACTAGTTGCCACTCCAGAATAATAAACTCAGGTCACATCTCCCATTTCCATGCAGAAGACCTGAATAGCCTGGGAAGGCTCAAACACATCTCCAAGGCAGAAAAAAAAAATTTGCAATGTTATAGCATGGGCTAGGTCCTACCAAAGTCCTGCAGCGATAGCAGAAGTAATTCAACACAGGCACACAAGCTTCATAATCTGACAAAGTCCTATTGTGTCAGAGATTGCCCACTCTATGGCAGGACAGATCTATATAGCCCAAGAATCACTAGATGAAGACAATGTAATAATACAAAGACATTTATTTGTCTGACTACTCCTCTAAATTCCATGATCATTAAGATCGTCGTGTGTCTGGCACTGGTATGGATCATTCTGCAAGTTCTCAGTAGTTACATCTATCATGATGCATAACCTTCACAAGAGCAAATCAAGAATTTTAATTGTGAACACCACGATTCCACAATTTGTGTTCACTCCTCCAGAACAAGTTTTCTCAATTTTGTTTGCGTCTCCTGAACCAGTAATAATACATTCATTTCACAAATAAACTGCACTAATACCTTGCTCTCCACGCTCAGATGAACTATCCTGTTTTAACTCTCTATTTGCACATTAATGAAACTGAATTAGAACGTGTTACTGTACTCAGTACTGGTGAGGTGACACCTCAAATCCTGTGTTCAGTTCTGGGCCCCTCACTACAAGGACACTGAGGTGCTGGAGCATGTCCAGAGAAGGGCAACAGAGCTCATGCAGGGAGGAGCACAAGTCTCGTGAGGAGCCCCTGAGGGAGCTGTTTAGCCTGGAGAAACTGAGGCACAGGGAGGACCTTATTATTCACTACAACCAGCTGAAAGGAGGCAATAGCCAGGTGGGGGTTGGTCTCTTCTCCCACGTAACAAGTGACAGGACAAGAGGAAATTAACTCAAGCTGCACCAGGGGAAGTTTAGATGGGACAGTGGGAGAATTTTTGTCACTGAAAGAGTTGTCAAGCCCTGGCACAGGCTGCCCAGGGAGGATGATTTTTTCCAAGCTAAATGATTCTATGATTTAGCAATATAAAGAGAAGAGTTAATTGGAAAAGGTGTACAAAGGGGTTTTGATTAGTAGAAACTGGGCTGATGTACCTCCAACAATAACATCATTATTCAGTTCTACATCAAAAGCCCTTCTGAAATGGAAATAAATATTTGAATGACATGGGAAAATCTAGTATGTATTAGTCACAATGTGCCTTGTACCAGGAAGGGGAAAATGTGTTTTTTCACCCGTATCATCAAAAATAACTACTTTAATCAAAAGCTGCAACAAAAGGATGAAAGCTGCAACATTTCATGAAAGTTTCACCCTTAGATCCTAAGTCGGCTTTACCCACTTGGGCAAACATTCTCTTTCACAATCAAGTTATACTTAATACTGAGTAACAGATACAGGTATGTAGAAACTGCTTAAGGTTTTCCCCATATTTCAAAACTAGTAAAGTAACATCTTCATATATAAAGCACAGGACTTTTCTAGATACTAGTTATGTAGTAACTATGTTTTTCCCCTATAGTTCCTTCCCAAATATGTAGTGTTCTGGTTTTATTTTTACAGTCTGTTAGCCAACATTACCACGATGATCAATTAAATTAGTTTCATATTTTTGACCACTCTCAACAACCTTGCAATACAATTAGGCTTATAAATGGTATGTAGAACACCAAGTGAACATTTTTCAGTCTACAACCATACAACGTAAAATTTGCTAGAATTACAGCTCTAAGTATTGATCACACATCTGAACTACACTCTTTGTTCCAGTTCCTTTCTCAATACACGTTAGTCACTGTTTTTCACACTGCTGGTCATTGGAACACTCTGATGCCTCATGAGCATGAATGAATTTATGGCAGCCACACATTACGCACAAAGCAGTATCATTATTCTTTAAGAATTCGGAACAGAAATATTACAACATCCACAGAAGAAGAAAAATTAAACCAGACACCTCAAGGTGTAGACCAGTGTATTAACTCCAGAGTATGTGCCTCTGTTTAATGTGGTACCCACCTCTAAAAAAGTACCCAAGAAAGCATTAAGTATTTCTCTGAAGACACAGTGGCTAGATAGAAAACCATTTTTCCTCATCATAGGCAAAATAGAGCTTTGCTAGCTTGACAATAAAAGGGAGAAGCTGAAACCATGAAGCTAAGCCACAGGCATCAGGATGCATTGCACGTACTCCAAAAATATTAGCAGAAAGGGAAAAAAACAAACCCAAACAATAAGAAAGAGGGTAAGAGTTATTTTTACACTTTGTTATTGAATTTTGGAGCAGATGAAAGGCTCGGAAGGCTTTTACATTCACACACTGTATGCACAGCCATAATGAACATTATCAGAGATAGATATGCAGCAGGGAGACACAGTGACCACAATGTGATGGAAGAAAACAAAAACCCCTTGATCTCACTGTGTCAGGTGGCTGCTGCAGGAAACCTCTCCTTTGAAGTACAGAAAGCCAACATCCTACGGCACAAGCCCTGAGTTAAACCTCTCTCAGGCTCACCTTGCTTTGAAAGGCCACTCACTGGGCCAGCACCCTGTGGCGTGGCAGCCAGAGAGAAGGCAGCTGGACTGCACAGTGCACTCTGCAAACCCCACTGGCACCATCAGAGGCTGTGCAAACAGAGGAAGCACCCTTTGGCACGGACTCATCTCACCCCATTTTTGCCATCACCTGCATCTGAAGCACTTCTCGTGCAGAGCAGGTAGGGACACCTCTGAGCCACAGTTCACTCAAGCCATTTTTAATGCCCAGATGAGAGAGTGAGGTGATAAAGCTCCCCTCCACTCACCACACAGACAGGCTGGCACAACCACTGGAGTCGACATCCTGTCCAAATAAACTAAAGCACCAAGAGACAAGTGGGCTGGGAAAGCAGTTTCAAGTCTCCTGAGACACAAACAGTCTCTGAAAATATAAAGGTCATCTGGAAAATAATTAAGCAGCATTTGACTTTGAGAAGCAATGGGAGACGAGATAAAAATAGCTTTATTTCTGACAACAAGTGCTTCTGAGACACTTGATGTGTTTAATCATTTTCCGTTACCTCTGACAGAAAAGATTAATTACGGAACTGCACCAAAATAGTTCAAGGAATGTTGTGACCCATGTGAATATTAAAGATATGAGAGATTCTTAAACAGAGTACAAAAAGAAGATAAAAGTACAGAGCAGTACTCTTGAGTGATTTAGAGACAATCTTGCAGTACTGGAGTGAACGAAAATAGTCACTGATAAAAGACTTGAAATCTGGGACACAGTGCTCAGGCAGTATTTAGGGGAAGACCAAGATAAAATCATTGCCATCAAAATTGCTTTGAGCGTGCTGGAGCTACATAGACATACAAAAGCTCCAGTACTGCAAATGACCTGCAAAGTCCTCTACCAAAGCATGAACCTCTTGGAAGACAGGCCAGGCTCCAATCATCATGATCATGCTCAAGTACACAAAACATAGATACCAGGGAAAACACATGAAGAACTTAGTTGTAATCCAGAAAAACAACCACACAGAACTGTACAAGCAGTAGTAAACAGCACAAACCAAGACAACACCACTTTGCAAGAGCTGGTATTTGTCAGACACATGAACAAGGAGGAGGAAAAAAGCACCACGAGTTTGAAGAATGATGGGGAATGATGGTAACAGTTCTGACAACTGAATACACCATTAGCCAGGAAAACAAATGAAACACTAGTGGATTTTAAGCCACATTCTGGTTGGAAAGAATGATGCTAGAATCAGCAGTGAGCAAAAATGTTAAGCATACAAAACTCTCATAAAATTCACATAAAACAGATATATCAAAAAATACATAGAATATATAAAAGTGATAAAGTAATGCCCAGTCAGAGCACTGAGAGTAAATCAATGCTAAAAACTGAAACTCACAGTATTTTTAATAGTAATGTCAAGGAGAAGGCATCCATTAAGACTCCAAACCTTTGGTTTCACGAAGGTTTGTACAAACCGGGTGGAGAGAGCAAAAACCAGCAGAGGAGGAAGCAGAGGACTGCCCACAGAAGCTTCCAAACTACAGAACACAGCTTTAGAAGCCAAAAGCCCCAGGATTCATGACTCTTCCTTGTGCTAAGGCAGAAGCCAAATGAGAAGACTGTTTCCCTCCAAAGCAATAGTGAGGAGGACAACCAAAGCAGCACATAATCTTTAGTGACATCAGTCTTTAAAAAAAGAATATACTTTTGATTAAATGCAGAATCAAAATAATTAAATAAACATATAAAAAGCAAACATTTCCAATACCTTTAAGTGTAAAAATTCTGGAAGAGATGGCCTAATGTCAAGCATGTTTCTATGTTTGATGCATCACCCGGTTTTCTGGTAGATGCATATAGGGAAGCCAAATATTTATCTGTTCATATTCGGCCCCTCAACTTTTGCTAAGCCAGGTGTTTCACAGAGAGAAATAATGTAATTCTGATGGTTTAGTGGAAGCGCATGAAGAAAACTGCTTTGAAAAGTCTGAGTGGTTAGCAGAAGCTAAACAAACAAGATAGGGTGTTAGAAAGAAAAAATTTTTTAGCAAGGGATAGAGGTAAACATAAAGACAAAAGTCCATCATCAATATATGTACCCAACAGATAAGGAAGTGACAAAAAGATTTCAGCTTCCTGGACCTAATCTAACTAGCTAAACCAAAAACCCAGCTCGGAAAGATGTTGAAGAAAGTCTACAGTTTGGCAGAAAAATTACAGAATACAGAACCTAGGTTACTCATTACCACCATCCCTGCATTTAAAGAACCCAGAATAGATGCTCTGATGTTAATAATTAACCTTGAATCTTATCCTGGGCACACCAGTAGATTAAAAATCAGTTGACCCAACTGCTCCTGGAGAGGTACTGGACCATTCTGAGTGCAACTTCATGCTCCCAGAAGACAGACAGAAAGAAATCCCTGTCATGCCATTATTACAAGAATATCAAACGATACTGGATTTGGAAAATCTGTATTTGTGGAGTGGGGAAAGGCTGACAGGCTGGCAATCAGAAATTATTCCTGAGGTATATGAATGTGCTGCCCTAAAAGCTCCGGAAGTCTAACTACAGATGAACAGGTAGAGTCTTTCCCCAGTTAAGAGTCTCAAAAGAAATTAGACTGCAGGAGTATTCACGTCAAAGTGTTTGAGTCCAGACCATCAACCACAGAAGCAGTAAAAATATCCCTAAACCACAAAAAAAAGCTTACTGGAGTAATAAATAATTGCACGAAGATGAGGCATTTCTGATGCTCCAATCTGGCCCATCATAAAAGCAGACAGCAGGATTTACTGGGTAATGGTTGGATTTTGAGCAATTAATTCTGTTATACCATAAACCACACCTGTTGTAGCAAAAAATGCCAGAGCCTGGCAGAACAGATTTAACATATGCTGTCTTTGTGATTTTGTTATGAGGGCAACACCGGGAAGAATTTTCCCCTACATTTACAGGGCAACAATACCATTTTTAAAGTATCTACTGCCCCAGGATTTCACTGTGCTTTAGCTTTATGCAATACTCACATCAACCAAATGCGGAAAAATTATCAGAGGCTGATAAAATCCATGTAACTTCATGAACAGATGATGCATTAACCTACTGTCAGATTCAAACACCACTGAAAAAGTGAATTACAGAAATATAAGCCATAACTTTGGGAGCACACTTCTAAGTGAACAGGTCAAGTGGTACATGAAAGAGAAAAATATATAATAGACTAATCACCTTAGAAAGATGAATGACAAAAATTAGTAAGAAGCTCCTTGCTCTACAAGTTCACAGAAGCTGCAATCTTTTGCAAGTTTCATTCCTCCCCAGAATTCTGTATCAGTGTTTGCAGATATGATTAAGCCTTTAACCAAGTTTTTAAAGAAGGTGCAGGAATGGGTGTGGAGATCAGGACAAAACCTGACCTCATCAGCATTCAGAAATGCTCCATAGGTAGCCACACCAGGGATGCTGTTCCAGCATGGCCACTTCATTTGCACTTTGTTACCCCCTCCAGAAGCAGTAGAGGTTATGTTATTGCAAAACCAAAGGAAGTCAGTCGGTTCACCATACAAAAAGGAGCACATGGTACTCCTGGGAGATTTAACATGGTGACTCAAATTACAGAGTGGGTGAAAGGTGCAATTACCAAGCTCAGCATATTTAAGTGTATGAACAGTGTGGGCTCAGCAGAAGAGTGAACTACAAGAATAGCTGGTCTCCAGAGCATATCATGGGGATCTCATCCAATTTATTCACAAGAAAAGTCACTTCAAAGAGGCTAGAAAAAGGGAAAGGTAGCTCCCTCTGAGAGAAGACATTAGGCAACCGCTACAGAATTATTTAATGTGTATTACTATTAAAGGTTTCTAGAAGGTAAACTAGATCCTCTCCCTTTTCAGAACCCAAAGATACCAGCTCCATGGCTGCAAATATGAATTGTCAATCATATCATCAATGTCAATCATTGTCAACCTTTCTCAATCTCACAACAAAACAGTACTGCAGTGCCCAGGTACACCAAATGGCTTCAGAAGGTATTTCCAGATCAATGTGCCCATGGATAGCTTTTCCTATTGTGAGATCCTCTGTGCAAAAAAAACCCAACTGGACATCAACAGTAAAAGAACTGGAAGAGTCTCCATCAGTGGAGGGTACCAATGAATAATATGAAGGCATTCGGCTCAACATAGCTGTCATAAGAATTACAAATTTAGTCATCGTGTATGGAACCAATATATTAGAACAGAGCCCTGTGCTATAATATAGGCAAACAAAAACCAGAATGAAGGAGACTTGCTTGAGGCAATTGCTGCAAAATTCTTTCTAAACCATTTGGATTGCACGTGCCCAAATCTAGTACAGTCTCTTACATGATAACCTGTGTTTACTCTGCTGTAAGCTTGGCCACTAATTTTAACCATTCTGAGATTAGAACTACGCATCAATGACAACAGGTTATGGAATAAAATGGAATGTCCCATTCAGCCCTCTAGATGGATGCAAAAAGCAGTACATCAGGATAAGCAATATAAATTGAAGGTACCAGTTTTCAATTTTTAGACAACTGTTTCGGTAACAATTTGACTAGATGTGAATATGCAACTGTTCCTTCTTTCTTTAGTCACTCTGCAACTGTTTATGTCAGATACAGCTGTGTTTCCACGCATACTTGATAAAAAGCAACCACTACAGGCTTATCTCACTGTGTGTAACCTGCCTGAAATGTTCTGGCTTGGGTACATGTAATAGAAATGACTGAAGCGTGTGATTTCAATTATATACTTTTACAATGAATGCTCAATTGCAAAACTCACTGAAACTGTACAGTAAATTAACTTTGACCCAGTAACTTTTGGAGTAGCTTTTGTGTCAACTCAGATCCCAAAGAGAACCTGCCTAACCTGCTGCTACAAAACGGTGTGGGTCACCTGCAGATCTTTGTCAAACTCATGAGCCAGTGCAACTGTCGTGGGAATTCCACAATACAAATGGCAGCAGGTATCTGTCCTCCAGCCACTGAACCCCACCCCTATGAAGCAGAAAGCAGCTCCTGATCCTGACACACAGCATTAGTAGTCAGAAGGGTTAATGTCCATGTGTGACCTAAGATTCAGTTGCTTAAACAGAGTCATCCAGTACCATTTGGGATGTTCTGGACTATTATCAAGACATCACGCAACACATGACCTCTGTAAAACCTGTGTCTTTTGGACTGGCAACTGGAGGCAACTAGGATACTCTAGGCTTCTCAAATGGTATATGCTTATTATGTGTGCCACTTCTTTAGCCATAGTGGCTTCCTAAGAGGTAGCTTTGTGATCGCATCAAGTTCTGACTGTGAGAAGGACATACACTCTCGAACAATATGAAAGAATGAATCAAAATTCTGAAAAGATTCAGGAAAAATAAGAGGATCTAAGCAAGACTTTTCCACTCCAGAAGTTTTACACCAGCTCCAGTCCCTGAAAGGCTGACAAGGTGAATCATAGGACCCTGCAGATGGATAAGTCGAGCAGAACTGAATGACTCATAACTAGTGGTGCGGATGCCTCAGCGGTCTGTCCGTCTTCGCACCAGCACAGTGAACCACAGGGCTAACTGACAAGTTTTAAATAATACAATGGTTATTACTAGCTGTAATTCTTCCTTAACGCTATTCCACTAAGCTAGGCTATGAAAGGAAGATCTGGGAAACTGTAGGAGGAATTCAAGCTGGTTACTCAGCAAACTCACATCTCGTCAGTGGAGACACAGTCACTGGAGGAGGCAGACTTTAGTCAGACATACTTATTTTGAGGAATCTCTACACTCCTCAGCAGCCACCAAGAAGATAAAGAGCAGCTGTTCAAATCAAAATTCAGAAGAGGAAAGAGAAATTCCAGTGCAGGGAAAGATGGGGGGGGAAATGATTCATTGGGGGAAGCAAAATTCTTGGGGTACCACATTTTTAAAGAGCAACAACATGAGTCAAGAGATGGAAGACAAAATGGGGCATCCAGTTTTAGACTGGAAACAAACTTTGAATCTTTGCATTTCTTCAGGGGCAAGGATGATTTATGTTTATTTATCCAGTTTTTTCTACAAGCTTTTGACTACACTGCAGTCACAGATTAAACTGGATTCAATTTATACCTCCTTTGATTTAGGAAATACATTTAGAACCCCATCCAAAGCATGCTGGAACCATGAAAATACACTTTTGAGGTATGAAGAAGTCCCTTTATGTCTGTTTCTAAATGCATGTTTAATGGTAGATATAAAATTGCTTTACTGCAGAGATGAGTGTTAACTCAAAAGTGTACACATAAAAGTTTTCCTGCTTTACTCTTGTAGTCAGCAAACAGAATAAGAACCACAATTTCCAATAAAAGCTGGACTGTTGTAAAACAGATAATTGCAACAAACTAAAAGTATTTAAATATCTAATTCTTACTTTATAAACAAAATCTTCATATTGTTGATTAGCTGTTGAAATTAAGTTGTTTCACCTGTTTGTATACAAAGAATCTAACTTGTCTGGCTGACATAATAGTGAATATATGTTTAAATGTTGTTGATAAGAAGCTGAATGTTAATAATTGATATAAAAATACCAGCTACAGTTGCTTCCTTTTGCAAAGCATATCCCATATTTTTATATGAAGCAATATGGAATAGGGGGATTTACAACATCAATGTACTGCAATCTCAGCCTTTGCAATGAAGAAAAAAAAAAAAAATCACAGTGAAACAGCTAAAGCTTCTTTTATCCAGTCCTTAGAGAAATAAAAATTTAAAAAAATAGAAATCAGTGAAAGAAAAGGAGGTGTGTTGTTAGGGTGATTGTTTAGCCTAAGCCACACAGAAAAGGGCGGGTGCTGGGTAAGACACACAGTCGAAAATGCTAATTAGCTACTCCTCTTTCAGCAATCTTTGTTTCAGCTTCTGCACTCTCACCACCACAGTACTAGACACTTTCTAACCAGAATTAATATCACATTACCAGACTGAAGTGTTCATGAATACTGTGTCAACTCGACAAATTTTAAACATACTTAGCACAGTTACGTTTAGACTTTACTCTAGCAGCACAACGAGCACTCCTGGAGGCCTAGCATGTGATTTGTTTCAAAGTGCAACTTAACATGTTTCACTGCTCTCTGACAGTGCACTGTTCACATTGTCTTTCGGAGATAAAGCAGTTGTCTCTCTTTGATATTGGGCTTTCTTTACATAAGAAACGTACAAATATTATTTTCCCTTTGGCTAACACTGTTAAAAAAAAACATACTGAGTTGAAGGAACTGGCACAAGGGGAAACCAGCAACTTTTATCTTTTGTCTACTACATCAGAGTGCAATACTAAACTTCAAATTGCTCTAGAACAAAGTATAAAGCTAGTGATGACAAGACACTTGTATACATGAATGAGAATCATCACTGGGCTATGAATATAAAAAATTAAATGCATGTACATCTACCTATTTTCTTTCCTACTGATTTCAGATAGGACTAAATACTTTTTCACCCCCCAGCTATTTTAAATATCGATACAAAAATATAAGGACACATTAAAACCTTAACTCATCAATTAACTCAGAGCTTCAGATACACTTTTTAAACAATTTGTCTAAGGTTGGCTTTTATTTCTGTATAACCATGTCCTTGGAAATTTTGCCAATATACTGCAGTATGTAAATATACTATATCAAAATAGAATAATATTGTCAATTATTTAAAGAATACAAATTTTGGGAGAAATCCCAGTTTTAAAATCAAACCATACTAGAACAACAGAAATGCAAGTTCACATATACCTTGTAGCAGCACCATTCATCCTCCTTTGTCCAGCTACAGAAATGTCAGAAAGTAGCACTGCTCTGCTTCACCCTTACCATGAGGGCAGTACGTCCGCAGTTGTCAGGAGGCCGTGCACAGTGTGGTAATTAGGTCAGTATCTAACTGTGAGACAGATGCCTGCCATCTAAATATGGCCTGTTTTAAAGAAAGGCATTTTAAAGGAAGGAATTCGTACAGGTGCCTTGTTTCTAAGTAAACTGACCAAAGTGTTACACAGGTAGAGCAAAAACTTCCAACAGATTTCCATGAAGACATCCATCAAAACACTCTCAGAGCCACATAGGCTTTTGTAAAGAAGGTGTTTGTTACAGCCTCACTGCCAGACAACAGACTGAACAGCGACATCTCAGGCTTAAATGCAGAAGGACAAGAAGAGAAATAAATCCAGCGCCTCAATTTTTTTAAAATACTCCCTTTAATTTTTAGACCAGTCCAAGCTCATGTAAGCAGCCAGATGACTTACATATACTCCACACTTGTTAGATGAACAAGGAACTTAAGTGTACCACTAACATAATATGTAGCCTGTGAATTTCCAGACACAGGACCTACATCTACTTTAGCAAACAGCAGAGCTAAGGACCCAATATCTACAGTAACCCATAGACCAGAAGGTGATAGGCAGCTAGACTAGACCAGGTGTGCTCCTGCAGAGCAGCTTCCAGGTTAACTTTATCCAAAACCAATCCAAACTACTTCAGGTTATGAACCGTAGTACAGAAATTTGCATTTTTTATCAAAATCCAACAGGAAAATAATCTTCGACTTGGAGAGATCCCATATGGTGCAGCAAGAGCTGGCCAGCCATTTTATCCTAGAGAGAAAGGTTTTCAGTAGCCACAGCTATGGCAACACAACCTTCAACAAGTATGTAGTACAAAGTATATTGAAAAAAAGGGTCTAAGACAGGATACATTAAATCAAGCATTAAATCAGGATGATGCTTTAGATGTTAAGAAATTCACAGATTATACAGTTTATGTGGAATCATGGTTCAATCAATGATGCTACAGAAAGCAGAGCAGGGCACAGTGCAGTAATTAACGAGCTGCCCAAACACTAATGAAAAGCAAACTGTTGGCCTGAATTAGGGTGTGAAGGGCTTGAAGAGCGAGGTGTTTTTGCTGAGACTAAGGAAGGCAGGAGGGAGTAAGAAAGGGGGGAAGGAAGGAGGGGAGTAACTTGAAGAGAGTGCATCGCATTAACTGAACTTTTCACTGGAAGCTCTTTTTATACGTGAACGCTCTTAGAGAAGAGCTAAGATATTCTGCAGGAGACACATACACAAGTTCTTACTGCCTTACTGGGAGGAAAAATAATCTCTGCAGAAATAAGCACCTGGAAAAAAAGCAAGGCTCCATCTATAGCAGCCAAAACCCACTTTCCTCATACTACTGAGATGGAAGAAAGCAGAGATTTTGGAAAGAAATACTGAAGAAACATCAGGGATTTTATGTACGTACTTTGAAACATAAAATAATTCAAGAGTATTAGGATACGATTTATAGTCAAGTACATTAGATGCATTAGATGTTTATTATCAAATGAGCCACTGGACCTATTTGGTATACTTTATATATATATACTTTATATATATATATATATATATACATACACATATATATATAAAGGTTATTGCTACCCTGAGAGTACTGCCTCCACAATCCCTCCTTTCAGGGATAACCCTGTGCTGCAGGAGAAAAGCAGGAATGAAAGCAGAGGCCTTTCACAAGCCCGATCTACTGCAGACCAGGAGTTAGTCCTGTTAATTGTCAATCTTCCTAAATTCCTCCAAGATGCTATTTTCATTGCAGACCCAACAATGGATGCCACATAAAAGTATGAAACATTCTGAGCAAAACACTGCAAATGCTTTGTTAAATGATACAGTAAAGAGGAGATAGTGATGACTGACATTACGATGTTAGAAAAATTCGGACTTACAGGGAGTTTTAACAGAAATACAAAAAAATATCTTACTGAAAAAGAAAGTCATTACCATATTTATGATCCTGTGTCTACTATCTGACAGGGATTAGGAAAATGGATCATAAAATTAGGAAGAGCCTCAAGAGTATCAGATTCAATCCAGTGCTTCTATGGGCAAATATATGACACAATCCTATTTATAACCTGATCCAGATTCACTTTAACATAGGCTAGGTATTTTGTTCATACTACTCTCTCTGGAAGATGACTACAGAATCACACTTCACAAACCATTTTCTTTTTCCCCTGATTTTCAGGTTAAATTTATTCATACTCAGTACAAACACTTTTGTTCTTCCATCAAAACTTCCCCTGCACTTAGTTATTTTCCTTCACTTGTTTTTACCACTGATGTCTCTAAAGATATGAAGTATATCCTCTCCTAGTGTTCTTGCTCAGGTAAATAAGCCATGTTCTGGTAAGGTAATTCCTCATCTCTGCTGGAAAAATCACCTGATACAGACTAGAAACAAATGTGTCTTTGTCACAGTTGGATTATATTCGCATCTGATGGTCATGCTGTGATCAGCAAGTTCTCATCTTACGGAAAAAAATTTTGAGTCTTTCTATTCCATCTGTTTATTATTTTGATTATCCTTTGCACTGGCACTGTTTCCTCAAGTTTAGCTCATGCTCTAAGTAGTGCAATCCCGGCCTGTGCCAAGGCATGGGAGTTAAAATACATTAAGAAGTTCAGCTGTGAACTGCCCTTTGAGACTGATGCTTCTACTTTCAGTGCAATTCACTATGGCATTTTCTTTAGCGATTTCCTAGCTACTGCTGAACATTCTCCTCCTTCTCCACTGAAACACTAACTCTCCATGTGCCACCATTTCAAGGGTCTTACTGAAAATACAGATTGATTACATTTATCGTATTTTCTTTTTCTAGGCAATCAGTTATCACAGAAAGCCATCACATGGGCCTGGCCTGACTTTGATACTGTAAATTCACAGCGTTTCATGTTCATTGCACCTGCAGTTATCAACATTTATCTAACCCTCACCCTCATTAACCTTTCCTGTCTATGAATCCCAGTGCTCACCATTCTTGACAGATCTGACAAATAGCATTTTGGAAGGACAATTTTTTTTAACTCTCTTTTTCCTCACTACCTGATGGCTGTACGTCTTTCCTTGTGCTACTTTTTCTTAGGTGACTGGAAGATAGCTGTGTTTTGTTTTAAAATAATGAGGTTTTATTTATTTTTAAGACTGAATGCACATTATTAAATTTTCTGCTTATAGTAGCTAGTAAATACCTATTCCATTACATGACTTGCTGAAAATAATGGGGCCCCTAAAGGAAAGAGACACCTTTTGTTTCCAGACAGAAGGAGTCTGTGGCAACTAGTATATGTTGGCATTTGCATATCAGTTCCAACTAGCAGTAAAAAGACTCTTATTTTTAAGTTTCTATATTTTTTTGATGTTTTAAGCAATATTTTACAAGGACTGCTCTCTTTGTATTTTTGAAAAAAGCATGAAATGCTTTCAGCATACTCCAGCAGCCACAGTGGGTCAGCAGCAGCTGACTGGGAAAAAGGAATGAAGAGCCACAGGATGGGGCTGCTCAACGTCCACAACATCCTACATGGGACACCATGGCTACTTGCCTGCTCTGGCTTTACAGGACCAAGCAGGTGCTACTGACCACCCTTGCAGGGGGGAACATCAGCTGCTTTCCCGGGTCGGAAGACTCAGCTCCCGGCCCAGGAAAACCAGAGGAGAGCATGTGATACAGGTCTTCCCCACAGACATGCAGAAGAAACCACATGCCTGGAATAGATGAGACAGGCAAAATCTGCATTTGATTAAGACCATATGTCAGAGCTCACCCTCTGAGAAGTCACAGGAACACAAAGCACCTCAAACCAATTTTTGAACTGGCCCCTCAGTACTTCCCTCCTCTGCCATCTACCGAACCTCTCCACATCCTAATTAATTAGACTAAAGGTAAAAGTCTGTCTACAAAAAGTCTGGGCTTGAGTTTGTTACCACAGGTTTACCTATACCCCACAGACAGAAACAGGACAATGACTGCATTTTTTGTCATAGAACAAGAGATACCATGCTCAGTACTCTCCATTACCTGGAAAAGGAACCTAGGATGGCAAGCTAAAATGTAGCTTTCTCTGGTGAACACATCCTAAAATTAGCTGGAGTGCGACTGCAGTCCCCTGCATTTACTTCCACAGTCTTCAAGGGTGATGGCTCTACTGCACGTTATAGCAAAGCCCACACATTGCACTCCTCTCTCTCCACCCAGCCATCACAAGCCCTCACACAGCGCCACTGCATAATCCTGGAGCTCCTGGCCCACCACTTCCCATTACGTAGCCCTACACCGAAGGATTTCAGGCAGCCAAGGACAACTTAGTCTGTGTCTTCACTCGCTAGTTGTGGTGCAGAGCCAAAGCACATACAGCTCCACCCCTGGTGAGCCCAGTGGACAGCTGCCTGAGAGCTGGAGAAAAAGTCCTAGCTGCTCTTCTCTCTGGGATCACTGGGAATGCTGCCAAACCACTTTAAAAGAAGTATCTTTAAGCTAAAGAACATTTTATAATGGTTACTGGAAAGCCAGCTATTGCAAGGCCAAGCAGATGCCAAACTGTGTCTCAGAGCTGGTGCAAACACTGCCTGCAAGACCAGCACAGTGATGACGCTTCTAAACTGTGGGACAAGTTTCCATGCTACAACATCACTCAAAGTAGCAAAATGTCCTGCTGCTGACAGCTGTACCTGGGGGTGGAGTTGAACTCCGGGTACTTTAACACTGTTTTTTTGGCCGTTGGGGAAGTACCATTTGCTATTGATAATCTTCGCAGGTCGAAGACTGTCCCAGCTGTACCCACGAATTATTTCCATGCCATACAGGATATATGAAGGTAAGTGTGGGGACTCTGCAGGCTCTAATCTCCACCCAGCTCTCCTATGAGCACCATGAAGCCCAGCTCGAGAGCTGGTGGCCAACTGACACCAAAACAGATTGTTCTGTATGGGCCATATCCAGCCTTGGTTAGGCAGACTGGTTTTCCTTGCATGTTCTCAGCTCAATCTGGATGAGACAAGCTGATAAAAAAATTACTTGCCTATCTCCCAGACTACTCTTCAGTTAAACCATCCATTTCACAGTCAACAAAACAAAAGACAATTTTTTCACTTAGAACAGCTATTTAGCTGTATCCAAACTACCATGTTATGCTACATTTTCAGCATTTACATCAGCAGTGTCATTCCACCAGTGCAGAACTGCAGTGGTTTCACTGGCCACACTCCAGAATGACACCCACTGCCTGTATGTCTTCTCTACATAGTACAGTCTTCGAAGATTTTGAGACACAAAACTGATGCTCTGGGCTGCTGCTTCCAAAACGCCTCTGCATAGTTACTGCACAAAACAACAGTGAATTATTCAGGGGCGGGACTGATAATTAATCTTACCAGAAATATAATGTGGGGACTGAGAATGTACTATTTTCTTACACTTGCAGGAGAATAATAATCGAATACAAGAGTCACACCACAATGGGTGTCCAACCCAGCTCGTTATCATGGAAGCAGTTCCAAGATAAGGTGCTTCAGAGAAAAATCTTCAGCTGCTTGCACCAGTCACTCAAAAACCTGGAACTGCTTTATTACGTAACAAAAAAAAACTGAGTCTGCCTGGCAGCTTGTCATTGCTACTGTTTCTATTTTATGTCCAATGTCAGTGTTTGTGTCTCAGCAAGCCTCGCTCTCTGACAGTTAACAGTTTATTTTGGTAAATTACTCTACGTATTTCACATAACAATTAACTCCCTTGTCTCTGTACACCTGCCAGTATAATTTTTTCCCCCTAGACACCTGAATAGCTCACTCAGGCATTTCTATGTGATCTTGGGTCTATAAAATGCTAGTGACCCACAAGTCTTTCTAGACCCTCCAGGTCCTTTCCCACACTGGGAACGTGCTGCTCCAATGTATGTTTGACCCTTTCTTATTGCTCGCTCTCTTTGTGGTTTGGTCTTCCCTACGGACTTCATTCCTAAAAACATATTCCCCAGGAGCATTCACTCAAAGTGAACAGTCCCAAGACAAAAAAACAGAAAAGAGATAGAGGAATCACCAAGCTTAGTGGCCTGCAATACTGTAACAAGCCTCTAACCCCAAACACTACACAATAATATCTATTATATGCCCCCTCCTGAAGAAGTGAAGACTCCCATCATAGCACCTTCCAGTGCTTGAAGGGGGCCTACAAGAAAGCTGGAGAGGGACTTTTCGCTAGGGCATGTAGTGATTAGACAAGGGGGAATGGCTTTAACCTGAAACAGGGAAGATTTAGATTAGATATGCAGAAGAAATTTCAAGGTGGTGAGGCACTAGAAGAGGTTACCCAGAGAAGCTGTACATGTCCCATTCCTTTGGTCAAGCTCAGGCTGGGCAGGGCTTTGAGCAACCTGATCCAGAAGGTGTCCCTTCCCATGTGTAGAAGTTTCGAAGATAAGCTGTGGACCCTCTGATTTTTGTTATTCCTTTTCAACCATGAGCATCTACAAATCTTGGGTGTTGCCTCCCCCTTGAGGGAGGCATGTCACATCATGGCAGGGAGGTTGGAACTAGATAATCTTTACAGTTCCTTCCAACACAAACCATCCCATGATTCTGTTATTCTATGTTCGTGGCATTATGAGCCAAAAAGCCAATTCCAAGATACTTAACACAAGAAAAACGTGCCAAACACTCCAGATGTCATAGTGAGCCACATGAATAAACCAGGAATAGCAAAGATATCACAATCCTAAACTCTTGCAACAGGAGGCAAATTATTTAGGTAAAATGCCTTAGTGATCCTAGGAGCCTGGCCATGGCATAGAGAAAGGGAAAGAGAGAGGCCTAACAAAAAAAATCACTATTCCTTGACAATTTATGTTCTTTCCTGACCACAAGTCAAGAGCCCACAAAACCAGCTCCCACAGGCCAGCATCAGCATCAAATCCAGACCAATGCTCACTACCCCTGGTTTCTACAAACCTATTCCAAATTCCCAGTAACAAAGGAAACATTACTCTCCAGAAGAGCCCAGCCTGGCTAAAGTGAGATCTGACTGGTGTGGCTTAGGGTTCTCGCCTTTCATGGCTTACTGTTACAACGCTCTTGCTATAGCCATTTCACCACCAACCAATTCTGAAGTGGTCTCTAATTCATTACCCTAAGCTGAGCTATGGAAAAAGGCTCTTTCTGAACTTCCCTGCGCTACAGTTTGCTGGTTCTAATACTCAGAACCAGAATGACTGTGCCAATTTGATGCTGCTTTTGTTAGAATTTTTCCCTTTTAAGCAGCTGCCTCCTTCAAGTACCACTTTTCTTTTTACCAGAAATAGGAAAGAGGAGCTGGATAAATGACTGAATAATTACAGTTTCCCATAAAAGTGGCACAAGCAGCCCAGCTACAAATATGAGACACAGAGTAACCTCTACAGTGCAAGAATTCTGTCTTGACAGCTCCATTTTATTTCTTTCATCAAAGAATAAAAAGCATCAATCTGCAGCTTCAATAAGTCAGTCATATTGCAGCAGGTTAACCAGCAATTTCACAAGGGTAAACTGACCCAATTTGAAGCAGTGGGCACTCATTCAGTGAAAGAATACAGAAGGCAGAGTGTGAAATGACTGACTGACTCACTACATCAAAATGAAATTTTCCAGTATCATATTAAAATAGAAAAACAAGAATTTCTACAGCAAAATAAAAGGATTGATATTTATTTCCCCTGGTTCTCAAGTTTTTCTAGAAAACTGAACTCTCTCAAATATTTTCATTTCAATGAATCAGCACATTCCAGTTACAAAGGTTTTAGATCTTTCTGACTTGCTCTAATGACATTATATTACTTCGTGAATTTGGGAGGTATTAGGAAGATTAGAAAGAGGTTGCTGATATGACAGAGGGGTATGAAGAAAAAGATATTTTTTTCCCCACCAAGCATGCAATTAAGATGCAAAACTGCAGCTGAATCATATTCCCACAGCTCTGTTCCCTGCCCTGCATGATACACCCCAATACTCTCTTCTCTAAAAAGAAGACATATTCATAGCTGGCAAGGGAAGTCGGACGATAAACTGAGTTCAAGAGCTCCTTCAGTGTATTTCCAAGGTCTTACATTTCATACAGAGAGATGCTGCTTGAATATGGGAATGCACATTTTCCTCAAGATAAGAGGAATACATCTGTCCAATTTGCTAATTTACTTAACTGCTTGAAAGTGACAGGGTTCCCCAGAAAGCTAAAGGGGAAATCAATTTTCACTTATTTTCCTTAAGCTCCTTTGAGAAACCCAGACCTAATGTATCATCCCTCCTTTGTTCAGCAGGCTACTCAGGGTGACCCCCACTCCCAGTGCTGGTGGCAACATGGGGACAGCAAGTGAACACCATAAGCCAAGACAGATTTTGAATTAATCCCCATCCTTGTGAAGCATGGTCTGTAATTTCCTTAAATCATCAGTCAGCTTCCTCAAATAGAAAAAAAATTAACAGGGAACAACTCATCCTTGAGGACTCCAGGCCATCTCACTTCACACCAAATTTAATTTTTTATCTAAATATACACATGAAAATGTAGTATTGCCTCATAAACCCAGCTCCTGCATTCCCACTCTTGGCCAGTCACCTCCACATCTCACCAGATCCTCGTGCATTATCTGTTTTCCCAATACTCCCCCTTCCTATCGCCCCATGTTTTGTTGCAGCTCTTTCTGGCCTGGAGTTTGCCTCCTGAGGGCATACATAACTGGTGATGGACATTCTGTTGTGGCGGTTGTTCTCTCTGCAAGCATCATTTGTACCCAAGGTAACACTATACTATGACAGGAAAAGAAATGAGGAATTAAATAAGTGTATTACAAAGAGCGTGTCATTACTGTACAGCCAGGTGTCAGCTGAACTTTCTTTTCAACCATAAGGTCAGACTTGCTCAATTGATTTTAAAGCAGTACTTACAAAGTAATTTTTAAAAAAAATCACTGAGGTGACAATACAGTATTTTTCCTACCTACTTTCTCAAAATAAAAGACATGCTACGTAACTCTACCATTTCCATATATACCTAAGGAACCATAATTAGAATAATTAATCAGTAACTGTTCAATAGTTCCATGCCTGCAGCAAAAAAATTATTTCATTTCTTAAAATGCTGGAAGTTAAACAAACAAATTGAGTAAACTTTGCCCTCAGCTCTGAAAAACAACTGATCCAGTGGAGCTACTACATATTCAAGAGAACAAGAAAAAAGCTGACTGAGAAAAAGCATTGGAAAATCACTTCAAACTCTTACCAGAACGTGTGACCAGCAGCTACAGGTCTGTCCCCTTTCCCCACCCGACCATCTAAAGTCTTTCCTACAAGCAAGATCAAAACAGATGCCACTGTCTTCCCAACTGTAAAGCAAGTACCTTATAAAATATAATCCCAGTGGTACCAACATTTTCTAGCCCTTAGCAAGAGCATTAAACTGACAAACCTACAAAAGGATTCCTGGATTGACTTTTGGACTCACAAATTGCAAGGCATTTCCATAGGATAGTTTCTCGCAGCCAATTTTGAACCATTCAGCTGTCTTTAGAGGTGTGACTGAAAACAAAAATAAAATCTCAGCTGTCAGCATAAGAGCTAATGTGCAAGCAACAAAATGATCATGTGCAGACTGAAGTGACAGTCCCCTGGCAATGTGCATGGCCCCCTGTCAGCTCCCCCCATTGCTGAAGAATGTGTTGCAGGGTGTCTTGCAGCACTCCCCTCAGGCTGGCCAGATCCTGAGATGTGCAAAAGCCCCTGTGCTTTCCATCATGCAGATGTCACACAGATCCAGCTGTTGGGTGGCATTGGAACCAACTGTGAGCCCGGTCCCTCGGTTCCTATACCAACTGTTGTAAACAGCATCTGTAAAGATTTCAGTAACTGGAAGAATTTAGAATATGGGTTGGGGGTTTTTCAGAATCAAAACAAAATTAAGCTTTAAACTCCTGCAATTCTTCCTAACGCAGAAGTCTATCTCTTCTCAAACTAAATATACATAGAGATGAAGCAAAACAAATGGGCTTCGATGTGGCCAAATCCAGATATTCTTGAAGAGCTTTTTCTTACTCTGTGCATCTCAAAGGACCCTTCCTGACAAATCTCCACGGAGACACACCACAAACTTAACAGGCTTCTTATGAGTGTTTCGTGCTCTCAGATTAGAGCTGAAGCTACAGCAAGCCAGAAGTTGCCATCACTGATAGACTAAACAAACTGTTCACTGTTAATATAGACTGCATTTTATTTTTTTACACTGAATGATGATCTCAGATTTAGACCATGCCTTATATCATTCTGTTATGAATTTGCAAGCAAAGAGGAAGATTTCACATTTACTGGTACTGTCACCTCCACTGCCACCAAATGCATCAAGTCTATTTTCCCAAACTGCTCTAGCTGTCTTAAAAGATTTTTGTTCCTACCATTAATACTGAAAGGCCATTCCAGCAGCTCTTTCTTCCAAAGCTATCCATGACTTCTAAGAGTCAGTCTAACTGTACTGATATCCTTTTGTGTGTTTATGCATATGGTCTTTTAACTCTGAATTTTCTTCCTGTTATTGACATTTATGTCCAGGAGTATTTACAGAGAGCATCAGTGTGAGTCTTAATTCCTTCTCTTCCTTGGTATTGTTCATCTTCTACTCATCCCATTTTATCAAAGGCTCCAGTCCCTTGCATTGGCCAGCATCACTTTCTCCTTTTGTACCTAGTTATTCTTCCTTCTTGACAACTCACCTTCTCTTTCTGCTGACATATTTTCTCTCATGTGACATAATTCAGCTGTTCTCCAGAAGCCAGTCTCTTCTTTCACGGTCATATTCAATGAGTCACCTTCTCCTTCAGAGATCTGTCAAATCTTCACTTCAGTTTTTTCCTAAGGATCCTGAGATGTTGTCTACAACCATATTCTTCTGTTCCATTTTTCTGATTTAATCTAAAAATCAACATTCACAGTTTTGACTGTGACATTTTTCTATATGTTTGGCAGACAAATATTCAAGCATGAGTAAGTTTTATTTAATACTTAAAACTGGTAACACACATCCTAAAATTGCTAAAACCTGTCACAGAATCACAGAATATCTTAGGTTGGAAGGGACCTCAAAAGTCATCTAGTTCCAACCCCACTGCCATGGGCAGGAGTGACACCTTCCACTAGACCAGGTTGCCCAAAGCCCCATTCAACCCAGCCTCATCATTGTACACAGAGGTCACCTCCTCTACTTCTTCACAAGTGTGTCTTCATAATTTTCTCTTATTTTTACCATTCTGGGAAATAAAAAACAGATTAAATTCTCCTGCATACCTTTCTTTACCTACAAGTCTGTACAAGCAGACTCCCTTGATTGCTGGCTTCTTGGCTTTTCTAAAACTTCATCAACATTAGGCTTGCACCTTCAGATTAAGTTCAGCTGTTTATCTGCTCATCGGTGACACTTTCCGTGCCTTAAATTATGTCTCCCCTGATGGGGGAGACCCCAGAGTCTTCGCCAGTAGTCTGAGAGACAAACGGGACCTTCAGCATTCAGTGCTTTCACATAGTTGTTTATTTAAGTCTTATCAGAGAGACAGAGCTACTAATGTGACCCAGACATAGCACAAAGCAAAGAATGCAAGAAAAGCTGAATTATCAAGATTGCACAGCCTTTTTAAAGGTCAATTACCCAATGAAAACTTAAAACGAAAGATATTTTCTTTTTTCCACCAATATTCAATAGATCACTTTGTCACGTAGACAGGAACTGCGGAATTCTTTATCCAATCATCCTAAACTACTTTTGCCGCAGAATATGGAGTACTAGAAGAAGAAGGAGCGTTGGAAAGCAGTAACTATCCTCCATCTTGGAGTTTTTACTTTTTATCTATTTACTATATTAACAAACCCAAAACCTCTAAATTCTTCACCTTGTGACAATCTTACATAATATTCTATCACCTAGTTCACACCAGTGTGGATTCTAATTCTTCTCAGAGAGTAGGCAATTTTCTCCATGGACGAAGGTCAAAAACAGTGTTGTCCAGGCAGGTAGAACCCTTCAAAACAGGCAGAGAAATATTCTCTGCACTCTGGATGCGCACAATCAACAACAACCAAACACACAAATCACACACTCAGTGGCAAGGATTATCAAACTGCCTTTAAACTCTGCCAATTATTAACTGAAAGCCAAAAGACTCTTCAACTGGAGCTAAGCAGTGTCTACATACACATCTGTTCTTTCCAGTTTCTCCCAAAGTAAGAAGGATATGCATCACAGTAACTAAAATAATTAAAACAAAACGCCTCTAAACGCCTACATCCTGTCCTAATGGCCACTGCTTGCCAACATTGCCATCAGCTGTATTGACATATTCACTGCTTTTAACTAGTTGAAGAAATAATGAAAGATAGAGGGGGGAATATTTTGTTCCCCAGAGTACACTGGGAAGGACATGCTGTTAAGAAAGCTTTAATAATGTGAGGAACAAACCTAAGGTAAGCCAAATTTCAACCAAAGCAAGAGAAATCAGAATCTGACCTTCTAGAAGATGGGTACATGATGAGTGAAACAACCTTCTCTTACATGGTAGAGCATTTCTTCATTGCAGAAGACAACATTTTCAAAAGAAAGGACAGTCTCTGCATTTCCAACCTGCTGATGGTTGCGGAACAGAGGTTGCTACTTGACCAGGATCATGGGAAAAGCTCTAAGAGCTCCTAGCTTTCAGTCAAAAAGGAAATGGAGGCACTAAAAAATGGTGAACTATCTTGAACTTGAATTTATGTTTCACTAGCTTTATTTTCCAGGTCCCAAGTACAGGTAGGAATTATGTCCATCAACTACCTTTAACTACTGGAAACCGTCCATAGAAACAAGGTGAAATGGAAACTGGAACAGTTTGTAATACAAAGGAACACACAATGACACGAGTTCTACCACATGCTTCACTTTGGATTCCCCAAAACTACAACAAATACAGGATCTCTTCTGCTGGAGGAAAGAGGCTGAAGGGGAGAAGAGTAGCTCACACTTTATGAAGCTTTATTAGTGCTAAATGAAACAGTATCAAGGAGCTTTACACTCATGTACCGAGTGAGACTTTACCAGATGTGAATTCTATGTTGCCAATCTAAACGCCCCTATCCGTATCAAACTGCTGTTACCCAGCAGTCATTATCTTCCTAGCACTGAGCAGAGCCCTGCCCAACATTAAAAACTACTATTTAAAAAGGAAGCATACTAGACTACCCTGGAGAGGAACCAGAAGTATCACCTAAGTACCTCCAGCAACTAGAAATCAGGCAGGTGGCACTTCAAGCAAGACATGAAAACACAGATTTGGGGCTGCCAATAGCATTTACCAAGATTCACAGCTATACAGCCACAACTACCAAGCACTAAAAACCTCATCATGAACAGACTTTCAAGAAACTGTCATCTTCATAATGAACAGCAGAAGATGTGAGGTTGAACTCACCTACAGGTTTGACCTGGTTTTCTTCCACAGAGAGAACACACAAATTCTGCTTCCATTCCACTTCAGTCACTTCCATGTGGTCTTTCCAAGTCCTGACTGTTGAGTTTTGCTAAGATTTCCTATAATCCCTAAAAGGCTTTTCAAGTTATGGAACCCTTACACTTGAGGGAGGTCCACTCTTACTCTTCCACGGTAACACTTTATTCTCCATGCAGCCCTGGTATTTCTACGAGTAAAAATCCAAGTACTCGGTAAAGGTAACAAACCGGGGTTTTTGTTACAATGGAGTATCTGAAAACAACAATCCTTTTGCAAACGTGTATGGAATCAGGTAGGAATGGCAAAGGGAAAGTTGTGTATTCCACCTTTGGAGCTAATTTTAATAAAATGAGCATTCTTGAAACCAAAACTCCCCTATTTATCACATTTTAAAATGAAACTCAATGCATTTTCTTTTCTTTTAATGATTAAGGCTTAAAAACTACTTGCTATAGCTTTTAATATAATTTGTGAACATAGTGTAACTTTTGGCAGCTACTGGCACAGAAAACTGCAGCATCAGACCTGGACTTGCACTATTGGTTTGACTGCACTTCTCTGTCAAATATATTTGAAAGAAACCTGATTCAAATGATTAATGAGCAGAATAACCACTAGTGTAAATATATACTACCCAACAGATACTCAAATCCATTCTTTGTTCTTCTTTGAATTACACCTTAAGAAAGCAAGAATAGGAAAAAAAAATACTATTATTCAGAAGTATTCCTCCTTTTTTTCTAAAAATTAGGTATGCCTCCACAACTATGATGAGATGTGTTACTTTCAGGAAACTCCCAAATCATTCCACTTGCACTGAGTGAAAGTTTGAGGGCTGTCTCAATTTTGAAAGAAACAATACGCACCAAGAAAAGACCACTCTCCTACACTGGAATTACTGATACTTTATTAGGTTTAGCACTGAAGGTCAACAAAAGAGTACTTACCTTCTGTTTTGGAAAGAGTTTTGGAATAGAAATCAGTCTGTTGCTATGTGACTGGTTTCCAGGCAGCAGTTCCACTCACTTCTTCGGGAAAACAACGTGTTCTTCTATTTCTGCAAATGCTGTTTATATTGAGTAAATCCAAGTATGTTCAACTCAGACAACATACCGTGAACCATTAATGAAAAAACGCATTTGCAAAAACCAGAACATAATACACTGACCTCTCTCAATTCCTATCTGGAGAAAGAGATGCATCATATAAATGACAGACTGCTGGCATTACATTTTCTGGCTGTTGACTTGAGAGAATGCCAACTTTTATGAAATATACTTGATCGATTCCACTTATTTTGTGAATAAACATGAACAGCTTCCTCCATTTCTTACCACATTTGAACGGCTTAAGACATATCAAAAGCGACAAGTGGAAATACTACAAAAGGGTGAAATTTTCACTGAATACTGATCAGTATCCCTCAAGTACATACCAAGGATGCATTAATAAAATCATTTTTTCTTACAAGTTTTTTGCACTAATTTTATTTGGTTCTGTCTATAAAAAAGTGTCTCTGTCAATTTAGCATCTGTTACAACTTACTTAAGGAAGTTGAGAAAAATGCGAGGTAATTAAAAAATTCAGTACAATATGATGAAATCCATTCAAGTTGAATTCAAACATCATTACTTAAATCAAACTTCATTGCCCTGTTTTCACCAGCTCTGAATTGAACAACCTAAATTGAATCAAACTCTTATTCGATTATTTCTTCAGAGAATAAATAAGTCCCTCAGAAAAACAAAGCCCAAAATCCACATTTATATCTGTTGAATTTTAAAGAACTTAAAGGAAATTATTTTGTTTTTTAACATAATTAGCATCCAGTAAAATAAATTAGGAGGCATCAGCTTTCATTAGCTTTAGCTTTCCACTTACGCAAGTCTTTGTTTTGAATAAATGCAGAGAGAAGACACTTAAAACTGCATATCATAAATAAGGGGGGAAAAAGTCAGAAATCATGCATATTAAGAGCCAGTCTGCTCATTTGCTAAGAACCAAACAATTATGACAACAAATTCTAACCTAAAAAAAAAAAACCAAATGTGCTCTGCAAACCTAATTTCCCTGGAAAAAAATAAAATACAAGAATGACAAAGAGAAGGAAAAAGGATTAAGAAGAAACCAGGGACGAGACCTTACAACAAAAGCAGCAAAAGGTTAGACAACTGAAAGGGGGTTTTCTTTGTGTGAGAGGATTCAGCCACATCTTTTCCAGTGGGTCTTAGGACTGCATCTCCCAGCAACACTGTCCAGTGCTGCACACATCCTGCAGCTTATGTGATAAAGCAGTACCACTGTGCACCCCTTTGATACAAACCAAAGCTGTGCATGCTCCCAAAAAACGACCAAACTCACCCACAAAATTATACAGCCCACAGACACACATTCAAGAACAACATTCAAGATGCAAAGTCAATCACTCAAGAATTGCATAAGACAATTTAATTTATACGTGAAATGTATTTCACTCTTTACCATATATGGTAAATTCCTTACACAACTGCACACACTTTCTCTATGGATATCAGACTGTGAAGAAGCTGTACTGTGAGGCTTCCTTCTACTTCATCACTTGCACAAGTTGAAAGGTCTAATACCAATACACTACAGGAAAGTAAAAAGGAGAAGGAGGATCTCTGTGCTAAAGCTGTTCACTTCTCTGTGCTGAAGGGCTAGGCTCCACCTCTGCCTCTACTAAGACTCCTACCTGGAGAAGTCAGGGATGTGAGCTCCTCTGCACATAATGTATGTCCCTCATTTTCTCTGCAGGTGATTTGAGGATATGATTTGGAGAAGAGCTGGAAATCTAATGTAACTGACCAGTATGCTACAAGGATCACACACCAGGAAAAGGGCACTAACAACCAGTGGCCACTTTGGCTGTTAATTGCATCTGTGTTTCAGCACCTCATTCATAAAATGTGGGGGGGGGAAAGGCGGTATCTTGCTTCCTTCCATTGTGCATAAAAAGAAATGTCCACTAACATGCAAATCCTGACTGACAGTCACTGGGACCAAACTAAACACTAAGGTTCTGTCACTAAACCAAGTATCAGTAGACCTTCCCTGTTTAACAATACTCTTTGCATGGTGTGGGCAAGACTGTGCCTCAGTTCCTCATTTGTTAAACGGAAAAGTATCTTACTTCGCAGAGCTTTTATGAGAACAAGCACATGCTTGAGATTATGAGGGACTCTGACACTACAGTGATTCAGGATATACTCAAGCATGAAACAAGGCCAAGTACACACCATGGAAATTAAATGAAGAGCTTAAAGTTTTCAGAATCAGGAATTTAGCCTGAAACTTTACCCACATTTTCCCCATCCATATTTTCCCTTTAACCTATTTGTAGCATTCAAGAATGAAGAAGGAATATTGGACAGCAGAAAAAAGTCAAATAAGGCATGTATTGGATGTTTTCTTTGTGCTCACATCTAATACACAATACTCATTAGGACAGAATTCCTGCCAGTAAGTGTGTGCTGAGCAGATAAGACATTAGCAGAATTTGTGAATGTATAATAAAGTACAAGAGACCATGCCTAAATGACCACTCCATTCCAGTTGGCTAAATCCTTTCACCTGTCATTGGAAGGATTCATACATACTTCTGCTTAATTATCTCTGAAAATCCACAAACGCTGCCCCCCAGCATATATTACAATTACACCACATAGATACACAGAATAAAAATTAAGTATAGCAAACTACTTGTGCCACTTACAAGACTAACTGGGGAACTAAGAGTCTCTTTTACCAAAAAGTGCTCACACTCAAAAAAAACATCATACTTTGTCAAGAAAATGTCTCTGTATGACATTTTGGCCACCTCCAGCATCTCCATTAACCCAGTAAGCCTTTTTTACCAAATACACGAATTCCCTGTACAGTCGTATTAAGCATTTCCACTTTAGAAAGGCAGTGCTGGACTGGCACAATCCAGGGACTGCAGACCCTCACCCTCCCAAAAAGGCAACTGATCTGTTGCGGGTGGAACCAGACCTTCCTGCCAAACACAGAGTTACTTAACTCTCCACCAACTCAATTGCAAAGTTCCTGCCTTACACCTCGAGTTTTGCCTCCTTCGCACATAGATCTGCTGCCCGCGCTCTGTCGGGCACACGGATTTGCTTTCCGTGCCAGTGTCCGACCAGGGGACAGGTGTGCCAGCGGGGCGGGCTGAGGGTGGCCGAGGAGCTGCCGGGGCCCCTCCGCGCCAGCCGCCATTTACCTGGAGCAGGTGGTGGGCCGCCAGGTAGCCCAGGCGCGGGCCTCCCCGCACGCCGGGCGGCAGCCGCCCCGTGCCGTAGCCGTGCCAGGCCACCACGTAGGGGTTGTCTATGGTCAGCCAGTAGCGCACCTGCCCGCCGAAGTGCCGGAAGCACAGCTCGGCGTAGTCACGGAAAAGCTGGGGCAGGACGGGGCTGGCCCAGCCGCCGAAGGCGTCCTGCAGGGCCTGGGGCAGGTCCCAGTGGTAGAGGGTGACGACGGGCTCGACGCCCAGCTCCCGCAGGCGGGCCAGCAGCCGCCCGTAGTGCGCCAGCCCGGCGGGGTTGGGCGGCGCCGTCCCGTTGGGCAGCAGCCGGGCCCAGGACAGCGAGAAGCGGTAGTGAGAGACCCCCAGGCGCCGCAGCCCCTCGACGTCGCGGAACAGGTTGTTGTAGCTGTCGCTGGCCACGTCGCCGCCCACGGGCCCCGGCGGGGCGGCCCCCGGCGGCGTGGCCGGGCGGTGGGCGAAGGTGTCCCAGACGGACGCGCCCTTGCCGCCCTGGCGCCAGCCGCCCTCCGTCTGGTAGGCGGCGCTGCCCGCGCCCCAGAGGAAGCCGTCGGGGAAGGTGTCGTGGAGGAAGAGCTGGTCCTGCGGGTAGGGCAGCCGGGCAAAGCGAGACCAGGTGCCCGCGCCCTGCCCCGGCGCGCCCTGCCCCGGCCGCCCCAGCAGCAGCAGCGAGAGCAGCAAGGCGGCGAGAGCCATGCTCCCGGTGGGGCTCCGCGACGGCAGCTCCCGGCTCCTAGCTCCCCGCCGCCCCATTTTATCTCACCTCGCGCCCCCCCCGCCCCGGTGGGCACGGCCAATTAATAATTACCTCGGAGCTGCCGCCTGCATCCTTCCCGGCCGGATCCATCGGGGAGAGCTGCCGCCGGGGGCGGGAGTCAGGGCGTGAGACGGGACGAGCGGGGAGGAGAGGGGGGAAGCGGGGCGTGGGCTCCGCGGGGAGAGGTGGACCCTCTCGCCCCCTCAGGGAGCCCGTGTGTACCCCCGCGGCCCTCTGAGGGCGGAGATCCGGGTCCGCGGGCGGCAGGCGGAGTCCCGCAGCCCTTCGCCCGCCCCGCCGGGCGTCCGCACCTCGCTGCAACTCCGGTGCCCCCTCGGAAGTGGGACCCTCGCCGCTGCCCTGCACCCTTTCCTCCCTTTGGAAGAGCCTGCGGAGAGACTCAACGGCCGGATACGTCCCCTCTGAGGGGCTGAGCGTAGCCCCCTTCCGTCCCCAGCTGTAGTGCCGCCGTCGGGGAGTCCGTGGGGCAGCGGCCCCTGCGCCGGACCGTGACGGGGGAGCGATCGCGGGGCCGGGGAGGAAGGGCAAGGAAATAAAAACGCTCTTCCCTTCACTCAGTGTTTCCGTCGTGCTACTTTAGCAAGACACATCGCACCTGCGATCTCTCATGTAGCAGCAGTTGCAGAGAAACTCGTTGTCCAAGGACATCATATACTCACTCCTCCCCGCCCGCTCCCCGGGAATTCATGGGCTGTCACCTCCCAGTAACAACACTTTTCTTTCCTGGAGTAGGAGGTTGGTATATTTGGTTGCTTGCTGCACACAAAACAAGTTCTAGTTAGAAATGCCTCACGGATCTTTACGGAGAGGAAACAAATCGAGCTAAGTTTGATTACTGAGTTACATTTCGTAACCAACTGAGCAGGCGTGAGGCATAGACTGCTCTTTAAAGGGAGGTCTCAAACTGCCCTTTGCGTCTTCTTTGGACAGAACAATTCAACCAAGACTGCGAAGCAAGAAACAGCCCAACCCACCGCAGAACCTGGTATTCAGTGATGTGAACTCTTAAAAGGATTTGGGACACCTAAGAGTAAAATGCATCTACTAGACAGGCTGTTAGGCGCAGAGAGATGTTCCCACGAGATAAGGCCGTTGTTTAATTACAGGATGAAGGCATTTAGATAATTTCATTTTATTTTTAGAAAATAAACGCCCGCAGGGGAAAATTACAGATAATCACTAATAATGAGTTTTTGGATTTAAATGCTAGTTGTGAACTAATGAATGTTTCCTTTTGTGCACAGGATGGGCTCTCACCTCTCCCAAATGCAGGCAGGGCATTTGCTATGCCTGTTTCTAGAACTTCCAACTTCCTTCTTTTCTGCACTGATCTAGATCAGTTTTGGGGATTGATTTGTGCTGTTTTTAAAGAGACCAAAGAGGTAGGGGACAGGATTGGCGTTAGTCTTCCACTATTGGCTGTTAATTAATTGCTGTGTTAGGGAGATGGAGGTCTGAACAGTCAAGGGGACCATCGACAGCCCTTTCCTAAGAGAGGAAGTTTGTAGGAGGTGGCAGGCCCAGAACCAAGGCTGGACATTGGCTTCCAGGAGTGAGTTTGGGATACAGTCTGAGAAGGTGATGAAATTCAATTACAGTCTGAGTAAATGACAACTTCAGATACAACAACAGAAAAAGGTGTTGGCATCACCTGCTAGTTACTTGCAGAAACTGGAGATTAATTGTTAAGTGCACTGTGGAGTTGCTGCAATTGTCCCTGTGCAAGGAGTGGAGAGCCAGGCTCCTGTTCAGCTGCAGACCTGATCTCAAGGGAAGCGTAATGTCTTCACTGGATCTCGCTGACAAAGTATTTTAAAAGTTGGTATGTACAGGCATGTCTCAGAAACACCACCACCTAAAACAGGGTATTAGTGATGGTAAGTCTATTGCTAATATTTAAGGAAAAAAAATTCATTGAGTATATAGGGACAAAAGAGATTTTGAAATACATCATGGTACATTTTTTCATGTGTTAATTATTAACTAAAACCTAGATCAATCCTATTTGTACTTGAGCAGCACCAATAAGGAGACACTAAACTGAAGCTCCTTCACTAGGAACTTGTTTCTTCCAGAGCCTGTCAACAGTCAAGGAAAAGAAATGGCCTCATAGTGTTACTCTAAGTCAGACTAGACAAGATCTTTGTCAGCTTCTGAAAAAGGCTACATTATCCAAAAACTGTCCAGGAACCCTACAGTGACTGCACTCCTGAAGCAAGAAGCCCATTTTTGTGGGACAAAATCTGACCATAAGTTGATGGCACAAAGCTGTCACTTCAGCTGTCACTTTACCTGCATGTCTGTCAGTTGAAAACTTTATTCTTTTTGTATGTGTGTGCGTAAATGACAGAAAATGTGCCGTGTGGCCTCCGGTTTCATGTGTTGTTTTTGTTTTCTTTCATAGAGAGCTTATTTTCGTGTGTTAAGGCAACACAATCACCAACTACACTGAGCCAATATATTTTTTTTCCTAGCAGACAACCTAACAAACTCTGTGCAATATTAACCATGCAGAAAGGTCAGCCAAACACTTGCAGACATCCAGGTCTCCCTCGTTGCTCCTTGAGTTCAAAGTGTGGCTCCATTGTGTCTGTGTTGCTGAGCAAGCACACTTTCAATTCTGCCCCAGGTAAGCAGATCAGGATTTGACTTTCAACCTCTTTGTCTTGGTGATTACTGAACATTCAACTTTTGATAATATGTATAATGTATAGTACTGTGTCGTTATAATCTTCCCCTAGGCTGTGCCAAGATTTTCTTTGCTAGGTATGGAGTCAGTGCAATCAAACTCAACAGTGTTCTGACTGAGCACTTCTGTTTATATCCCAAAGGGGCTGAATCTTCTGGGATGCTTAATTTTAGGTAAAATAGCTCTATTACTGCTTTAGATTCATTTAACAGCTTTCCGTGAGGTAAAACACTTCAATGCAGCAAACCCCTTTATCCTTTTAAGATCTCCAGAGAAGAGCTAGAAGCCATATACCGGTAGCATCTGTGGTGGAACAAGTGATCTCAGTGCCTAAAGCCACCATCTCCTGTTTTAATGCCTCTTCTCTGTTCACAAACATCCTTCCAAATGCATGCAGCCATACAGCCAGTTGAAAATAGCCTTGTGTAATAGATTTGCAGTCTCAGCATTTCATCTCAAGACACAAAAGTATTTGCTAACACTTGGAAAAACTGCTTAAAAAATCAGCACCTGATTTAGACTTGAGCATTTTCTCTGCTACTGCCATAACTGTACACACAACAGTACTACTTCTTTATTCTGTCTGTTAAATGCAAACTGCTAAGCTGTCAAATTTTACTTGCACTTCCTCATCAATAGCTGTTTCCAGTGAAAAGATGTCCAACAGCATTCTAGATTTACCTTCTTCATCCCTGCCAGAACACCAGGCTACAACGCAAATAAGCTCTTTCTCAGTTTTCTGAGAGAAGACGTTGCAGTTTTCTTGAAAAAATGCAGCCTTCCCTACCTGTTCCTTCTTTCTCACATGATCACACTACTTACATGCATTCACTGTACATTCACAATTACTTTAGAAACAGCTAGTAACTGATTGTATTGAAATTAGAAACAGGATGTTGTCAGGTTCAAAATACACCTGCTGATGTAATAAATGCAGTGCTGTGGAATACTTGGGAAGATGCTGAATCCACCTCTCTCTTATCTGCAAGTACCAAGTCACTCTCATCTCCACTTTTTTCCAATGCCTTATTCTGAATCATGGGCACTCCAGTCATCTCCTGTTTCAAATTCTTTTTTTCCCATAAAGACCTCAGAATCAGTACTCTTTTATTGTGTGGCAGGATCTAGTGTGAGGTGGGAAATTAGAAACCTAAATTTTAATCGTTTCCTCTTTACACTTCTGTAACTGTCTCCAATAAGTGGGCAAAACCTAAACATCACTTTGTAGGAAAAGTGGAATTCCAAGTACTTTGACCCTTCTTACTTTTCATGGTAACAGGGAGTAAATTCAAGGGAAGCCTAGAAATTTATGTTTTATTCACTTGGGGCATAGATGACAATCCCATTGTAACCTGGGAGATGGCATGTGGTGTCTGGATGCTTCCTTGTGCCTGTGTGGCAGGAGCTGCAAAGCCTTCCAAGTCTTGCAAACCATCCATCAGGAGAACCCATTTCAGACCCTGAATCATAAAAAGTGATGGGAAAGGGAAGAAACGTGAAACACCCATCTTGGAATGCCATTTGGAAATCACATCTTGAAAATGCTATGTCTTAGTTCTGGGAGGACATAAACACCTCCTGTTATCCAGATAGTATGACAACCATTTATAGATGATCTCCCTGTCTTCAAAAGTGCCTTCTGAATGGGTGAAAGAAGGGATGGGCAAAGACACAAGGGAAAAGAAGTTGCCTCTCTCCTAAGAAGGGGGATAATGAAGAGGTGGATACGGCCTCGTTCTTCCAGTCTTCGGCAGGAGACATGGACTTGTCTGGCAAGAGGAATTCAGAGCTGAGGGAGAAGAGGAAGGACAGAAGAGTGGTGCTTGCCAACTCCAGCCATGCAGCTCGTGAGCCACAGGCTTCAGCTGGTTTTTCGACAGGAGTGGAACCCTGATTGCAGTGGCTGAGGAAATAGACACATTTCCATAGGGTCTGCTGAGCCTGTGTGAACAAGTGACAGTGGGTGTCCAGGGAAATTACAGGCCAAATAGGCCTAATGAATTTTGGCTCTTTTAGGGTAGAAAATCCTGGAAAGCAGAGTGATTGGATCACTCACAGGGGTGAAATAGCTTTAACAATTTAAATGAGATCTGGAACGACTGGATCTCAACCCTAAGAGATGCACACCTGTGAAAATTCCTGTCCGTGGTCTCTGATGCAGTATAAAAAGGACCAGAAAGATAATTTCATTCTTCTCACTCCTGTTTTAATTTCTATTTGTGATACACTGTTATCATTTTTGGAACCAATTTCATTCAGACTCCACAGGATGGCTCAAAAACTTGAATCCTGTGCCTTAGTCTAGAGCTGACAGCACTCTGGAGACATTTATGGTGACTTTTCATATACAGTCATCCTATCTCTTCAGTTCAGGCACAGCTGAAGCATTTCCCTTCACTCTTCAAATTCCTGCTATATTAAAACTTCTGCCAAAATACCACATCTTCTATGAAAAGAAAGATCCACAGGGACTTAAATAAAGAAATAAAAAGCACTACTATTAAAAAATGAAAATTCAATGCTGAGTTTTACATAGATGAAAGTTGAAATTTTTATACATTAAATTCCGTGAGGGAAGAATATGCTGCAAAATTGCTTCTATCATCATATCTTTAGATCACTTTTTGTAGGTAAATTGATAAGAATTACTCCTGCATTTACTAAGTCTGTATTTCAATAAGCACTTGAATGACAACTCAGTTCAGATGCTTATTTCTTGTTGGTTTCAGCTCATGAAAATATTGGTCTCATTTACTACAAGGCAAAGACTGGCTCACAGAGAAATAGGATTGCTTTAAAAAACTTCTATAGTGTGATAATTCTTTGTAAGATTTTCTGCCTAAATGGCTCTTTTGCAGTTGAGAGTTATATCACATTAAAGTGAACCGAGATGAAACTTTGTAAACTAGTGATTTAAAATATATTGCACTAAGCTGCTGCATCACTAAATGTACAGGCAACACTGGCTGCAAATGCATAAACGTTTTTCAGGGCTACAGTTATATGATATTCATTAATAAACACAACTATTATGTTATACAAAATCAATTTCCACTGAAGAGCAAAAACTTAGTTTCAGTTCCGTGTGAAGTGTATAATACTGAAATGTGATTTATAGTCAACTGAGAAGTCGTTTACTCTTTTAGTGCTGCTTCGTACTAACATAAATGTACTTGGGAGCCATTTCCAGTTACTCTACCAAGGTGTTACTCCTGTATTTCCAAGACTGGCTCAAAAACACCAAGAAGTCAAGACATTTATTACCAAAACATTAAGTATGCACAGTTACACAGGGTCTGCCTCTTTAAATGTGGTTGAGGAGTTGAACCAGATTAGGCCAACCAAGACAGAGTATGCTGCAACAGTCCAGACTTGAAAAGTAGACCCTTCTAATAAAAGAAAAAAAAAATACCTTGACAATTATTGCAATGAATTTCACCTCTGAGATATGAAAGCATAGATGCATGGCCAGTAGCCATTTTGCATTAAGCATTTCTTCACAACTGCTACCCAATGCACAACTTCAATAACTGAAGGTCTGGTAATTTCCACAGTAAGTAGGCTTGCAGCAATGAAATTTAAACTTTGCTCCTGGGCAGCCAGGTAATGAGAAGTTTGTGGTCAGTTCATCACACATTGTCTCTGCTGCTCCTTCCTCCTCAGGGAGAGGACTCCTTATGCGCTTTCCCTAATCCAGCATGGGGTCCCACCCATGGGAGATAGTCCTCCATGAACTTCTCCAATGTGAATCCTTCCTATGGGCTGTAGTTCTTCATGAGCTGATCCAACGTGGGTCCCTTCCATGGGGTGCAGTCCTCCAGGAATAGGTTGCTCCACCATGGGTCTCCTGTGGGGTCTTGCCAGGAAATTTCCTCTGGATGGACTCCTCCATGGGCTGCAGGTGGATCTGTGCTTCCTCGTGAACCTCCATGGGCTGCAGGGGCACAGATGGCCCTCCACATGGTCTTCATCACAGGCTGCTGGGGAATTTCAGCTCTGGTGCCTGGAGAACATCCTCCCTCTCCTTCTCCACTGACCCTGGTGTCTCAACAGAGAAGGCTGTTCCTTTCACATATTCTTACTCTTCTCTCCAGCTGCAATTGCTCCTCCATAGTAACTTTTCTCCTTCTTAAATCTGTTATCCCAGGGGCTCTACATCCACCACTGAAGGGCTTGGCTTGGCCAGTGCCAGGTCCATCTTGGAGCCATCTGCATTTGCTCTGTTGAACATGTGGGAAGCTTCTGGTAGTTTTCACAGAAACCACCCCTGCTACCAAAACCTTGCCAAGAAAACCCAAAACCTTGGTAATTCCACATTTATGTCCTGGGGGCCTCAGGGCATCTCAAAAGATGCCTGTGTTCAGGTAACTGAATTGAGCCCTTGACAGTTCAAGGCGATCTAAGAAATGTAATATATGCAGCCTAGAGAGTGATTCAGCTCAGCCTAAAGTAAGCACCAAGGAGATTCACCTGCCCAAACATGTATGCCTGGTCCCATCTCCAGCAGCCAGCCCATAGTGTCTGGCACATCCACATTGGAGTTGCCAATGTTGCACAGAGGGCTCATTTCATCTGCCTGCCTATGGTTGAAATGACTTCTGGCTAGGTTTTCCACCTGTCTTCCACTTAATATTCCACACCAAAACAAGTCACATGTAGATCTTGTGTTGTATCCATCAGCTTTGGGTAGACGAGATGGTGACTCTACAGTATGACACAATGGTTGTCAAACAATACCATCTACCCTCCTGTGGCCAACCCAATGTGGAAGATCCATGTCCACCCATAATGGCCACTAGAAGTCAAGCAGAATACCCTCATACATTCAGAATGTTGCCCAATGTCATGTGTAAGGATGAGAGTCTTGACCATAGTGGTTGTTTGCCTCTCCAATTACACGATCTGCTATTGCCAGACCTCTGTGAGTTCTGCATCATCCAGCTCTTTTTGAAGGTACGTGGGTGTCTGAATCTCAAACAGTCTCACTCCACTGGTACTTTGAGAGAAATTTTTATCTTAACACCATTAATAATATTCCTATACATCATACATCTACTTCAAGCATTAATATATGGCTTGCTTTACCCTCATCTGAAATCCGAGGAGGTCTATTCTTTGGAGCAATAAGATGTCCATCTATTCCTTAGAGTGAAATTAGACAAACGATAACATTTAACGGTGTCAGGATCTTAATATTTCTCCCTGAGCAGGAGCCAGTCTGTTTAGGCTATTGTTCCCCTTAAGTGAGGGACTTACAACCCCTTCTTTAGACCAAACCATCAATGGCAAAACAGGAAGCCATGTGTGCTACCACTGCCTTCAGTTCTCTGAGATTGTGTTTGTGAGACTATTTTGAATATTCTCAAGGTCAGTGATTAGATTTCCACCAGCCTCTCTGATTCACCCCCACAGTGCATATCTGTTGCCAGTCAAAGAAGGAAGAGCAATCTAATAACAAGGGACGAGCCATGCCACAATTTTAATGTGCTGAAGGCAGGAGTAACAAAAATGCCACAGTGATGAAGTAACACATGTTGGCACATCAGTGTTTCAGTCCTCCTCGTGCATCAGTTAACTTCAGAAAATATTAGTATCTGAGAGATTCTAAAGAAAAAAGTGTTTGGTATTTCTGCTTATTGGCTGTGAGGAAAGTCCCAAATTGTGGCCAAAGGAGGTATTGATTAAGCTTCGATATAAGTATATTTGAGCTATATGTAAGGAAGTTAAGCAGGCTTATTCTCGAAAATTGTTGGGCCCCTAGGAAGGTTATATACTCTTTGGAGCTGCATCTAAGCATTTTCCAAGTGTAAACCTTTGATTTACAATGTTCTTTCACATGTGCACAGAATGTAACCCAGGCAAAAATTCAGCTTGAAAAAAATGCTTTGCAGCCCCTGTAACTATGTTCAAATGCATTCATTGCTGGAAGAATGTACCCCCTTACCAATATGGTGCATGTATTCTTCATCCAAACAACTTTTTGTTTTTAAATTGCAAAAAAAAATTCCTTGTAGCGAAAAATCTTTTATAGATACACAGTGAGGCAGTCCACCCACAAAGAGAAAAGCAGACGCCTGCCATTGTGAAACGTGCTTCATAGGAGACAGCAGTAAGTGAGTTTTAAATCTATTAGATTTTTTTTTAAGGTACTACAGTTAGGCGTCATCAAGCAATTCCTTCTTTGGGATGAAACAGGGAAAGGACTCTTTGCAAGGAAAGTGGGGGAGAAACAGTATTTCCCATACAGATTTCTCTGTTAGGTACTATTTAGTGAGCTACACTTTTTGGGGCATGCTGTCAGGGCAGGTGTCATTTGGGCAATTTATAATCACAAAGGCTAATACGGCACTTTTCTTTCAGAATTATGTAGCCTAGTCATAGATATGAGACAATTTTGTCTTTTTTTTGTTAGCTTAGCATTTAAGTTCCTCTAGGCCTGGCTTTCAGCTGACAAACAGATGTTCACTGAAAGGAAGGTATCTGTGTCCATTTCTCATTATTATTTCTATCTTCGGTTCAAATCAGTTTGTGATTTTAAAAGCTGGAAAATTTGAGGAAGGTGATCTACTAAATACAACCACTTATTTTTCATGCCTATTTTTCATTGCCACCTGAGAGTCCCTCTTGTCAGAAAAGCAAGGGCTTTTCTGGATATTCCCCTACAGTGGATGTGCTGTAAGGGCAGAGCATCAATGCCTGCAGGGTGTGAGGCTTGTCTTAGCATGTTTGCTATTATTATTTCAGCAGGCCAGCAGCAGTTTCCCAAGGATCACAAATGAAAGCCGGAAAAAGTGATTTTTCGAAGTGAGGCAGGTATCTCCAAAAAAAGCTCAGTGAAATTTCACGCCATGGGGAGAGCATGCTTCCCAAAGCTACAGGCATCCTCCAGATCCATCTCACAGCTGTCAGTGCGGTCAGCACTGTAAGACCTCGAGGTCAGTGGATTTGGTCTCCAGAGACTGTAGCACCACTCTTGTCTCTCAAAAATGCTGACAGGCTTGGTTTGGTGGCAAAGGATCTGCCTGGTTTGGTGTCTTCAAGCCATGCCCCCTACATACTCATGACCTGCCTGGCGAGGCGTTTCATGTTTGCCTGTAACAAGGTGTTCACATGGCCCTCTGTAGCTCCCTGGGACTAACACAATATGTTTTGATTTCTAACTCCTCTTTTACAGTGCTCAAAACAGGTCAGGTGTCTCATTTCACACATATCATTGCTCAGCTGCCTCCTGTGCTGTTGCCATTCTTCACCTAAGCCCCAGACCACACCATATACAGTACAATCACTTCTACTCCTGCCATGAAAGGACATCACACTCCACAGCAGCATCTTGCCTATACTTTCACATTACTGCTTTAGCTTAGGTTAAGGATTTCCATTTTTATTCTCAAATCACTCTCCAGGCTTTCTTTGGCCAGCATTGTGTTGGACCTATGTATGAGCAGTATTAAATGGGGCTGCAGAGTGAACTCTCTCAACAGCAAATGTCAGCTAAATACACATGAGGAGGTGGCAACTCCTTAAAAAAGAGGTAGGAAGGTTCTTAACTGTGAAATGTACGTAAACTGGAAGGAGTATCTTTCTTTGAGTGTCAGCTTCACCTACACCATGGTATAAGGGAGATGTCTTTAAGGTCCCTTCCAACCCAAACCATTCTATGATTTTATGATACTAAGGCAGTGTAAAAAGAGTAAAGCCTTTTAACACAGTCTCTTTAATATACAATGGAATAGTAATACTAAAATTTCTATTACGGGCGTAACTATGTTAATTGTGGCTTAGTTTGTGCCTCTTCTAAAATGGGACTTATGTTCACCAACAGAAGAATTTTTATTCTTCTTTAACAGGGGGCATGGATGCATGAGAAGGTCTCTGGCTGGTGGCAAGTGCTAGGTGATCTGCAGTAACAGTCTGTCCAGGTGTGTTTGGTACATGCTACTGTGAAGATGTCATCTCTTAAATGAAAGGTTTCCCCTCCCTTTCTCCTCCTTCAGCTGCTTGACCCCAGTGGTCAGTACTGCAGATAGTCCAGGGACCAGGGACTTCACACATAAGGGCTTGTGGAGCAAATTCCTAGCCCCAAACTCTGGGACTTGCACTAGACAGGTAGAAGACAAGGGAGAAGCTATTCCATTGTACATCTACAGCAAACCTTTCCCCCTCAACACCCTGCCCTTCTGCTTCAGCAGAGCAACCTGCTTCTTTCAATCATGAGCAATAAAAGTGATGTGACAAATAAACTAACCAGTTCTGCCCTTTCTCACATGCACCCTCTTTTTCCAGTAACCTCTCCCCTGATGCACTCGAATGGAGCCAGGGAGTGGGACATGGAGGACAGGGACAATGCAGGACCCATAAGCAGGAGACAAACTTATTTTTACATAGGATTTTAATTTCTGTTCCTGTTTGGAAATGGGAAATGCTTTGGTCACCCACAGGCCCACTGTTTGTGTAAAGTAATCCAGCAGTCATAAAGGGCATGAAACAAGGATGATCCTGCCAGAGCTACTCTGTCCTAAACTAACCTACAGGTCTAACTGTATTGGTAAATAAAAGAGAGCTGTGGTGTGCATGTAGACTCATCCTCTAATCTGTTTAATTGCCATTCTGTCTCTGCACAACTCTCTGCAAGACAAATCTGCTACAAAGACTCATCCTCTAATCTGTTTAATTGCCATTCTGTCTCTGCACAACTCTCTGCAAGACAAATCTGCTACAAAGACTCATCCTCTAATCTGTTTAATTGCCATTCTGTCTCTGCACAACTCTCTGCAAGACAAATCTGCTACAAAGGGGAATGGCCATAACCACTGCAGACCTGAGCCAAATGGTGCTACTTAGCCCTTGGCACTGGAATCTGTCTCTTTTATTCACTTCTCTTCAGCAGCATGAAAATGGCTAAAGGTGCAATTAGCCCTTTCTGTTTGGTACAAGGATTTTATTTTTTTAAAATCTACACATGCAGCAAAACATCTCCATAGCTTATCTAGCATGCTTCCCTACCAGCTCCTATTCAGAGGACACATCTGTACATGCACAAAATTCTGTGCAGATTTCTGACAATGAGTATAAACATCTATGTAAGTCCTTACAAACTTTTCTTTCCAGCTTTTAACTTGCTGTTGTACCTTGTATTACCAGACGAAACAGCCTCAGGTTGCATCAGGGAAGGTTTAGATTGGATATTAGGAAAAATTTCTTTACTAGAAGGGTTGTTAAGCACTGGAACAGGCTGCCCGGGGAAACAGTTGAGTCACCATCCCTGGAGATATAAAAAAAACATGTAGATGTGGCACTGAGGGACATGGCTTAGTGGTGGACTTGGCAGTGCTGGGTGAATGGCTGAACTCGATGTTCTTAAAGATCTTTGCCAAACGAAATATTTCTATGATTCTATGTTCATACTGCTGCCTGAGGGATAACACCCCACACACAGACCTACCATTGTTATTGCTGGGATGTGAAACCCTTTACTCTTCTCTACTCCCCTCCAAGACATTTCATGTGATGCCGACCTGCACAGAGTGACTGAATTTCCCAAATTCCCGATTCTGGGCATCAGAAACATCAAGGATAAAAATCTCGAGTGCTTCTTGTTAGGTGGTATAGGATTGGTCTATGTAAGGCCAAGGAGATTCTGGAACTGTGAGGGAAGGAAGGTGTAAGAAAAGTTATTGTCAAGCCAGTTGGGCAACTGCACATTGTTGATTCCATGAAATGTTTGCTAGTGGGCTCAGGACTGTAAATAAAAGCTCTGATTCACATATGTTAAGAGAAGGAAAAAAATTTATAGTGGTTAATGTATTTTATATACGTGGTCTAAACGAATAGTGTAGTTACCATGCCTCAGACAAGTTTACAAACATTCCTAATCCTCTCACTTCTGAGAAAGTTACATGACCATCAACAAGATAGGGAAGAAATTCAGTATGTACACACATGTATGACATATTTCTTAACACTGGTGATAAAAGTGGTGCTAAGTGGTGATAACTTTAGATTATGGTTATACAGCAGACATTGCTTTTTTTATTCTCGTGCCTTAGATTTGCAAAGTTTACCTACAGATTTTCTCACAAAAAAGAATTTTTTTTAAGCCCCCAGAACTTGACCGTACTTGAGCTGCTAGCATATAGTACACTGTCTGTAATTAATATTATTAAAATGCTTCTTTAAAATCCCTAATCTATAACCATCTTGACTTTTACCTAAAGTTTTTCTTGGGACTCAGGGGGAAGAAGGGAAAGTGAAGACGTCATCAATGTGAATGTGAAGCTTTGGAAAGGGATGAAAGGCACTACAATAATACAAGTTGTTGCAGTGGTTATCAGTAGCTTCCAACAGAGGTTTGTCTCCAAAGCTCAAGACCCTAATGATACTACAGAAAGGATCTCATTAAATATCCAAGTTCAGAAGATTATTTCAAAAACAAGTCAGATGGATGAGGCACAAAGAACACGAGTGTTCTTTAAATGACTGCTGAAAATTTTTGAATATTAGCCTTTCTTGCTGGTAAATGTATACTAAACCCTAATTATTAAGGTGATTTTATCTTAGTGAGTTTGTCATCCAAATGGTATTTTATAGGGTATGTTGGGAATTTTCCAGCAGAAACTATTTTTGGTTGGAAAACGCAGCTTTATCAAAACCACAGCTTTTTAATAGAAATATACGTGCCAGCTTTGATACAGATGGAATTTTCATATCAAAAAATCAAGGAAGTAGAGAAGCCTAAGTCACAACAGCCTTCTAGCTTGGCTCATTTATCTGGCTGTGGGGAAGACTCAGATTTCTGGATGTGCATGATGCTGCCTGGACTTGAAGATCTGTTTTCTACCATCAAGGAAAGTACTCCTTTCACCCAGCTGTGCTGGGATGGATTGTTTTTCATCTAGAAGCAAGAGAGTGAGAAAATGAGGTTTGCTTTGCAGCCCAGTGGTCATAACTCACACATGCAGTGTCATTGCCAGAGATGCAATGTGATGATAGCACCAATATAACAAGAAAAGAAACCAAAGGGCGTTCATGTCTCTGGTCAGAAAACGGCAGAGAAGATTCAAGCAGTGATCTGCCTTGTCCCATCTGGGTTCCAATTGCATCTTGTGACTGCAGCCAGACACAGTATGCAAGGAAAGTACACTTGGCAGCATAGTGTAGCAGTAAACTAAGAACATGGGATTCCAATGATATAAAGGACTACAAATGGAGAAGAGACTCAAGAAGGGAAAAGTATTTCGTCTTTCCAAGGGAGTGACTGACCATGAAAGCATAGACACATTCTAGAGAAACACTCTGTGATCTGTAAAAATAAGGGGCTTTTGCCTCCACATATCTTATCTCTTGACAAGGGTTCAGCCATTTCAGATTCTCTCCAGGTATCCAGAATTGCTAAGTAAGCATGCCATTGCAATAAAAGAACATGCTGTGTAGCAAGACAATAAATGTGACTTGCTTAACAACTGTGTTATCTTGTAAGGACAGGCACAAGAGTAGACAGCATAATCTAAGTATCCATGTGCCTTACGCAAAGTGTATAACAAACTAGAAGTCACACACTTTGAATTTTCATCTATCCATTTTCAATGTAGCCACCCCCTTGAAAAATACATATAGACAGTCAGAAATGAAATATGAAAATTGTCATGGAATTTATTACGAAAAAAGAAGCCTCATACCTCCACCCGTAGTGAAGAAGGGTCACCCGTGCTTTCCTTCTGTGCTGCAAAAATACCTTTTGCAATTATACTGCCATGAATGGACTTCTGCCAATTCTTCGTTCCCCATTACAAACTGTCATGACAGACATGATTTTTGTACCTTGTATTGTGGGAACACCTGACCTTCACATTACTGTCTTCATACTGTTGATGGTTGAAAGCCCTTCCCCACTGCAATACTTAAAATTCTTTTGTCTAGTTGGTTTCTGTCTGATTCATGTAGAAAGTCCAGAGTTCATTTTGAAGCAAAACAAGAACACTTTTCAAATATTTCCAATCCAGCTTTCATTTCCTTATACATGAAAGTTGTTCTCAAACATACTATGTTTTTTGTACCAGATAGAGTTATAGATAATGATGTTAATCTTTTTTCTGGTCGTATTTTATATTTAAAATCCAATTACAAATGGCTTTAAATAGATTAGAGTGATTACTTTAGAGTCAGAATGCTACCATGAGGCCTGATAGGTTGCTTTGAAAACATTGTTTGCTGTCTCCCAAAATACAATATACTGATTTTCTGTAGCTATGTAACATGTTTATAGTATTCATTAATCATTAACTAGCCTCTTATAAATTTATTTTTAATCTTTATACTAAGCCTCTAAGACTCAGTGCAAAGAATAACATTTCTCTATTCTTTATCATCCCTTTTTATCAAACAAACATCAGTCCTCTGATTATTTTTAACTGGTGCATCTTCTTTATGAATGAAATGCACAACACCAATTTAAAACACAGGTTATGGATTTTTAGTTCTCACTTAGAGGAAAGAGTTAAATGATACACAAATCTTGAACTGAGCCTTGGCCCAGGAATGTACTTGACCCCAGGGTCTTCATCACTAATGTAAACTCACCAGCCAATTACAGTCAGAGTGGCAGGAGATCATGTTAGGTGAAGCCAGTTGTTTTTTAGCTGCTGGGGCTACAGCACAGGGGACTGGTGTTGTTTTTTGAAACCACTTGTGCTTTGCCTTATCTTATGTTTGTAAGGTGTAGATGACCTCTTAGGTGACATCCAGTTCAAACTGGGATTTCATCCCCAATGTGATTTGCTAGATGGGATGAACTGGAACCAAATCTCAACCTTAGTTCACCTGCTGGCCCTGTGCAGGTGTCCCATAATGTCCTGCTCAGTGTATTGGTGTGGGATGTGTCCAGCAGCAGCTTTCTCTGGGACACTTCTGGTCCTCTGCTGAACAAAGACTTTGACTACAACAGTAGATTTAGAACAGGTACTGTTCTAATTACTCAAATAAGAATATAAATTTCATTTCTATCTGGGGATTAATCACTGCTGATTAAAATCCCTGTTCTAAAAGGAAAACGAGATTTCTCTGCTTAGAGGGCATATGTATGCTATATTTGCTTCTCTTTACTTTATATTCTAAAAGAGTTCCAAAGCAATATTTCACCGAAAGGAAGGAGTTGGGATTATATGTGATCTCATTTGCATGCACAGTGTGCCTTGCCTTGTAAGAATATATTTGACTTGCTTCTTTCCTTTGTTAATATGTTTTACTACCATGATATTAGAAATGATGGCTCATAAAAAGATTGGGGTTTTGTACTGCAGTCTTCAATGTGGACAACCTGAGAAACATATTCCTGAATTTTTTTCCACCCTTGAAAAATTGTTTTGGTTTTTTTATGTCGGCATGTCTAGAAGAGTCACATAACTACCATTGAATGGCACAATTGGGGAAACTATATTCTCCAGATGCAATAAAAGTTACTGTATTTTATTTCCTATTTTCTGGGGAGGAAATGACTTCTAAAAGTCTCCTATGATTTTGCAAGAAGTGAAAAAAATAGAAGATAAATTAGTTCCTGCAAATTATACATTTCTACAGCATTCCTTTTAATAAAAATATGCCATTTTCAGAAGAAATAAAAGAGGGATTTTCTAATTGCAATGTTCTCCTTTAATTAGATTTAATCAGCACACTGAATGTGTACATATGGGTGTTCAATAAAATTCTTATTACTCTCATCTCTCTTAAAGGTAGGTATAAACACAGAATGACAGACTACATTTCACCAAATTTATTATAGTATTTCAAATTAGAGGCTGATTTTAGTTCAGTTGTGATAAAAAGCTCAGTTTTGCTTCCATGTAACTGTTTGGAAAACTTTGGTACAGCTGTAAGAATTTAGACAAATTCTCCAACTTTTAGTTTGGTTAACTCTACAACTCATACTATTGATAGCAACACAAAAAATTTCCTGTGTGCTAAAACTAGACCTAAAGAGATAATGTAATTATTAAATAGCTTCAAATACATTGAAACACATTTGAATTCCTTAATGAAATATTCTGGGTCTTTCTAGAAATGTGCCTTGCAATCCATGGCAATTGCTATTCTTTCAAAATGTTACAATATATTTTAGAAGATACTTTATCTGAACTAATGCTTTGTCTGTTGGTTAGCCTCTTGCCTCTGATAATTACTTGGACTGTATGAAGAGGAAGAGATTTAGCTTGGATCAATGATAAGTCCTCAAAGTCTAGACTCTGTGTAGTACCTATCACCTTTGTGAGAATCTGTAAAGCTCTTCTCTTACATTTCACAAATTGTAAAGTCGTCCTGTAATACAAAATAGGTATTATATCCCTTGAAAAGAGCTGTTTGAAAATCTTGTAAAAGAAAGCCCTTCCCCCACCCCCAAACATTCATTTATTATACTTCTAAGGGGTAGATTTTCAAGGTATTGCTCTCCATCTGTATTTGAAGAATTAATCAACAGCTTTAGATGGATTCCATTTTCTTTGAATCATCAAGGAGAAAGTGTTTAAGCCCAGCTGTCAAATTCATTTTTCTTTTACTTAGGCTGGATAAAGAGAGCTTGTGATTTTCTTGCTGGCCTTGCACAAAAGTGAATCTGCATATGAACACACCGAGCTTTTGGAAGAATTAGACTGTTTTCTGCAGACTAGGAGATGCAAGTGGCATTTTGAGAGTTGTTGAATTTTTAGCTCGACAATCTGTTGTTGAATGAGTTCTCCTAAATCTGTTTAAGGTCAAGCCCCAGAAGAAAATGTCCTAATATTAACGTGTGTCCATTTTTTACAGCACTACTAATGCAGTACAAAAGACAGTATGTGTCATGCAATTTATTTTCAAGCTGGCATATCTTTATTTATAAGAAAATGGTGTCATGTGTGGCAAGGATATGCAATCATTTTCTTGTTTTCCACATTACCTTATCACCTTCTGGCCAGTAGAGAAGTCCTGACAACAACCCATGTCTCTGGCTACTCTTTCCCACATGCCTCAGTTTCCAGCCTCATGTCATTAAGCCAGTGCCAAATCAGGGAAAGGCTGAAGTAGAGTTGGGAAGGCTCTTGGAGGTACATATGGTCCCTGAAGTCCATCCTCTTGCCAAAAGGTAGGATCACATCCTCTACCAGCTGGAGTCCTGGTATCAGTTTGTCCTACCTATTTTTAGAAACAACAAAGAGTAGAGACTCCATAACTTCATGGCCAGTGCCACTTACCAGTGTTTACTACTCTTATCTTTAAGATATGCATCAAGAGCTAATACAGTAAACTCCTTTGATTCTGCTTAATTCTATTACTTTTGTATTATCTTTTTCATTTTCTTCACTATTGATTAAAAAAAACAAACAAAAAAACCTGCAGAAAAAAAACCCCCAAACCCACAAAAAAACTCAAAAAAACAACAAAAGAAAAAAAAACACACACAAAAAAAACCCACCAAACCCCAATCATTGAATCTTTTTGTAATTACAAATCCAGGAACAGCTTTATACCAGCCAAGTTCTCTAAAGTGCCAAGTAGAGCAGGGGGACTATTTTAACTGGCCTATATTTAAGACTCCTATTTATACATCCCCATATGATGTTTGCCTTTTTTGCACAATGCTGATTCATGTTCTTCTCGTCCCCTGTGAGTCTCAGAACGCCTTCTGCAGAGCTGCTACCAAATCATGTGTCTCCCTTCCTGCATTTGTTCCCAGTCAAATGTGCCTGCCTCTGTTGAACTGAATTGGCATAGAAGGGAAAGGTCAGGTGGTCTCCACACGGTTGTCAGGACTGCTCTAAAACCTGAGCCACTTCACTGGTAGCCTTGCAGTCCCTCCAAGATTAATATCATCTGGAAAATGAAAAATGTCGTTTCCACTCAATTGCTCCATTGATTAGAGTGTCAGTTTCTGGGCAGCCCTTTTGCAGAGTAGCAGTCAATACCTCCTCCTCCTCCTTTGGCAGGGAAAAGCTGATCATGACTTTGCGAATAAAATTGTCCAAACACTTTTGCGCTTATTTCACAGATGTTTCATCTAGACCATTTCCCCTTCTTTTATTGAAGGAATGTGAATCTGAGTCAAATATTCTGTGTACACAAGACATATAATAGCCACTGCTTCTCCCCTAGCTATAAGGGTTGCCCTAGCTCCAAATGGTTTTTACTTTTCTTTCAGTTTTGAACAGCTGGCGTATCACCGGACTGAGAAAAGCAAATGAAACTAAACAGGGGAAATCTTTGCTTCGATCATTATATTGCCCCCAACATCTAAGTAATGTGTTTAAGAATACCATGGGAAGTCTAAGCTGACAATTTGCTACACTTATCCAAATGTAAGCAATAATTCATTGCTTACTATAGAGAAATTTGGGGAAACACTGTGCATAAACTGCTGGGGATATGACACTTACCAGCAGGCTGAGCTGGTGGGGCATACTTCACAGGAAAAAAACCCGAGTAACTGTGCCCAGCTAACAGGTGATAGCTGCTGGAGGTGATAATAACAGGTCATGTCACAGCACCAAGAGACCTGAGAATACCTAAGGAGGAAAAAGTCCAGTGGGCTGGGCTCCAACAGAGTGTCCAGAAAACTTCGTATCTTGTGGGAGCTCTCTGCTGTATTTGGCATTGCTTCAACTGGTTCCGGAATATCCAGCTACAGACTGGTGTGTAAAGTCCAAGAAGGAAGCTGACTGCAAAACTTGAGAAAATTAAAATGGATGAGAAGACAAGAAAATTCTATGAAAATGCAAGCATTTCAAACCACATAGCTGAAAAAAAAAGAGTGGTTATAAGGTGTTTGGATCACAGACTAAGTATCTGCACAAAGAGCAAACCAGCAGAGATCTTGCAAAGAAAAGGTTTATTGGTGTTGAAAGCTGAATCTAGACAAGTACGTTTAATAAATAATGGAACACTTATCCATTGAAAACATGTTTGTGCTGGGGTCTCCATCAATGGCAATTGTGAAAACTGGATGAGTTTGTTTTTCTACAAGTTGGGCTGTAGCTCAGAAGTCAAGTGATTCATGTCCTGACTTTAATGCTGTTCATGCACAAACAGATCAAATGTCATTACCATGTTTTAGTGTGGGTAGTAGTTGCTGTATTGCCATTCTCTAAAATTTAAGAGAATAGGGTGAATAGCAGAGCATCTCTATAGAGGGAATCCGGGCACACATGGAGACAATTGCTTTTAAAGTAAGATAGAGAGAAGGAAGAATCGGACCAACCTGTGAGGTGAGTAACGTGTAGTAATCGCCATCAGATCCAGAGGAGGAACACAGAAAAACACAGGGGGCTGGAACACCTGTCCTGGGAATTAAAAACTACGAGAATTGGGGTTGTTCAGCCTAGAGTAAAGAAGTCACTGGCAAGACCTTACTGCTGCCTTTTAATTTATAAAGGAGCCTTATAAGACAGAGAAAAACATTTTATGAGGGCCTGTAGTGACAGGACAAGGGCTATGGTTTCAAATTGGAAGAGGGTAGATTTAGGTTGGATATAAGGAGGAAATGTTTTGGAACAGGTTGCCCAGAGAAGCAGTGGATGCCAAATCCCTGGGACTGCTCAAGGCCAGGTTTGACAGGCATTTATGATTCTCTGTATGTCACAACGGGGTTCTGGGGAGCTGGTGTCAGACAATAGCACAACATCCCAGGAAGCTCATTTTTGCCTGTTTCTGCTGTTGTAACACTTTGAACATAGCACTTCAAACTTTTACTATGCACTGTCATGAAAAATGAGTAACAGGAAGGGTGTAATTAAAAAGAGGACCTCATCCAAACATAAATAGAGCTGCTTGGCTGTCTTAAGAACACTTTACTAACAGCAACAGTAGAAAGTGTGATGCCTAAAGGATGATAAGCCCAGAGGGCAGTATCTAAGAAGCTTTTTAACCAGAAATACTGAGCAGTTTCTAAACAGCTTTTTATTGAATTTTCAGGAAAAAGGATGAGACTCAAATTAAGATATCTTACTTTGTTGAAACTGTTCCGCTTTGATAAAACAGATTTCCGTTTGCCAAAGCAGTACCTACAATGTAGGTGCTCCATCTTCCACATATAACCTAGTTATTACCACTCCCTGTGACCCAGTAAGTAAGATACATACCTAAAAGGAAGGATATGTGAGTTCCAAATCTTTCTTCAGCAGCTGTTCCTGTTATAACCTACGGAACACCCCTGACAAGATGAGAGCAGCCCTCCTGGGATAAGAAATAGCATTGTGTTGGAGCTTCTAGGATGGGAAGAGTGAGAGAAATGCTTTTAAATGCTGGAGGGTTTTGAAGGTAGGTTGGTTTTTTTTAATTAGACTCAGCCACTGGAACATTACAAAGGCCCACATCCCCTTCACTGTTGTGAATTGATGGCCTCATTCCTTAGATTTTGTTACATATGACCCATTCTGTTCAGTGACAAAAGAATAAAAGATGGTGTGGGGGTTTTTTTCTGATAGAGATAAACCGGTGACTCTTCTGTATCTTTTTAGCTCTGAACCAGCAAACTGCTTGATTTATGCAGTTCTGCCGTTGGCATTGTCAAGACAACACACAGCTGAGAGTTCCTCGAGAAGCCTCTGACGGATCACAGTTTCTCACCCCCTAATGCCACAGAGCAGACCCCACATCAAGAAGAAGCTTTAACAATCAGGGACCTTATTTTCATTCTTTGTTTTACACAGCTGGGTTCCAAGTGCTCCTTTACTGACACAAAATCTTGGGAAAATGTTACTTTCCTACAGAAAATTGTTTTTTGCCACTTTCTGACTATCTCACCTTTTCCTCATTCCTCTTATTCCCTCCCTGCACCCCTCCTCCCCCACTACTTTTGCAGCTTTACATGGGATGGGATACATTTTAGACTGTGAGCAAGTGTAAGAGCTGCACGGAGCACGAGGCTTAGGAAGGAGTCCATTTGCCATCTTCTCCCAGGGAGCAAATAGCTAACTGAGGTCCTCCAGCCCATGAGGCATCCTCCCTTTCCAGCTACCAAAGCTCAGACTGAGGTGACAGACACAACTTGCATTCCCTCCATACCTGACCTGCCTGAACAAAAGGCAAAAGTGTGAAAATGAAAGCTTGTATCGTGCCAAACCTGAAATGCAGACAGGTCTTTTATCAGTGCACTTCCAAGGCAAGGAGTTGCAATGCATGGCTTAGATGAGCTAGAAAGGCACAAGGCAGGTACCCAGCAGCTTGGAAAGCTGTAGTAAGGGACAGGAAAGAGATCAGTCTGTGTTGTATAACCATCTCTCTGTAATATTAAAGATATCCATTTTATCTAGCAATGGCCAAGACATTTTTCTTATCCTTTCAAAATATTGAGTGAATTCAAAAATGGATTTCAATAACCCATTTGTATTCATCATCTTTTTCTAAAATAAACTTGTCTAGGAAAAGTAATGAATACCACATTCATTACAATAGAAGCTTTTGGAAGACATAGTCTGCCTGATACATTTCTTTACACCCAAAGAATATGATAAGATAAATTCCATTTTCAAGTTTCTGAATTGTATTACAGTCCCATTAATTTCAATAGCTAAGCCACAGCAAGAAGCACTTCCTGTAAACTCTTCTAGTTGTTTTGATGTACAATAGAGAAACTTACTGGAGATTAAAATGCAATCTGTGCATTTTTTAGGATGTATGTGCATTTATGTTCTGCAGGTGGTTTTTTTCGTAATGTATAAAAACCCTTGAGTCTGTGACAAACAATAGCGAACAAGTAGTGTTTGCAGACAACTTTGATTCCAATCTAAGGCCACCTAACTTCAGCCACCTGTTTTAGAGCTGTGGGAAAAATAAAGTCCCTTCTATGTTGCATAAAATGCACTAAATATATTCATTGTCAGCACAAAATAAGAAATTAGAAGGAAAATGTTGAGAAACAGCAAAAAAGACAGCACTCAAAAAGTCTCATATTTGCAACTTTATAGCGTAGCCCAGTGAGATCCTGAATTCTCCTTGGGTACAAAATGGGCATGAGGTACACTACTACACGACTGAGCTAGGAACAATGTGAAGCCTGTGGCTGTCAGTGACCTTGAGGAGATGTAACACCATACATCCCATCTGTGCAACTCCTGGAGGCAGGGGAACGCATAAGGGAGCTCTGGTGCCTCCAGTTAGTAATAGTGAATGGGTATAAGCTTCTGCACCTTCTGTTGCAACTGCTTGACTTGCAGACCCACTTGACAAAGGAGGAGTTCCCAGTTCTTCTCCACTAGAGAGAATTACTATAAAGAATAACTTTGTAGAGTTTTTCTTAACTTGCAACATATTCAATGAAAACTACAGTTGACATTAAAAAGTTGGCTTTCTATTCCCCAAAGCAATGGAGAAAAATAATGGCAAATCTGCTTTGGCAATCTAAAACAAAATAAGAGTTTTCATTACTTTTTTTGCACATCATTCCTATTTTCTCTTTCTTCCTCAACTGTTTAGAAAACCAGATTTCTGGCATTAACACAAAACTAACCTGATAGCCCTAAAGATATTTAGAGTGCAATTTTCTCCATGCATTGTGCAGTATTTTCTTGGCTGCATTTTGCACTAAATAGCTGTCAGGTACGGAAGCAGAACTAATACGATTGTTATCATATCTGGGAAATACAACAATTTCAAATCCAAGAGCATCCCTAATTATCTGATATTTCTGTGGTCTTGCCATCCTGATCTTTTGAAGGGACTGCAAATAGAGCAAATCCTTCCAACTAGTGCAAACACACACAAAAAGCATCCGTGGGACACAGCACAGCCTCATGACAGGAGAACCTTATCACACCTGAGGTCAAGGGCACATTTCTCTTCACCCTGATTTTATTTTGCTGGAAATTCCTGTGAGCAGCAAACCTCACTAAAAAAAAAAATACAAAAATCTAAACATGACAAAATAAAGAGTTTACAGTTGCGTGTAAGCCACAAAATGGAAAAAAATTCCAGCTGCAGCTGAGAGGTGATTGAGATAATTTTCTTTGGCTAGCTTGCTCTATTTTCTGCACCTTTAGAAGTTTATTCTGTAGAGGTTCATTCAGCCTGACTGGAACTGAGTTTGTGAGAGGAGTCAAGGAATATGATCAGTATCACGGAGTAAACAGAAAAATGAGTTTTGACTATTCCTATACACCTCAAACACCTTCTGTGCAACACAATACATTTTAAGTATCTTTTCATATGCCCTTGAGATTACAATAGAAGTGCATAATTATCTATAACTCAAAGTATAGAGTAGCACTATTTATGTTGGAAGGCACCTCTAGACCCACTGCTCAGGGCTTCAAACTGAGACCAATTTGCACAGGGCCTTGTCCACTTCAGATTTGAATACTTCCACGGAGGCACATTCCACTTGCTCTCAACAGAGCAATCTGTTTCCCTGTTCAAACAGTAAAAAGAAAATGCATGCATGAAAGGAACTAACTTTTTTCATGTGTTTGCACAGTATCTAGCACAGGTACACTTCTAGTGTATGGATGCTATTTCACTACAAGTAATCAAGCCACAATAGAAATGCTATTCAAAATGCATTAAAATGCATTAATTATTTATATACTATTGCATTGTCTCATATTTACCACAGAAAACTCAAGATTTCACTGAAAGCAATGATAAATTCTGCCCTGTGTGCCTATGAGCTCTCTCTGTTTTGGTGTTATACCCACCACCTGTTCCCAGAGTTCATTCGCACAGCACTGAAAAATCTCTCTCTTTTCCATACTAGCTATTAAGAAAGAAAGACTATATTTTAAGACACTGACTTTCAAAGTAACCTCTTCTGAGGAGGTCACACACCATTTTGCCGAATTGACACTTGCTAAAATCTGAAAAGTGAACACAATCAGGATTATCACACTACCAAAACTGCTCATTCCTGGAAAATTCCATGAATAGAGTGAGTCAGCTCTGAAAAGACTTATGTCCCAAACATATCTCTGGAGCACAAGGCCTCATTTTTACAGCTACTTAATGTTTCACTGGGGGATGCTGAGCACCTCCAGCTGATGGTGAGCCATGGAAAATGAATATACTCTGTGTATGACCATAAGTCTCCCAAACAGAATTCTACTTGGAACAGTCCAAGATTCTCTGTTTCTAAAAGAAGTGTCCTTGTGTGTTTGCTGCAAGCCAAGTCTCTTAATGGTTTATCACACTCCTAATTTCCCATTTAAATTAATGGAATAGTAGCAACATTTACTTTAATGGCTCCCATCATATGCAGTATCATTTCTTGTGTAAGTTACTTCCCACAGCTAATCTGCTACAGCACAAAATTATACCAAAAAACTATTTTTTTTAATGATATTTAATGGAAGATATTTAGTTTTGCTCTGTACTTCTTGGGAAAGCTGCCAGTCTACTCTCCAGCAAAGGATATTGATATGTATCTTATATGGCAAAAGAAGAGAAAAGAGGTTTTATAGAATTTGTGGAATTTTGCTGCCTATGTTTTGGTTGGTTTGTTTGTTTTTTGTTAGTGTTCCTGCTGCCATGTGTGATGTTCAGAAAGATGCTAGTATAAGGGGATATGTTGTTCACAAATCCCTCATTTGTGCTAAGGGACCAAGAATAGAGGAAATGCTGAAAATGTATATTCCAAAATAACAAAGATCTTCCAATCTCAGGACAAACAGCTACAGCCACTAGTCAATAGTGGTTGCTTTACTAGAATAACTGGAACTTAACTGCTCATCACCCTGAAAGATGTGGAGCAAACCCAGTGATCACAGATAAAACATGAGACCACCAAAAAGCAGCCATTTCTGGTCTGGTTTCCTTAATCAGAATAGAAACTACATCAGCAATCACATGGAAAAAGAACTAGAAAACACTGAAAAGAACCAAATTTATATAGTAAGTTCCCCAAGACTTTGAATGTCATCTTGAAATGCATCATTGCACACTTAAATTATTGTTATATCTGCAGACTCCAGTCAAATGAAGGCCCATTTCATTCAGGTTTTTACTGACTCAAGAAGTTGGTATTCTGCTTGTAAATTCATAATCCATACATAATCTAGAGCCATTTGGTTTCAGGCTATTTGGCATAAAAGTGCTGTTTTATGTTATTGGTCTGCTCCCCCTTGAGCTGGAGTCAGTAAACAGATGGCCAAGGACTTCATGAGAAAATGAAGCAGAGCCAAGAAATATATTCAGTGAGGCTTATTCAATCTCTGATTTATTGATCTGGTGCATTGGAAGATGCAGGGACCCTACTGTGACCGCTGAAATGAATGTGAATTGTAACATCAAAATCTCCCTCTATTCAAAGTGCCTATTTTCTATGCAGCTAAATTAGCTACAAACATATATACAGCACAGGCTGCCTTTCTTCTGAATCTGACCTTCGTAGGGCATTCTTTATTAAATAGCTATTGTACATGTAGAAACTATAATGGACAACATACCCTAACATAACCTACTCAAGGTTAGTGTTTGTGGAGTTAGAAGATTATTCAGTTGGTTCTACTTTTCTCCCACATTCAGCCTTTGGTTCCCAGCCATTTCAGATATAGAACAGTTCATTGGGGGGGGGGGGGGGGGGGGGCGAAAAAAAG